>CM055102.1:53459330-53888087 GCA_029204225.1 Diphasiastrum complanatum | reverse complement strand
GTTTTTTAGGACCTTGTATCAGATAGGCTTCATTTTATTGATGAGTTCACATGGTTTTTACAAGGTATAGGGCAGATCCGTGCCATTTTAATCCTTTTTGTAAGAACCGTTTATCTTATGCAAATCCATGCTGTCCAAGATAATTTGAGGAGAAACCTTGCTTCGGGACAGTGTGGTGTCATAATACGCAAAATACTTTCATTTTTTTATGAAGTGATTATAGTTGAAACTGAGTAGAAACCAACTAAATTCTGTATTTAGGATCATTATTAGTCACCCTAGAAACTGGAGATATTTGTGAAGAGACACCTTGACCTTTTGAGCATAGGTGATGCTTGCAAAATCATGAAACTGTTTGGAAAACTCATTACCTGGATGATTATAGCAGTGGTTTTCTTGTGGAGGATGCCATGTTTAGTCCCTTGAGTGCTCTTGCCTTCCTTAGACTTAAGCCGTTCATAAACGTCTATTGTCCAGCTATTGTAAAAGTGATAGTAAGTACGTAAGGAGAGCCTACCCACTCATTGCTTATACAAGTCTTGAAAGCATATGGTTATAATGTGCAAGACCCGTGCAAATGCTTATAGGCATTTATGGTTCGATAACCAGACCTAATCCGATAAAACAGAGATCGTAGTAATTATTTCAATGCTACAATGACGCAAGTGTTATACTTGTAAGTGCTTAAACAACAGTATTATTCCTTTGAAATAGCGGTCATTCAAAAGTGTGATAGCAAAAACATGTTACAATAGCATGAGTTATACTAATCATAATCAGAACGTGCCAGTGTCGAGTTGTATCTTTAGTATAAAGCATGATACTACAATGGCTTCGTCTCTGCGAGTATGTATGTAACCTTTCGTTACTTATAGAACAACCACAAATCATGCTGTCCTTGAAGGATAGTAAAGCATATTGTAAATTGTAGTTATCAAACCAAACTATCATCCTTCATATCTATGATTAAGGAGTTTGAATCCACTCAACCATTCATGAGATAAGATGATGGCTTCATCACTGGTTCATTATGAAGCTTTTGTCTCAACCTACCATATGTGATGCATACCTATCATTATCATGTTTTTATAAAGTATGGGAAAGGAAGCATTGGTTCATCGCTGGACAGCTACCATATATATCAATTATTTGAGTATCTTAATCAAGATAAATGCTGCAGGTCCATCGCGGGACAACAACTCATATATCTTCAAACAAGCTTTCTCCATATTTGAGCAAGCTCCATCGCTTGTCCATCGCTGGAAAGGCGGATAGTACTTGGAAGGAAATGCCATGCACATGATGTGTATGAACCCTCGCTGATCCATCGCTGACAACGATTCATGCCATCACGTTTATCACCCATGAAAGCTTGATACCTTCATAAGTAGGAAAGAGATATGAAAGCAAAGACATGAAACGAGCAGAACCACATACCGTAGAGTAGAAGCAGACAGACTTCAAGCCAGGGAGGGCACCATCTCTATTATGAGCATATCTTCCAACTTTCTTCTCTCGTATAGTAGAAAAAAACTCATTCAAGAATAGGCTACATATAGTGGTTTCGTAGTAGGAAGTATCGTGGAAGCTCCCTTTCAGCCAAACTTGGTGGAAAAATATTTGTTTTGAAAAGTATCAAAATGGTTGGGTTGGCAACAAATTTTAGGACCATCAAATCACATATGTTTTATTTATAGCATCATCAAGGGTGGTAACTTTTGATAAAGAAGAGTCCGAGAGAGGAGAGAGAGAGAGAGAGAGGAGAGAGAGAGAGAGAGAGAGGGAGGGAGGGAGGGAGGGAGGGAGGAGAGGGAGGGAGGGAGGGAGGGAGGAGGGAGGGAGGGAGGGAGGGAGGGGAGGAGGAGAGAGAGAGAGAGAGAGAGAGAGAGAGGAGAGAGAGAGAGGAGAGAGAGAGAGGAGAGAGAGAGAGAGAGAGAGAGAGAGAGAGAGAAGAGAGAGAGAGGAGATGAGGAGAGAGAGAGAACCCACCAAACCGACCCGCAGCTAGTGAATCCTTAGGGGACAGTTAGCTCCCCCAAAGGGGTAGCTAACTGCCCACCATCAGACCTTTAATACACTGTGGGTAGATTATAGGACAAACCTGGAAAAGTACTAGTCAAAGCAGTTTGTTAACGATAAGGCAAAGCTTTTCCCTCATAATACCATTTTTCTGAAAAGCGTCTAGCAAGATTGCTACCTCTTTATAAATGTAATCGTGATCGTTTGCAGCAATACATAGCAGAAATAACCTGGGAGATAATTACTTTGTACGAGTTGTAGACTGGCCTATTGGAAGCCAGATGTATGTACAGTAAGTATTGGAAAGGTAAGTCTCTTCTTTTATCAAACTTTGAGAGCTGATAAACACCGGTGTCAGGATTAAAAGTAATCAAAATGTTCAAAAAACTAGTGGTGTTTGCTTCACGAGACTTTTTTTCAATATCAAAAAATTCTAGAGGATAAATCCAGAAAGGGTTATCTGGTTTTCTAATCTAATTTTTATCCATAAATGCATCAGTATTGGGATTATTAATGAAGAAAATGTCATCAATATATCTAAACGAGTGACAGAAAACATTCATATCTTTTCTGAGACCTAACTTGGCTAGTCTCTTAATAAATTGAGCTTCAAAGATCGCTAGATACCAGTTACACCAAGTAGGTGAGCATGTAAAACCCATTGGTATACCACGAATCTATCTCTAGGTCTTGTTTCCTAACCTGACAATACAATTGTCTATTAGGAAGGCATTCCAACAAGCATAAGAGATTTATCGATATTGTACCACCCTCCAACTTTTTATTTTCCCATGACCATTTAAAAGCGTCCCTTTCTTGTTTCCACTTGAAACTCAAAAACATCTTATTAGAATGTTTGAAGCATATGTATGGATATATTCATGATAGTTTTCAGCCCATCAATGCCCATCTAAAGGTATATTCTCATAGCACTTAGAGATATCTACAACCCATTCAATTGGTAATCTTTGATGGAGATTGCAGATAAAAATCGATCGAGGACTCGCATTGCCAAAATAAGCATGTATCCACATTTAGGATACCCTTGTATGTTTTTGCCTTAAGGCCTGCACTTTCCTTGAGGAATGGTGACAGCATACAAGAGCTCCTGTAGGAATTTTGCGAGTTTGGTAAAGCAACAGCCATGCGCATTGGTAATCCATCTAAAAGATTCGTTGTGGGCTTTGTACGTATCATAGTAGATATGGCAAAGAGTCCGTTCCCCACGAAGATGTTGGGTAAAAATCTAGTTAGCTTTTTCCATGACATAAGTGATAGTTTTCGTAACAAAGTTTCTTGATCATTAGGAAAGGGGCTGAAGTCAGGACTGTTAAGCCTATCTAGGGCAAGCTTCCGTACAAGGAATTTACATATGAAACTGGGATTGTGTTGTGCCTTGTCAATGCCATTGCAAATGCGGTGCATTAGAGGAAGTATGTGGCACATCAACAGAAGAATTACCATTCTCATTCTCAAGGCACGCAAAGACTTTCCTAATAGGTAGATTAAAAAATCTTGCATCTTCTTCAAATCTTTCGACAAATTCATTGAGCCGGCCATACAGATCTTCTACCAGACTCAAAGTATCCTTCTTTTTAACAAACTCTAGATAGATTTTAACCCAGTCCAAAGTCCCCAATAGATCAATCAAACATAAAACCTTATCTTCAGGTCCAGCAGAAGAACAAGTAGCCCTATCAGTGTCAATGATAAAAGAATGCGTCATTACGGCCTTTTTCATACAACAAATAAGCGTATGAATAAAATGGTTAGGTGGAGGTAGGGGCTCCCCATAACCCAATAAAGAGCAGCATCTTGAAACCATCCTGTGGACTAAAACATGAAAACAGACCTTTGTTAGCTTATGAACTAGATAAAAGATAAGGGTTTAGTACTATCCCAACCAAGGAATAGTCGGAGTTACACAACAAGGATGCAGAGAGAGAGATACACAATTTCACATAGTTCCTCTTGACGAAGCAAGACCAAACCCTTTGAAGCCTTTATCCATAAACCAACAAGGTACAGTAAAGCTGAAAAGTAAAATACAGTACAGTAAAGCACCATATAGCATAACCACTCTCAAAACGTCCAGCTGATACCTGCCACAATCCCGCAACACAGAACCGCACGAGTTAGTACAGTGGAGAAGACAAGTATCATAGCTGAGCGTTAGTTGTTAACCATGTCCAAAAGACGTTATACTACTTATTAGCATAAATAGCATTTTGAAACATAGTCCAGTCTTCCCAAACACAAAGACAGTTTTTCTAGCGATAGGCCAATTCCCTCCATTACCGTATCAGGGCGAGTGCCATGCTGATCAGTTTTTGGGCATTGGTCCATATTAGTTCATTTCGTTTACAGCAAAAGTATGAAAAGTTTTCACCGTATATATTGCTTATCGCTAAGAGAAATGGTGTGAACATGTGTGTCGATGTCAGAGCAAATCCATGCTATTCTAACCCTGGTGACTTAAGAAACATCACACACTACTGTCCATACCTGTCGTACTATACCAACAGGGTTAATATAGATTTTATAGTAAATAATGTCGTTCCCACAGAGGACAACGTTAGAAAGTTATGTTTTTGGTATAATTATGGCAAGTGGGTTTGAGTGTTATTCTGGTTGTCGACAGACATTAAAAATTAACCAGTATTACTTATGTTTGGGATGAGTAATGTTAATAAATTCAGAACAACAATCTGGCCTCTATCGAATTGAATGAAGCGCGTTCTACAGATGAGATGTTATCAGAGTAGTACAATAGTACTACACTCTGGCTGATTAAGGTGCCAACAGAGAATCGAGAATTGTTCAATGTATTCGCGACTGTGCAGACAATTAATTAATCGCGTTCGTGAACTATTCGTTTCTAGATAGAATTCGTCAACAACTAAAGCCCAACTTAATGGTTAAAGAGCACGAAGAGTTTAAGAACACGTTAGAAACTTATGTCAATGCCAATAAGGAAACAGATCAAAGACTCAATTCTTCAGACAGGGACTATCATCTCATGTGTATACATACAACTTTATTCAATGATCGTGCTAGACTGTACCAAAGATAGTCGTTATTCGAGTGCCGAAAAGAAAGTACTTGCGACAGACGAATAAGATGGTTTAAAGACAGTTCTTTAGAGCATGCTTTACGGAAACACAACAAACGACTATAATGCACTAGAGCGACTGTCTGATTAGAAAGTAATTCATGAAATGCATTAGAGATTGTTAGCAGACTCAAGATCACTCACACTCAACAGTGCGGAGAACAGAGAGAAGAGAGAATAACTCACAGAACTCTATTCACTTCTTCAATCTCTTACATAAGCATAAACTCTTCTCTCTCGATGATCGAGACTAAAGTGTGAGATCAATGTATGTTCTACGGGGCGAACAAACACACCTCTAAAACAACAGGTGCATCGCTCCCGCGAAAGGGTCTAGTTAACAATTAGACTAAAAATATGTTCAACTATACCATAGGAGGTATACTTAGCTATGAGCTAAAGTTACTCTAGTTTATCAAGTCTTTTCGTATCTAGTCGTTTCGTATGGACGACCTAGTAAAGGTTATCCAAGACAATGTCTTTTCCTTTTAAAGGTCTTGCCCTTAATTACAAGGCAAGTACTTAGGAGATATATTTCCGAAAAATGACTTAGGCCTCTTCATAATTTATACTTAACCGGATCATATCTTCATTTTCGAGTATATCATGCCATATTTATGTTGATATTCAATATTTAACATTTTTGTGGCATCACATATCCCCTTCCTCAAATGTGAAATGTCCTCGTGAACATATCATCTTTATTTCAAGGATTATTTGAGAAACATTCTTGTTCGTCAGATTTTCGTTGAGGCGAAAAAATATTTCTTCGTGTATTTCGTCTTTTAGGTATTTCTTCGTCTTAGAGAATATGTGTCTTGCTGTTTCTTTGATTGAATAGGTTATTTTGAGTTGATCTTTGAATTGCTGATGAAAACTGGAATCAAACTTCAAAACATCTTTAAGCTTCAAAAATTCAACATCCCATAGAAACATCACCACGACAAAGACACGAATGAATATTCATGAATGATTCAGTTCTTCATATAACTTCTGAGCAAGCTCCAAGTTTTGTTGAGCTTCGATCAAGAGCAAATCTTCTTTTGATTTTGTATAGCGGCCAATTGGTAAGTTGCCGAATTCTTCTAACTTAACTGGGAGTAATGTTCCATCGAACAGCTCCTGGGTTAACTTGGTATCTTCATCTGAATCACTTCGTAGAGTGATGTCTTTATAGTAACGAGCTGAAAATCTAATAAAATTGCTTTTAACATAAAGATTCTGAACAAAAAATAATGTCTTCGCTGCAGAGGTACCAAATTGCCAAAATGTATATGTACAGAATTGCTTATAACGGAATGACTTCCTTCGATCTAGCAAATTATGGCGAATCTCCGCAAAATATTCTGCAAGGTTTTGCTCCCAATCCACATAAAGACTGAATAATTTTGGATAAGCCATATTTATATTTATCAGCAGACCTGCATCGTCGAATGCACCAAAATCCGCAACAACTTGTGGTTTGTACACCTGAAACTGTGACTTTCGCTTCCAAAAATGTCGCTTATTATCTTCGTTTCGCAAAAATTGAAGTTCTTTGATACATATATATTCGAGAGCATACATAGCCAAAGAGGCTATGTATAACTCTGCCGATCTGAAAGGTACGACCTGGAATTTACCCTGGATTATGCCCCAGCAGAGACATCCTTTCTGCTCGATAGAAAGCTGGGCCCATAACTAGATAAAGTCGTCCTTCTCCCATGGTCACTTCCAGTCGTCGAAGGCGATGCCTACTGCGCCTGGTAGCATCATGTAATCCACACACCATTGCAACTCAATATTAAAAGCATGTGGACACCATTTCCAGAAGCATTCAACAAATGCACGAAATCTGTCAGCACATACCTTTGACTGATTTCGCCACATTCGCTTTGGCTGTGTAGATGTAGTTGCCAAATCCTGAGTTTGCAACTCAGGAGCTAGCTTCTGATCTTCCATTTGTTGCTTTTGATTCAATAGCTCTTATTCGAACTGGTCAACCTTCGCGACAGCCTCCAAGAATTCTGGATGGTCTGAGGCTCTGGTGCAGGCAGGCACAACTTGGAGTTGCTGTGTGAGCTCATTAATGCGTAAAAGGGCCTGAAGATAGTCATCATGTGCATCAAGCCCGCTGCAAGATGGGGTGGTACCAATTGGCTTGGGAGCCAACATCCTTCCCGTCAGCAGTAGTTTCTCTGGCTCAGTCAAAATTTGAAAATGAGCGCACAGACGAGAAACATGGGCTCCGACTCCAGAAAACTTTTGATGTTTGATCCATCGCAAATAAAGCTTTGTATGTGATAACGCCAAAGCATACTAGATTACTCGCAAGCGCATCCAATATGTCACCGAAATTTTGTACTGAAATTGTTGCATCCGCATCCGTAAAAAATATGGCTTGGTTTGCGTATTTACAAAACAGTTTCAATGTGGCATCTCGGATCATAGAGATTTTGTACCCCTTCGTGGGTACGAAGCAGTTGCTTAGGAAATGGGCAGCTTCATCCACCAAATCTTTATTTGTCGCAACCAACTTCCCATCTAATGGTAGTCCGAGGGCTGTGCAAAACAAATCTTCAGAGATGGTGAAGAATTTGCCTCGTACATGAACTTTGAATTCCTCCTCCGAAATTGAATGTATAGAGTTCACAAACTCAGTACTGACTTCAGAGAGGATGATGGAGATGTCCACTTTCAAATCATCCAACCTGCATCGATCCAAAAAGGACTGGATGCATGCCAGACGGATTCCTTTGCGTGCTTTCCAGATGATATTAGAGCTAGAACTTGATCCGGAAGCCATTGTTCAAATGTTTAACGATAGCTCCGTAGATCGCAATAGTTCGCAAAAGAATGCTTTGATCGCAAAGAGAATGAGCGCAGGAAAGCATAAACTTAGAAAGTGTAAAGAAGAAAAATGAGAAATAGCTCTGATAAGCAATAGCGGTGTGGAAGGAATGATGACGTGGCATGGTGACTTGACATCTGTCACTTCCATTTATGGAGGACGTGCATGGCTCAGTGTTTGAAACTATAATTTGCCAGATTCGATCTTTGATTACGGAAGGCCATTTGTAAAAAGAAAAAATAAATTAAGGAGAAACAATATCTGTGAGCGTACACACGTGTGAATAATGATGATCACGTGGCCATCATCTTTAATGGAGGGATACAAAAAGTAGGTCGAGAGATTCTCGAAAATATGCTAGAAAGATTTTAGAAAGTTCCACAAAACTTTCTTGAAGGATCTTAAAAAATGTTACAGAAATTCACAAAAATTTCTCGAAAATTTTAGCAAAATACTAGAAAATTTCTCGAAAAACTAGAGAAAATGCTAGAAAAGATTCTAGAAAATTTTTTGAAAACGATTTACGAAAATTTGATAAAAAAAATTTAGTGTCGCAAAAAAAATCTCTAAAAGTTCTCGAAAATACTTTTAAAATGATATTGAAAGATTGAGAGAAGTCAAGAAAAATTCTTGAAAATTTCACAAAAATTTCTAGAAGAAAAAAAAATAAAATTAAAAAAAAATAAAAGAAAAGTCACGAAAAAATTTAGACAAGATAAAAGAAAATTCGCGATTAATTTCAGAAAAATACTAGAAAATAATAAGAATAAAATAAATAAAATAAAATAAAATAAAAATTATGGTCAAAGGTAGTATTTCTTCAGTCTAGACCCGTTAATACGTGTAGGTAATAGTTCACCTTCAAGTGATTGAAGTTGCACAGAACCACTGTCAACACCTCTATGACTTTATATAGTCCAAGCCATCGCATATGGATTTTGCAGGGAACTTTTGATGGCGACTGTCATATATCAGCGCATAATTATCAGCTTTAAGATCACATTTTTTTAAATGACTGTCATATTTCTTCTTTCTTTGTTTCTGGATTTCTTCCGTTAGTTTTTGTGAAGTTTCTCGAGCTTCAGCTAGTTCTTCAATATTAGTCAACCTTTCGTTTATACATTCTGCATCTGTTCGTTGAGCTTGAATACGAAAGGTTTTCACCTCAAATTCAATTGGCAAAATAGGATGCATACCATATGTAAGAAAATATGGTGTCTGTTTCGTCGTGATTTTCTCGGTGTTGCGATAAGCCCAGAGAACTGATGGTAGTTTTTAATCCCAATCCATTGCATGTGCAAATAGTAATTTTGTCAGGATCTTACATAAGATTCCATTAGCTCTTTCTATCAATCCGTTTGCTTTTGGATTATACGGTGTAGTTTTTCTGTGTTTGATCAGGAAATAAGTTGTCAGCAACCGTATAGTGTCATTTAAAAAATGTGTACCTCGGTTACTTACTAATTCGAGTGGACAACCATATCTTGTGATTATACTTTTGAATAAGAACGTCGCGACAGTTTTCACATTGTTTCGTTTCGTCGCTTCTACTTCAACGTTATTGGTAGCATAATCTGTTGCAACTAGAATATAACGACATTTCGTATGTCGGGTAACAAGTTTGATTGGACCGACAAAGTCAATCTCGAATGGTGCAAGAGGCAGGATCGGTGTCAACGACCAATTCATTGCTTTTGTAGGCTTACCAGGCATCGAAGAATTCTTCGTCATCAGCATTCTCATAACATTCAAAGTACTATACTTCAATATCAGATTCATTGGAAAAAATATTCAAGACATACAAAGATTCTTCTTGGTGTCGGACAAAGGAGTTTCACCTTCATATTTGTCACGACTCCAGGTTATGATTTGTTCTGCTGGCCTCCTCGGTTATTGGTCTCACTAGTCCGAAATCTCAACTCTCTGAATTTCCAATGTACACTTGCGTTTGATTGATAAAGCCAAGGTCGTCCAGTCAGCACAGAATAGGATGACAAACCGAGTGGTTTGATAACAATGAAATTCATTGTGAATGTCTTGGCTTGAATGTAGACAATGACATCCTTCAGTTCTCCAACAGATTTTCGTCGTGTCGAATCAACTAACTTGATGTTTCGCTGTGTCGATTGAATGTCAGTCAGCCCCAGAGCATGAGCTATGTCTTCTGTTATTATATTCACATTGAAACCAGAGTCAATTGGCACTTTTTTGATCAGGCATCCCGCAATGGTAATATCAATCTCAGGTGCATCGAGATCACCTAAATCAATAGACAAAACACCAACATATAGCAGAGAAATTTTTTTCTTCTTTTTGGGCACATACAGGTCTTTCAGTTGCTTTCTGTAATAAGTGTTTTCTGCCAGCAGCTGTTCAAAAGTAATGTTCGGACGAAGGGATCCAATATCAGTCACGATGTCATATCCTTTCGTCTTCGATTTCGAGCTTGGTTTATCGATAACAGCACTAGACAATTTCGTCTTCGCGATTTCTTTGTCCTCTTCTTCGAAAGTGACCACCTTTTCTGCAGCAGCTGTCTGAAGTTCAGCGTTGATGATTTCCTTTGCTTTTGCCGAAATATCATTTGCAAATAACTTTGCAGCATCGCGGTCATAATCAGGGTCATCTTTGAGATCTTCCTTAGTCTTAGATTTGTTCATTGTTTTACTGAAAGATTTATCTTTCGAGGATTTTTTGCGCTTTGTCGAAGATTTCTGATCAGGTTTTGAGGAGCTTTTGCTTCTTGTTGTGACTTTGAATAATTTCTCCACTTCACTTCGCCGGGATTGATCTTCTGTCTTTGCCAGTTTTCCTTCAATAACGTCAATTCTCTACACAACAGCATCAGCCGCAGCTTTCGCTTTTGTGTCTGCAGCAACTAGTGTTGCTACATACTGATATTTGGGTCGCGGCTTCTGCGGCTGCGGGCAGTCAGGATACTTGTGGCCAGACTCTCTGCAATTCGAGCATAATGGTACATAACCAGTCGGTTTTTGCGGTTGAGGATAGTTAGGAGAAAAATGTCCTAGCTCTCCATAGTTGCAGCAGTTGCCCGAAACTGGTTTAGTCGCAGTTGGAGACTTTGTTGGTCCAACAAATTCAGGAGGATTATGTCTTTTTGGTGCGAACTTGGGTCTGTTCTGTTGGGCTGATGCTGCAGTACCCTGTACGTAGCTAGTAGTCGCATCATTTTGAAAAATAAAACTTATCTCTTGGGTAGGATCTTCAATGTATTTGACATTCACAGTAGTGCAGTCTTCCTTAGTGTGTCCAGAAGTTCCACATTTCGCACACCACATTCCTGAGTTGGAAGAAGACACTTTTGGTCTTTTATCTGCAACTTCACAGATCTGCACTTTCAAGTCATTAAACTTTTTAGTAAGGTTAGCCATATTACTCTTCCAAAGCTTTTCAACTTTAGAAGTTGACGACTTATCCTAGACAACTTTCGTGTCGTCCTTTCATTTAGTTCGTCGTTTATTCTTTCTTTCTCCTTTGTCAGCTTATGATTCTGATGAATCGTTGCTTTCAGATTCCGAACTTGAAGAACTGGTACTTGAATCAAAATCAGAATCTTCATCACTATTACTAGAATCAGTCTTTGACTTTCGAGATTTTTTAGTCGATCGTCGCTTTCATGCTAGTTTCGAGGTCTCGAAATTCTCGGCACTAGCTATTACTGCTGCTAAGGAGGTCATGTCCCCTTGTTTGCAGTACCGATCAATCTTTGGTGGTAAACCAGCCAAAAACCATTCGATCTGCATGTCTACTAGAAAAAACACCGGTTAGTTTTCCTATGAGATTTTTAACCTTTCGTGTATATTTGCGAAGAAATTCTTTACTCTTCTTCTGAAAATTGTTCAGACGTCCAAGAATTCTAGATTTGTAACCGATCTCTCTGAACTGGTTCAGAAACACATCTTTCAACAAGTACCAGGTTCCTACGCGGCCTAGTTCAACTTGATTGTACCATATGCGCGTCTGCTTTCTTAGCAAACCAGGGAAAATTCGTAGTTTGTCTACGTCAGTTCCCTCGTTATTCACATTAGCGATTGACTCGAATTGTGAGACATAGCTATCTGCATCAGCGAAAGAAGTCCCTTGAAAATAATCGTATTTAATTTTAGAGATAGAAGTGAAATGTGCAGCTGGACCCTCCATACCGAAGCTAATTAGGAGTTCAAGTAACTGGGCAGTGATTTCGTCTAGATTTCTTCGACTAGTATTCTCACTTTGTCTTCGTAAAAATTCCTCTCTAAGCTTACGGTATCGTTCTAATCTGAATTCTCTATCTGACATACACTAGAGATGGAGATGGATTTGTCAGATTTCTTATAACTTTCCTAAACTATCCCCGGCAATGGCACCAAAAATTGGTATATGTCGTACTATACCAGCAGGGTTAATATAGATTTTATAGTAAATAATGTTGTTCCCACAGAGGACAGCGTTAGAAAGTTATGTTTTTGGTACAATTATGGCAAGTGGGTTCGAGTGTTATTCTGGTTGTCGAGAGACATTAAAAAGTAACCAATATTACTTATGTTTGGGATGAGTAATGTTAATAAATTCAGAACAACAATCTGGCCTCTATCGAATTGAATGAAGCGCGTTCTACAGATGAGATGTTATCAGAGTAGTACAGGAGTACTACACTCTGGCTGATCAAGGTGTCAACAGAGAATCGATAATTGTTCGATGTATTCGCTACTGTGCAAACAATTAATTAATCGTGTTCGCAAACTATTCGTTTCTAGACAGAAGTCCTCAACAACTAAAGCCCAACTTAATGGCTAAAGAACACGAAGAGTTTTAGAACACGTTAGAAACTTATGTCAATGACAATCAGGAAAATAGATCAAAGACTCAATTCTTCAGATAGCGACTGTCATCTCATGTGTATACATACAACTTTATTCAATGATCGTGCTAGACTGTACCAAAGATAGTCATTACTCGAGTGCCGAAAAGAAAGTATTCGCGACAGACGAATAAGATGGTTTAAAGACAGTTCTTTAGAGCATACTTTACGGAAACACAGCAAACGACTATAATGCACTAGAGCGACTGTCTGATTAGAGAGTAATTCATGAAATGCATTAGAGATTGTTAGCAGAGTCAAGATCACTCACACTTAGCAGTGCGGAGAACAGAGATAAGAGAGAATAACTCACAGAACTCTATTCACTTCTTCAATCTCTTACATAAGCATAAACTCTTCTCTCTCGATGATCGAGACTAAAGTATGAGATCAATATATGTTCTACGGGGAGAACAAGCACACCTCTAAGACAACAGGTGCGTCGCTCCCGTGAAAGGGTCTAGTTAACAATTAGACTGAAAATACTTTCAACTATACCATAGGGGGTATACTTAACTATGAGTTGAAGTTACTCTAGTTTATCATGTCTTTTCGTATCTAGTCGTTTCGTATGGACGACCTAGTAAAGGCTATCCAAGACAATGTCTTTTCCTTTTAAAGGTCTTGTCCTTAATTACAAGGCAAGTACTTTAGCAATATATTCCCAAAAAATGACTTAGGCCTCTTCATGATTTATACTTAACCGGCTCATATCTTCATTTTCGAGTATATCATGCCATATTCATATTGATATTCAATATTTAACGTTTTCTGGCATCACAATACCCCTGAGCATATCCATGCTTTCCAGTCGTATCTCACCATAATCTGATATGACAACTGAATGGGTAGTAAATTTGCACAAGCCATGGTTGAATAGTGTAGTTACGAGTGAACTTACGTTTATCATAAAACCATATCCGGCCCGTGGTTTTTAAGGACCTTGTATCGAATAGGCTTCATTTTGTTCTCATGGTTTTTACAAGGTATTAGGGCAGATTCGTGCCATTCTAATCCTTTTGTAAGAACTGTTTATCTTATGCAAATCCATGCTGTCCAAGATAATTTGAGGAGAGAGCTTGCTTTGGAACATAGTGGGTGTCATTATACGCAGAAAATTTTCATTATTTATGAAGTGATATAGTCGAACTGAGTAGAAACCAACTAAATTCTATATTTAGGATCATTATTAGTCACCTAGAATGGAATATATTTGTGAAGAGACACCTTACCTTTCGGTGATGCTTGCAAAATCTGAAAACTGTTTGGAAAACTCATACTTGGATGATTGTGGCATTGGTTTCTTGTGAGGTTGCCATGTTTAGTCCCTCGAGTGCTCTTGCCTTCCTTAGACTTAAACCGTTCATAACGTTATTGTTAGCTATTGTGAAAGCGACAGTAAGTACGTTAAGGAGAGCCTACCACTCATTGCTTATACAAGTCTGAAACGAATGGTTTAATGTGCATACCTGTGCAAATGCTTATAGCTTTATGGTTCAAAACCAAACCTAATCGAAAACGAAGATAGTAGTAATATTCGATGCTACAAAGAGCGCAAGTTTTATTTGTTAGTGCTTAAACACAGTAGTATTTCCTTTGAAATAGCAGTCATTCAAAAGTGTGATAGCAAAACAGGTTACAACATGAGGTATACTAATCATAATCAGAACATGCTAGTGTTTGAGTTGTATCTTTAGTATAATAGCATGATACTACTTTGTCTCTGGAGTATGTATGTAACCTTTCGTTACTTATGGAACGACCACACATTCATGCTATCCTTTGAAGGATAGTAAAGCATATTGTAAACTTTAGTTATCAAACCAAACTATCATCCTTTCATATTTGTGATAAGGATTTTGAATCCACACAACCATTCATGAGATAAGAAGTGCTTCATCGCTGGTCATTATGAAGCTTTTGTCTCAATCTACCATATGTGATGCAAAGCTATCGTTATCACCGTTTATTATGTGGAAGGAAGCATTGGTTAATTATTGGACAACTTGCCATATATATCAATATTTTGAGTATCTTTCTCAAAATAAATCATTGCAGGTCCATTGCTGGACAATAACTCATATATCTTCAACAAGCTTCTCCATATTTGAGCACGCTTCATCGCTAGTCCATCACTGGACAACGGATAGTACTTGAAGGAAATGCCATGCAAAAAATGTGTATGAACCCTCACTGATCGGACAGCGGATTCATACGATCACGTTTATCACCCAGAAATCTTGATACCCTTCATAAGTAGGAAAGAGATGAAAGCACAGACATGAAACGAGCAGAACCACATACCATAGAGTAGAAGCAGATGACTTCAAGCCAGGGAGGGCGCCATCTCTATCATGAGCATATCTTCCAACCTTCTTCTCACTGTATAGTAGAAAAAAACTCATTCGAAAACATGCTACATGTAGTGGTTTCGTAGGAAGTATCGTGGAAGCTCCCTTTCAGCCAAAATTGGTGGAAAAATATTTTTTTGAAAAGTATCAAATATGGTTGGGTTGGCAACAAAGTTTAGGACCATCAAATCACATATGTTTATCTATAGCATGATCAGGGGTGGTAACTTTTGATAAAGAAGAGTCCATGAGAGAGAGAGAGAGAGAGAGAGAGAGAGAGAGAGAGAGAGAGAGAGAGAGAGAGAGAGAGAGAGAGAGAGAGAGAGAGAGAGAGAGAGAGAGAGAGAGAGAGAGAGAGAGAGAGAGAGAGAGAGAGAGAGAAGAAGAAGAAGAAGAAGAAGAAGAAGAAGAAGAAGAATGACTACTCCTGAAACTTGAACTAATTCAACTTAATGAATAACTCTCTTCTACTTAAAATGAACTAATCTACTGATCTATTTATAGTTGTTGATGGCACAACCCTATGCCACATGGAAATATGGGATTGGACCTGAAATATGTAAAATGGATAAGACTCAACAAACAAATCTGCTAAAGTTGTTATTTGGTAACCCTCAAATAATAGTTTAGGTCTGTTCGACACTGCGCGGACAAGAACTGTATTTCTACATAGGGTCTTAGAAACCTTTGACATTGTTTCGACAATGCGAGTAATTTGGCAGAGGAAGTAGTTCAACATTACAGAATAATTTAAGAAATGAAATCCAACAAAAACCCCTATACGCCTTTGCCTTCTCGTCATATCCAACAAAGACACATCTAATGGACTTCGCATCAGGCTTGTTTTGCTCCTCCTTTGGCACGTGCACGTACGCCTTGCACCCAAAAATGTGAAACTTATCAATCTTTGACTTCATACTTATGAGCATCTTCTCAGGATAGTGGGACTCTTGTTTTGCAAGAAGGTTGCCGCATTGCACGTCCGTGACCAATAGAAGTTTGCCAATCCCATTCGCTTCATCATTGATCATGCACTTTCCACAATGGTGCGATCCTTTCTTTCGGCTATTCCATTGTTATGCGGCATATGAGCCCACTCATGGCCATGTGGACAAGTTCAAAATCTCTAACGGGATCCCCAATGGTGATCAATTGATCTCTTAGCTCATTGATCCTGAAGGATCCTGCACTCTCATTGTCTTCCATCCTTATGGTATTGAGTTTAGTCTTAAAAAACATCATGCAGAATGGATTCATGGTTTGATATTGGGCTCCCAATGCTTCCCAAGTGCCTCGGGCTGTAACCGCATCACTAATGTGGGTAATCACATAATCTTTCACCAGTAAATTGATCAAGGACAATTGCCCTTTGCGCCCTCTTGTTATAGGCCTCATATTAACTGGAGTGGTATTCGGCCTCAATTGAACACCTTTCACAATGTCCCAGAGCTCCTTCTCCATGAGACTGCTCTTCATTTTTAATTTTCAGATACTGTAGTTGGATACATTGTCCAACTTACTAGCTTCGCCCAAAACTGACTCATTGATATTAGCCATCTCCAAACTGCTTAAAAATGCACTTGTAGACTAAAAAGAGTGCTTCGTTTGGTTTTTGAATGGAAAACTGGATCTTGGGCCAAGTATATCGCACTTTGAGAATCCCTCTTCATGATCGATTTGATTTGGTATTGCAATCCCTTCCAGCATCATCTGTAACCACATCACCTCATTTGGCACCTTCGATGTTGCCACGTACTCGGCTTCGCATGAGGACTGTGCCACGAGTGCTGCTTCTTGCAGGTCCAGCTGATCGCAGCTCCATACGCTATCAAATATCCACATGTTAGGACTTGTTGTCGTCTTTGTAGCTCGCCCAGCTTGCATTGCTGTTTTGTTGAGGAATAAATTCCTTCTGTCTTTCATAGATTAGTCCCAAATTGTGGGTGCCTTTCAGATATTGTAGTATTCATTTTGCCATCAGTCAATGTTGCGTGCCAAAATTGGAGGAGAATTGACTGAGTGAGTAGACAGAGAATGCTAAGTCGGGTCTTGTACAGATTGTGAGGTACACCAAACTACCGATCAGATTCTGATATGGTATGTTCTCCATCTTCTATCTCTCCTCATCTATGTTTGGACAATCCTGCTTCGACAATTTGGCTTTGGTTATCATTGGTGTGCCTTTTCTTTGCAATTGATCATTTTGTACTGCTTTAACACCTTTTCAGCGTATTGTAACTGATTCAGATGCATGACTCCTCTTGTTCGGTATCTTTTGATTTGTAGCCCCAGACATTTCGTTGCTTCTCCTAGATCTATGATCTCATAATTTACAGATATCTGACTCTTCGTTTCATTAATCAACATCAGACAATTTCCTATCATGAGTCATCTACAAATATTGTTAGAATCACAAACTTCTTTTCTATTTTTTTTACATAGAAATTACAGTCTGGTTTTGTAGGAGTGAAGCCTAGAGACTACTCATTACTATCAAGCTTCTTGTACCAAGCTCGCGATGTCTATTTGAGACCATAGATATATCAATGTAGCCGACAAGTCTTCATATCCTTCAGGTTGCTTCATGAAGATTTCTTCGTCTAGGTCTCCGTGGAGAAAGGCTATCTTCACATCAATCTAGTGCACTTTCAGATCATATTTTGTTGCATAGGCGAGGAGTAGTTGGATGCTCGCCATCTTGACCATCGGTGAGTATGTATTGAAGTAGTCGATACCATACCTCTGTGTGTAGCCTTTAGCAACAAGTCGAGCCTTGTACCTTCTAACACTTCCATCTGATTTCAGCTTTCTTTTGTATATCCATTTGCAATCGACTTTCTTCTTTCCTTTAGGTAGTGGCTCAAGTGTCCACGTCTGATTTTGCTTCATCAATTTGATCTCCTCTGACATTCCTTGCTTCCAAATTCTCCTTCTGGATTCTGGATAGCTTCCAGATATGTCGTCGATTCTTCAGCGTAGCTGCAGAATTCAACATCTGTTTCTTCACTCCATTGTAGATTGTTGATGAATCGGTCAGAGGGTCTTCTCATTTTTGTTGACCTCCTTGGTTCGATCTGTTGTTGTTGGTGTGTTTGTTCTTCGATTTCTTCTACAAGTTGGTCTTTCGCTTCCTGTTCTGGAGTTTTTTAATTCAACATTCTGACTCAATGTCTGGCCTCGATCTCCCTCTTCAATCAGTAGTATTGTGAAGATTTTGTGGCCTTTTGATTCTTTGACTCCTGGAAACGTCGATTCGTCGAACTTCACGTCTCTGCTCATTACCACCTTCTTTGAGGCTGGATTGTAGATTCGGTAGATCTGTGAGCCATTTGAATATAAACGACCATTACTATCTACACCGACTTTTCGTCGAGCTTGTTTCTTTTCTCTTTTGGTATGTGCATATATGTTGCATATCCGAACACTCTTATATACGATAGATCGGGCTTCACACCCATCCACATTTCATACGATATCTTGTCTTCCAGAGTTGTATCGATCTGTTTTGCAGGTGTACAGCTACTGCAATTGCTGCGGCCCAAAATTGACTTGGCAACTATGCTTGTGCCATCATACATTTAGCTCCTTTGACAAGCGTTCCGTTTCTTCGCTCTGCTACACCATTATATTGTGGTGCATAGGCAGGTGTGAACTGATGTTCAATTCCTTTGTCTTGGCAGAAGCTTAAAAACTCCTTGCTCGAATATTTGCCTTTGTTATCAGACCTGATCATCTGCAACTTCTTGGAGGTGCGTCATTCAACAAATGCTACAGACTTCTTGAATGATTTGAACACTTCGGACTTCTTCTTTAAGTAGTATATTGTCATCATCCTACTGTACAATGAATGTGAGAAAGTATCACGATCCAGAGAGGGAATCGACTTTCATCGGTCCACAGACATCTGAGTGAACAAGCTCAAGGATGTCCTTGGCTCTCCTCTCTTCATGTACAAACGAAATTCGATGATGCTTACCCTTCTGACAGACTTCACAAAAGTTGGACTCTGGACTTGTGATCTTCATACCACTTACTAGATCTCTTTTACTCATATCATAGAGACTCCTCATATTCAGATGATATATTCTTTTGTGCCAGAGATGATTTTCATTTTCAGATGCATTTAATATCCTATCGTAGCTGTTGATGATTTTGGCTTGGTAGAGATTACCTTGTCTTGATTTGACAGTCAGTAGCTTGTCTGATTTTTGCTCGATTATTCAGCATACGTTCCCATCTAATAGGACTTGTATTCCAAGATCGGCTATCCTCGACACAGAGAGTAGATCTCTCCTTAGTGTTGGTACATAAAGTGCTCCTTGAAGCTCTGCATGTCCCGATAGTGTACATAGTTGTAGAGTTTTGATACCTTAGACATCGTGTCTGTTCCCATCATCCAATATCACTGTCCTTTTGTTGTGGAGTATTTTGTAGTTGATCAAGACATTCTTGTTGCAGATTATGTGCGATGTAGCTCCTGAGTCAATCACCATATCATAGTCGTGCCCCACATAGCTGGTTGACTCTTCATCGAATATTATGAAGGCATTGTCGCTCTTCTCAGCATCCTTCGATGATTCTGCAACATTGGACTTCTCTCCTTTGTGCCTTTCTTTTGGGTTGTGCTAGCATTCATATGTTGAATGCCCTTTCTTCTTGCAGTGTGTGCAAGGTATTGTCGGGTTGAACCAACATCTATACGTTTGTTCTGTGTCCCGATTTGTGACAATGATCACATTGCCTCGTCAAAGACTTCATTTGAGTCTTGTCGATCCTGGGCTTGTTTTTGTATTTCTTCTTTTCTCTTATAAAGAGGGCCTTCTCCTGGTCGCTGTTCGCTTCTCCTTCATCTCTCATTAGTCTTTCATCTACAACAAGACTGACTACTCTTTCGAATGTCATCTCGGGTAAGCTCAAGATCAATGGCTGGTAGGATGAAGGTAGAGATTTCATGATGTACATCAGCTGCTATAGTGCTGGGACTTGATGCTCTTGTCCAGATGCAGAGAGCTGAGCGAAGATTGTTTTGATCTTGTTAACATGTCGCTTCAGCTCGTTGCCATCCCATCGCAAGCTCTTTAGCTAATTGTGTAGGTGCATCACTGATGCAGTTGTCCTCACTTCGTACTTATGCTTTAGTTTTCTCCCACGCTTCATGGCTGCTTTCGCAGTCTTCAATCTGCACGAGGCTTCATTTATGGAGGACACGATGATCGCCATTGTGCGTTCATCCTTCCTTATCCATTTTGCTTTCCTTGGGTCTTCCTCTGGAGGCTTTTGTTCTATGAGATTGGCGTATTGATGCCGAATGAGGAAAAAATGAATATGAATTCAAATGTGCACTATAAATGGTCAATCGAGCTCAAAATGAGGCTACAAACCTACCAGATTTGGTGGCCTGACATTCTGGTCACTATAAGTTGAAACTTGTACCTAGATTGACCAACTAGGATTTCCACGTACAGTGGAATCATGTTGTTTCTAGTCACGATCCTTGTAACAATGACTGCATTGGCCCATGCTTTGGGGTTGATAATCTATTTTTCATTTACTGGTCAGGACTGAAGGGACATAAAACGGAGGTCAGATGAAAGGTCCACACTATTTTCTCTTGGCCTAAAAAGAGGGCTAGTCAGTATGTCCATCATTGGTAATTAAGTCGATTTTTCATGACAAGATTATTGTGTTTGTGCTTTCTTTTAAGCTTGGCTTCTATGATCCTCCATCATTTCGTTCCCTTTACTTAACATTCATCATATTCGGATGGTATTCAACAACGTGTTATGTTTCTATGTTATGGATTTTTCAATTTAATTGGACATTTGTGTATTTTGTGTTTCAATGGCCTCCTTATGCTAAATATTTTCATCTGTCTTGTGTCTTACAATTACTGTATATTTCTCATTTTTATCACAATTTAATAGATCATAATGTGGGTTAGCTTGTACCTACTGACTAACCTACATCTAGTTCTTGGTAAAGCCATTCAAAACCGAAGGTAGATTTATGTAGTTAAACATACGCATTAGAAGCCGAAGGCTGCTTTATGCCATTGCGCTTACATATCAGCGTATAGTTGGCCTGAGCTCAAGCAAAGTTTGTAGCCTTTCATAGAAAAAGTGTGCATAACATGAAAGGCTTTAGTTGAATAAAATTTTTGTATATACATGTGATTAAATACAAAGTATTTAATGATTTTGTGGATATATGGTCATCAAAAGAATCCATATAATAAATATGTATTTGTTTCTTACGACATCAAATTTATGTTACGATTTCCGTTGTTATATGCCTTGTTTCGAAGTATACAATAATCAAGAAATTTATTTAATAATTAGATAGATAATATTTTATCATTTCTTTCTCTTACACAGAAGATGATGTTCAACAAGCCTTCTAACTATTTTTTAAGAACTAGCCATTTTAGAATGTTTTTAAACACTCTGCTTTCTTTTGGGAGGAGGGTGGTGTAATAATGACCTATGGCTTTGCAAAGTGAAGCCGCCCTCGAAAGCTCGCGTGACCACTTCTTTGTTGTGTCAAGCGTAACAAATGACTTGGTTTAAGCTTGGCTTGGATAGCAGCTCTATCGTTTGGCCTTTTACTTGGCTCAAGCTTCAACAATGGCATGTTGTACAAAGCAAATCTATTAAACCTTAGCTTAAGGCTTAAGCTTCACAGGCTTGCTTCGAGGGGTAGCACATGCGTTTTTTGAATTGGCTTTGTTAAAGACAAAAAAATTCTCTCGAGACAATGTACCAAACTAACCCCGACATAGGACTTTGTTATATCCATAAAAAACATTTTGTTATGTCTATAGAGAATTTAATTCAGATGGAAAGACATAGGAAGCACGTGAATAATTTAAAGCTTCTAAAAGGGGAGAAGGAAACGTTGGGATCTCAGCACCAGTTACGGCTTCCACCACATTTTTGACCTTGCATCACCCAAGAATGAATGATAAGTCCAGCTTTATAGAAACAACCACGACATCCAGAACAAGGCCAAACAAGTTTCACATATGTGGGAACAAAAGAGCAATCAAGGTCACGCAAGTAGGACAGAGGGTTACAAGGAAAAACAACGTAAAAACGATCGGAAATATTACAAATAGAAGAAATTGGTGGATTGCCTCATTGAAAAGAATATGAACCATAAAAGTTACCCAAACCTTGAGGGAATCGCAACAACCAATGGTTTTGATTAATGGACTCCTACTATTAATTTTAAGAATATTGAACCATAAAAGTTAGAATATGAACGAATAGATAGTAGAAAATAAATAAGTGGAAAATGATTAGGAACATAGAGTTGAATATGGGTAAAGAATAGGAGCGTCCTCCAAACAATGTTGTCTTAAATAACTATTGAAATTACGAAAGTACGAAAGGAAATAGAAGTTTGTGTTGCTTTAGCAATCATACCTATCATTTTTAAGACAATTAGCATTCGACTATTTTCTCAAGCCTCAACCTAGGCCACTTCGCTTTGTTGTACATTGTGTTATAAGGTTATAAATTAGCCATATATTGGCTTACGTGGAACTTTTACCGAGAACTGTGAAAAAAGTTGAGCACTCACAAGATATAACCCTAAACCCTAAATCCTTTGTAAGCCTAACCCTTGCATTGAATCCTAAGTGTTTTAAATCCTAAAAAGAGCGATAATGACACTCTTAAAGTATGTTTGATGAGCATTTGAAACATTAAGTGAGACCATAGGCTCAAGGTGTGCATATGTACAACTCAAATCAAATGTTTTAGTATTATTGATTTTGCTCTCATCTCAAATACGTAAAAGAGGGCAGAGCAAACATTAATTATGTGGGTGATAAATCATGCCCCAAATGCATTATATACACGCACAACTTCAAGAAAACGAATAAGAGAATGCATTCGTAATTTGATTGCACACACAGTTCAATATTGCATTTGGCATCTAGATTCGGCCAAAAAAATTAGCTTTGTTATGTGGTATAGCAATCAAAAGTATACCACAACTTTTAAACAATGCACTCAAGAGGCCAAAAAGCAAAAATCAGCCTCAAACTCTCTTGGAATGGTGCAAAATTCTTAGAAATGGCACTTTGCTATATTTTTATGTGTGCAATAAAAAGTAAAAGTGATCCCCTTCAAATTGATCCTTTCAATGGAAAAGGACCAGTTTGGAAGGGCCCTTACATCCGTGTTAGTTGTGAAATGGGCTCAGCTGGGAAGCGCTCAGTTTGAGAGGTCTCGTTGTAGGAGGTTGGCGTCAATGGGTGGATAGGGGCCAATGCACCTGCTCAGGTGGGAAGGTAGCAAGCATACACTTGAGCTCAGATGCCTGCAACACAAATAGTGCGGCCAATGCATAGGTGGGAAGGCAGCAAGCAAGCACATGAGCTCAGGTGACTGCAACGAAAATAGTGGGGCAAGCGCGCAGGCGGGGTTATGCTAGCCCAAGGTGGAGTATGGACTCATGGTGAAGCATGTTCCCAATTCAAGAGCAAATTGAGTCCTTCCTCCATCTAATAAGGGTGTAATGAGATCTTAAGATGGTGAGTTGCCCCTAGGTGGCATTGAAAGATGTCACCTTGGGGAACTCAACATACCAAGAGAGTACCTTGAACCTCTTGTGCGAGCTTCTTTGCCTCCCTTTGAGACTTTGCTTAGCCATCAGCGTGCTCATTTTCAGAAGTATCTTTTGGAGCGCTTCCACTCACATGCTTTCACTCAGCTTCTCAGTGATTCACCTTCCGATGAGACTTGGGCTCGCCTTTTGTCTTGTGCAGGCACGGGTGATGGTGCTTGGCTTGTTGCGCGCCTTGTTGTTCCATACTTGCGCCTTTCTTCAGAGTTGTTTCTCACCGCTCTTCGGGTTAGGTTGGGTCTCCCTCATCCAGTGCTGGCAGGTTTGACAAAATGTTCATGTGGTCACCCTGTTGATCCTATTGGCACTCATCTCATGCGTTGTCCTTCCGGCGGAGAGCGCACTGCGACTCATGATTCCATTCGTGACGTATTGGCATCTATTGCATATGAGTGCGGCTTTCATGTTGTCCGGGAGCAGACCCACATCTTGTCTGTGTCTGATTCTCAGTTGCCTCGGCGTCGAGTTGCTCTTGTTCTTTCGCGCGAGGGGATTCGCACGCTTGGGGATGTTGTTGTTGCTGATTCTTCGCGGCCTGACCTCCTTCGCCGTGCTTCAACTACTCAGGGTGCCGTTGCTTCTCATGCAGCTCTAGATAAAGAGCGAGATTATTCACATCGCACTCCTGGAGAAGACTTTATTCCTTTTGCTTTGGAAACATATGGGTGCCTGCATAAAAAATTCGATGATTTTCTATCATCTTGTGCAGGTTTTGCAGCGAAACTTCAAGGACGTGGTGCCTCACCTTTATCTATCATCACGGCTTATTATCGTCAACGAGTTTCTATGACTTTACAACGCACTCAGGCACTTGCAATACTTCGACGTGTCGTAGTTGCAGGAACAACTGCTTCACAGCTTCCTGCACTACCTAAACTTCCAATTGTCTTAACTAGCGACTTACACCAAGCAGTAGGCTTTATGTAGATACTCTGCGAGATTGTTGCTTTGTTTTAGTTGTACAGTATCTCAATCCGCCTTATGACCTTTACGCTTTCAACATGCATTCCTTTGTACTCTGATGAGTTTTCCCATCTTTTATTAATAAAAACAAGAAATTTCTTCTTTTGTACTATCACTATTGGGAGTAACTCGCGGGCCTTGGCTCTCCCATTCAATACAACACATAAATTATTTATCCAATTTAAATTTAAACAATAAATGCTTTGTTATCCAAATGAATATCAATAAAACACATATATTTTTTATCTAAATTAAATTTAAACAATAAATGCTTTTTATTATGAATATCTTTGGATTGGTTAGCGCGACAGAGCGAGTATCGAGCGAGCCAGCAAGCGATGGCGTTTGCTGTAAGAGGCACCACGCTCGCTTGCTCATGGATCCGCCACGATCACTCTCTTGCGCATAAACTCAGCAATTCAAAGCGCCTGATCAATACTAATTCTTTCTTAGCTGCTGGAGAGAGTGGCAAAAGAAATTATGCTCTAACCCGTGTATTTGGGTGCAGGAATGCGCAAAGGTCGAGCTTAAATATCTGCTTTTCGAAAGAAAAGCGGTTAGATTGCTTTAAGATCAAGATTTCAGAGTCAGATTCCAGTCCTTTGGATGATTCAGGTGCAGAAGCTGCTTCTGCTGTCAAGAGCAGTGCTTTAACAGATGCAAAATCAGAAGAGAAAGTGCTGGGAGTGGTTCAGCTTGGCATCTACTTTGGATTATGGTATCTTTACAGCATTATCTTCAATATTTACAACAAAAAGACGCTCAATGCGTTTCAATTTCCATGGCTGCTCGCTTCCTTCCAGCTTTTTGCAGGAGCGCTTTGGATGCTAGGCCTATGGGGATTGAAGCTGCAGCCATGCCCGCCCCCTTCGAAGGAATTTCTTAAAGCTTTACTTGTACCAGCTTTTTTTCACACAGTTGGCCATATCTCAGCCTGTGTTTCCTTTTCAAAGGTGGCTGTTTCTTTTACACACATCATCAAGTCCGCAGAGCCTGTCTTCTCTGTCATTTTCTCTTCGTTCTTAGGCGATATTGACCCTCTAACAGTCTGGCTCTCCTTGGTGCCCATTGTTTGTGGCAGTTTGATGGTATAAATCTATATGGTTGGATCACAATACCTTCCCTGATCTATCTATTTCCAGCTGCCATTCTGATAGAAGGGGCCCAATGGGCAGCAGGCTATCAACAAGCACTTGCCACGGTAGGCCAACCATCCACCTTCTATCTTTGGGTGATCCTTTCAGGCATTTTCTATCAGGCATCTTACCAGGCCCTTGATGGCATCAGCCCTCTCACATTCTCTGTAGGAAATACAATGAAGAGAGTGGTGGTGATCATAGCAACTGTGCTTGTGTTCAGGAATCCTATTCACTCGTTGAATGCTTTGGGCTCAGCGATCGCCATTTTTGGCACTTTCTTATATTCACAAGCCACCCAAAAACCAAAACCCAAAGCAAATTGATTGTCAAATCAGTTAGTTGCATAGTGCAGTTTCAAGAATGTTCTCTTGTTGCCCAAAACAGATCGGCCTTGGAGTGAGGAGGAGCTCTCAGCTCTGGGGTGCTTCCTACATTCTGATGTACATTCAAGCAACTCTGTGGAGTAAGTACATATCATGATCTGGAAGCAAGCATGCTCATCAGTGGCCTCTATTCTGCTCTTTGGGGACAATCGGACCATTGATTCAGTCAAATATGCGAGTGTTGGCAAGACTTTATTACCGAACGACATTTTCTTCTTTCTTCGGGCCAATACGTGCAGAAGATGATCGAGGAATTTCATACTTGGGACCTATTCCGAGGGGCATAAAAACAAGATTCATCACATTTGAAGTCATTGGAAAGAAGGTCGGATATGAGAAGTCTCTCGATAGAAAGAAAGCTGAAAAGGACAAAAAAGAGACGTTCATTTATGCAGGCTTCACATGATAAATTGCTGCGACATTGAAATTTTATCAAGATGCACGACAACGAAGCCAATAAGTTCTTGGTTTTACGCAGGCAAACACTGATCTATGCCTTTCCAAGAACCACACGTCAAGGCTAAAGCAATGCAGTGGGACCTGCAACAATGTAAGGGAGGATAATGTTAGCTGATGCCAGACCCCGAGATGTCAATGACGAATATCTCCACTCAAAAGGGCTTCTAGCAGAGATGAAGTTGAGAGCCGAGTATAAGAGCAGGAGAATTATTAGTGCTAGGCTAAAATCTATATTTTGCGAGCCCCATGGTAATTCCCAAAAGATGGAAAAGTTAGACTTTCTCAACTTGAGTTATATTTTTAATAAAGAGGCCTCCTATGATCATGTAAGAGGTGGAACCCAAAACTTTATAGAATGAGGTTCACTCATTTGTAAGAGGTGGAATCCAAATTGTAATAGGAATGGATTCACCAACTCGTGGGTATACATAGAGGCCTCCTCCACGAGTTTCCAAGCATATGTTATGTACATAAATGCTGTTGCTATGACAATTGAAAATCCGTCCACATGCATTTCCTCTTATGTTCCATTCTCATGCATTTAGTTTAAGTACTTGTGTATGAATGTGTTGTTGTTCACCCCAAGCTCTCTTCAATGTCTCCAGGAGGCAGCTGAAGATTACCAATTCCTTTTTTTTTTAAGATTCTTTTCCACAGGAATCGTCTGTGGTTGTAGTTCGTTGGATGTAACATCAGGCACAATATTCTGATCAGAATCACGTTCACTTACCTACAAATACAAACAACAAACAATAATCTTTTTTCAATAAGATAAATTACTATAAAACTTGCAAAACAAGAATGTTTGTAGCAAACTAGTGAATTGAGCAAACTACGTACCATGCCATGATCTTCAATCCCTTGAGCATTTATAGGGTTTGAAGGACCCGCAAGCACTTAATCAGGATTTGGTGGCGGCCTCCTCCACATGTGATCATTGACTATGTGTCTTTTGCGATATTTAAATCCTTTGCAATCGGCACAATTACAAAGGATCTTTTCATCCCATGGATCCGGCTACATAAATCAAAAGAAAAAATATCATTAGTGTCATAAAAGATACAAACAAATATCGTAAACAATATTTTATCGTACTCGTCCAAAGAGATGTGGATATCGTCTTTGTGTCTCATAAGGCACAGTTGGAGACCTATTAGGTCGTATGGATCGATCACTACTTGAAGTGCTAGACGAAACTCGACCTGCATGGATTCTTTTCAGTACTAACATCATTACTCTATATATTTTGACTAGTGACATAAATCTACATTGCAAGAGAATAACAAGAGAGCCACAAACACATCATATAAAATACTAGAAATAATAACATTAACTAGACCTGCATCATGTGAAGGAGTAGGCACCAAATGATCATGAGTACTAGGTTGTGGCACTATTGATGAGGTAGTGGTTGGCTCACAAGAAACAAGAATATTTGACGTCCTCTCAGTGCCTTGCGATCCATGTCCACGCCCATGGATAGGGGCATTTCTGAAATCTCTCCGAAGAAGATACTGCATACATACCTTCATAGAAATCAAGAATATCAACATCAATTTTTCTCTTTAAAACATCGAGGATAGATACAAAAAATAAAAAACTATAATTTGAAAATAAAGTGAACTTCATCACCTATTGGGCTTTGCGAGCCAATGCTAGACCTTTCTTGCGATCTAGAGGAGGTGCCTCTAGTGGCCAACGTGGTTGATCATCTGACGAAACCATTCCTACATCCATGGCAAAAAATACATTACTAACCATAAAAACGATGATCATCAACAAACGACGTCAAGCAACAACCCCAAAATTTATAATGTGCAAGAAGTAAAGTTAACAAAAAAATGTATGTATAAGTAGAAAATTCATAGCATAGTTGATTTTGGTAGTGAAAAACAGAGTAATTCGACGAAGAATATGCACTCCCAAAATTTGAACCTAAATTATCAAGCAATGGTATGAAGAGATTATATATTTTTTCTCAACAGAAAGGACTTTAAGCTTCCAGAGTAAAAAATTATCAACCTAAAATATTGTCCAAAAAAAAAAAATTGGTTAAAAACTTCATAAGCATCACTAAAAAATGATTGAAAAACGTCGCTACATGTACCATTATATAATGTTCGAAAAGGCGGTGAGAGTAGATAAAATATAAAGTTCATGATGTGGTCCCAGGTAACAAAACCTTTCCGAGTAAGGCTGTGGCAGAGTCTCTTTTCAATCAAGGCGAGGGGCTTGGAGTTGAAAGTGAAGACTTTAGAAAACCAGAGAGACTCAAAGGGGAGATATAGTTTCTCCCCATCCAAAAAGTGAGCTCACGCATAGAAAGAAGGACACGAAAGATAGACTTGAAAAGGGGAGGAAGGGAAGAGGACAAAAAGAAAGAGGAGCGAGTGAAATCAAGAAAATGAGAGGAGGGGATGAAACCAGGAGAGGAGGGGAGGGGAGGAAGAGTAGCCGTCATCATGAGCGCCCAGGGTTGAGGGATGGTGAAGTTATAATGAATGCGTCTGAAGAGAAGAGAGAGAGAAGTGGTGGAAGGGTCGAGGAGGCCCAAGCCGCCTAGTTTGATAGGAGCCTAGCAAATATCCCAGCTTAGCATACTAGGGCCGTTGTTCCACAAGAATTTTTTGAAAACCGTTGCAATGGAGAGAGAAAAGGAGGGAGGGAGGAGCCAAATGAAGAGAAAGTGAGTAAAATAGAAAGCTATGATGTGCTTGAGGATGATGAGTCTCACTGCAAAGAAGAGATCAGAGGAATTCCAACGAGAGATCTTGGAGCAAATTCTCTCAAAAATCCAATTAAAACGATCTTTGTTAGAGAGACAGACACCAAGGGGGTGCCATGCGAGAGAATATTAAGATCAAGCTCATTGCAACAGGAAGGAGGGGAATTGCGGGAGAGGATAAGAATGTCCGATTTCTTAAAGTTGACCAAGGAGTCAGAGTAAGAGCAGAATTGATTAATCTCTTGATGCGGAAGGGTGAAGTAGCTTGATAATACAAGCAAGATCATCAACGAAAAGCTGGAGACCAAGAGAGACATCACGAAAGATGTACGGATGGAACAAAGGAGAAGAATTAAGTCTATGGATATGAAAAATGAGCGGTTCTGTGGTGATAACGAAAAGGTAAGGGGAGAGGGGATAGCCTTATCTGATTCCACAAAAGATGGAGAAGGGGGGTAGAACTCCTTGAAAAAGTATTGAAGACGAAGCCGAAGAAAAGAGAGCCCGGATGAGTTTAGTTAGGTAGTTTGGAAAACCAAAGGATGAGCAGCAAGTCAAAAGATAGTTCCACCTAACGTGATCAAAGGCTTTGTCAAAATCGATCTTTAGCACAAGGGCCAGATAGTTGAACCAAAGAGAAGAGTCAATGGCTACCCAAACGTTCATGATGTTATCGAAGAGGGATCTACCTTTGATGAAACCAGATTGGCACTTGGAAAGGTGAGTAGGAAGAAAAGGGACAATTCTCCTGGAAGTTGCTTTATCAACGATCTTATAGGAGGTATTAAGCATAGTAAGAGGCCGATAATCAGAGATATTGGAGGGGGAAACGCTTTTAGAAACCAATTTGATAAGGCCTTGGGAGAAGGATGCAGGAAAGGAACCAAAGGAGAACGCAGGGTGAATGGACCGAGAAGTAGATCAGGACCGACAACATTCCAATGAGCCAGAAAGAAGTCAGGAGTTACCATCTGGACTGGGAGTTTTGTCTCGATTAATAGCTTTAAGCACAGAGTGGAGCTCTTCTAAGGAAAGAGGGGAACAAAGGGATGAAGACTCTTCAGAAGAAAGAGGAGAAGGGAGGGAACAATAACTAAGAATGTCCAAATTGAGAGGTTTAGGGAGAGGGGCACAGTACCACACCAATCACACATAGCAACATTTATAGCAATGTTTATGGCTATTTTAGCGACAGATACGATTTGTGAAGGTTAGTAAAAAATATCTTCCTATCTCAAGTTTTGGGGCCATGACCATTGTATTTCCATGTGTAAACTATGTTGTACATAAAGGTATGTGAATTGAGCACATAACCTTCTAGAATAGGTCAAGTTTGAGTTAGGTAGATTCAAATTTGATGTCATGCAAAAGTTTAGATAGCATGCAATGTCATTTAGTGTGCATGCAAGCCACATGCAATCAGTGCATGCAACATGCAAAGTGGTTTCTGTGATCTACACATGTCTAGGCAATTTTGAGAGTTGACATGCAGTACATGCAATATCCATGCATGCGGTTACACATGTGGATCCTTGGTAGTTGAGTTAACTGAGTTAAGTGGACTTTCCATGCAACACCACTATAGGAACTCGAGCCACTTTGATGTAGGAAAACCTTGGCATGCATATTGTGAATAATGAGATTTTGGTGTTTTGGACTCATTCTCTCTCTACCCGAGTTGTAAAGCTTTGATTTTCTCTCTCTACCCGAGAGCAGCCTGTTTTTTCCCATTCATTCCTCATAGTGAGAAGTTAGATTTTTCAGTCATATGTATGCCATTGTGCTCTTGCCATAGATTTTTTAAGTAATCTGTTCTCTTATCAATCTTATGCAATCACAACACCTCAGTAAGATCCTGTAAGGTGTGTGGTGAAGTTCACACGTGATAAAAACTTCACATGGTATCAAAGCTTCATGCTTTGAAAAGGTGAGGTTGTATACATCAGAACAACAGTGCTTTTGCTTGCAGGAATTCGGATTTGGGAGAGGAATCCAGATTCACAGACAAACAAGCCATCTGTGGATCATAAGTGGATCAAATCAAGCCTGATTTGCTTCAGCTGAGCCCTGTTTAATTGAGTGCTACTTCTCAAGGAATGATCCAAATTTGATATTCTCTGCTCGAGCTTCTAAATCAATTTAATTTGTTTTTAGAAGAGTTTTAGACAATCAGAGAGTTTGAGAGAGTACTCATCTCGTGAGATATGCGAAAGTGAGCACACATCAGTTCTTTTCACGAATTTCTTCAATTTTCATTGTCAATCAATAGAATTGGATAGAAGTGAGTTTTATGAGGTCTTAGACTTTTCGTTTCACACAAATTATTGTGTCTGAGTTGAAAGTAAGTTCCTAGAGAGTTTTTTAGTTCTTTGAAACTCGTGGGAGAAATAGACTTCTTACTTGCATGTGCTTCATTTCAGTGATCGAAGCAAGATCCAAATTCAAGATAAATTTTTATGCTGACAATTTGATCTCACATTCTGTTGCTAGATTTCATAGGTTGGATCAACATTACCAGTGTTAGATCCTAGGTTGAGATATTATGATGTTTTCCTTACTTTCAAAGCTTATGTAGAAAAGCAGTTTTCTTTCAAGTTGAAAGCTTTGAGAAGTGATAGTGGAGGAGAATACACCTCCAATAAGTTTAAAGACTTTTGTGAGAGAGAGGGAATACAAAGAGAATTTTCTTGTTCATATACTCCTCAGCAAAATGGAGTTGCTGAGAGAAAAAATAGAACTTTGTGTGAATGTGCAAAAGCCATGCTAGAAGCTTCTCTACCTAAAGAATTTTGGGGAGAAGCAGTTGCATGTGCAAACTATCTTTGTAATAGGCTTCCTAGTCTTGCAATAGAAGGAAGAACACCATTTGAGATGTTGTATAAGAAAAAGTCTAAGGTAGATCATCTTAGGATTGTTGGCTGTGTATGCTTTGTGCATGTACCTTTAGAGACTAGGAAGAAGGAAGATCCTAGTGCTGTTAAAGGAATTTTTGCAGGATATGCATCTACTAAAAAAGCATACAAAATATATCTTCCTTTTGCTGACAAGAATGTTGCTAGTAGAGATGTGATCTTTCATGAAGATCAGAAGTTTAACTTGGATGAAGCACAGGTCAAGGAGTCTCATGCAAGATCTACAATCATCAATCTTGATGCTGCTCAAGAAGTGGTGAGGCCGAGGCTTGAGGATGAGCAACTTCAAGCACCAACACCAAGAAGATCTACAAGAGAAAGATCTAAGCCAAGGAGGCTCACATATGATGAGGAAGGAAGGCAAGTAGAAGGTGAAACTTCCTATCATGCTCTCTTCATATCAGATGAAGAGGCTAAAGATGTCCAAGAAGCACTTCAATCCAAGATGTGGGTTGAAGAAATGACCCAAGAGTTTGAAGCCTTGATGTCAAACAGCACATGGGAGCTTGTGGAGCCACCAAACAACATGCATGTGATTGGATGCAAGTGGGTTTTTAGAATCAAGAATAATAATGATGGATCTATCAATAAGTATAAAGCAAGACTTTGTGCCAAAGGCTACTCTCAAATCAAAGGTCTTGACTATGAAGACACCTTTGCACCAGTTGCAAAAATGGTAACAATCAGAATACTTATATCTCTTGCATGTTTCACAATTGGAGAATGTTTCAGCTTGATGTTTCTAATGCCTTTCTCAATGGTTACCTTGAGGAGGAGATTTACATGGAGCAACCTCCTGGTTTTGTGAAAGAAGGTGAAGAATCAAAAGTTTGTCTTTTGTTCAAAAGTCTCTATGGACTAAAACAAGCACCAAGGTCTTGGTATGCAAGGCTCAACTCCTATCTCATATCACTCGAATTTTGTCTTAGTGAATATGACCCCTCTCTGTATTATAAGTTTGTAGATAATTTTGTAATTATTCTTCTCATCTATGTACATGATATCATTCTTTGTGGAACTAATGAGAAGCTAGTTGAAGAAACTATGGCATGCACTTGGTAGTGAGTTTAAGATGCAGGACTTAGGAGTTCTTCACTATATTTTAGGCCTTGAAATAGATTTTTGGAAAGGTCAAGCCTTTATAAGTCAAAGTAGATATGCACTTTCCATGCTCAAGAAATTCCAAATGGAAAACTGTAAAGGCATAGACACCAATGGAGCACATTGTAAAAGTTCCTATGAAAGATGATGAAAAATCCTTTGTGGACATCACTCTTTATAGGAGTCTTACTGGCTCACTTATATGGTTAATAGTGACTAGGCCTGATCTAAGCTTTAGTGTGGTTAAGCTAAGTCAACACATGCAGGATCCAAAGTTATATCACTGGAAGTTGGCTAAAAGAATCTTGAGGTATATATCTTCTACCTTAGATTATGGATTATTCTACAAAGGAGAAGATTTGACTTTGGTTGCTTTTTCAGATTCAAATTTTGCAGGAGACAGGTTGGATAGAAAATCCACAAGTGCTTACACCATATTTCTTGGAGGGAACTTGGTTTCTTGGCTATCAAAGAAGCAAGCAACTATGTCCTTATCATCCTATGAAGCTGAGTACATATCTCACACAACCACAACGTATTCGATTTACAAAAAAATATTTACAATTTTATAGGTGTGGCTTCAGTTTTCATCTGAGAAGAAGGCATCGCCTCTACGAATGCCTTCTTCTTCATCATCGTCATCACCCCCGCCGGTGCCAGTTCCCGCCGCTGTCCCCTTGGCTTGGTTATCCTGCGCAAGTTCTTGATCAATCTCTGCTCCTCTTGCGCTTCATCAATCTGCACACACAATCGCAAGTATTTTTAAAAATTTGAATGCAATGCAAAACCCTATTTTAGCTGAACATGAGGTACATACGTATTTTGTGAAAGTTGAATGCAATGCAATCCTATTTAAACCAAAGAGTAGTTTCAACTATCAGGAAATAAGTTAGGGTTTACCTGATCTATTGGAAAGATGCCTCTACTTTCCAATTCACTGTACATGTTCTCAAAATTACGATTGTAGCAGAGTTTATATTCTTCATCACTTGGAAGTCTACCATAGATCGCATTCTGTAGACACATCAAAAAAACTTGTTAGGAATTGAGCTCTGAATATAACTTAGTTGACTTAAACTATGTATAGAACTTAACAATGCAATTTAGGGTTAAAAATTACTCACAAACTAATCTTTAAAACAATATTTCCCCTCGGAGCCAAGATGACTGATACTATTCATGCTCAGTCTTACTCTTGTTGCTTCCTTGTTGTGCTTGTCATATTTATGAGGAGTTTTCAATTTCACTCGTGAGGGAAGTCCAGGTACTTTTGCTACATGAGGTTGCGTGCCTGGTTTACCTGGCCTTTGAGATTGTTGGCGAAGCTTGTCACGATAGTGACGCATGTGCTCACCAAGCTTTCCCTCCATCCATTTAGTAATAAATGGATGGTCACATGGACATTTTCTATGCAATGCCTCTATGATACGATCCTTCTCGTCACATGGCTGTACGCGCCAATCGTGGAGAGGATTGCTAATGTATGATTTGGTCAATTCATGAGCTCGTCTCATGACCAAATATCCATTATTGTCGCCCATATTCAAAGATCCATCAGCATGAATCTCATATGGGCATGTGCTAGACTCGCCAATAGGGATAGGCGACCCAGTCGCCGCGTCCTCATGCATCGACTGCTCGTAGACTGCCTGACGAGCAGAAGGGTGCAAGCCTCTCATGAGACGAAGTGCCTCCTCTTGGTCACTGCCAGAGTTGACACCTCCACGGCCACTGCCGGAGCTACGGCCGCCTCTAGAGGGGGGCGTACCCTCAGAAGTGCACCCCCCTGAAAGAACGTGACAACCGGTCACACCGACTGCGTCATCCACCACTTCCACTGGCCATCAATACCAGTGGTACAATAACTAACCACGTAAAAAACATTGAAAACTATATGGAAAATTACACTGAATTACTACAACAAAACTAAACCAAACACTAAGATTGCAACTAAGTAAATGCTAATACTACCACAAGCTAAGATCATTATGTATATGAAAATGAAAATGAGAATACAAGTAACAAGCAACAAGATCACTATGGAAATGAACATGAGCAATGGCAAGCAAGAAAGCAACGAAGCAAGGAAGCAAAATGAGCAATGGCAAGCAAAGAAGCAAGGAAGCAAAATGAGATGATTGAGAATGAGAGAAAAAATGAGAGGAAATATCGGAAATGGCTTGCAAAGGGAATTTCAAATCGTCTGTCGTTGGGCGACGGATATATGCTGCTGCAAACGTTGCCGAGCGACACATAATTGATTTTAAAAATTTAGCGACATTTGTTGGCACGTAGTGACGTTTAAGCGACATTTGTTGGCATGTAGCATTTTTTTTTAATAATTTAGTGACGTTTATAAGGCTTTTTTAAACCAATTCTTGGATTTATGGACAATATTATAGGCTGATCCTTAGATTTGTGGACAATGCTGAAGTATATTATCATCAATGGATTTATGCAGGTCAAACCATAGTACTAACAGTTTTGAGAACTATGGAAAAGTGATAATTGGATCAATGCTGCTCTGTATCATAAATTGAAGATTTTTGCTGGTTTCTGTATATGCGCGCAAAGCTATCTTTCAAACTATTTGAAAGACTTTTTCTGAAAGTAACTAAGACTTTGCTGCATGTACACAAACTTTGCTACGAATTGAATTGAATTAGTTAATTATTAATTACACGGTTCACTGTACAAATGTTTGAAAACCGTACGGTTGACTATACAGTTCTCAGAACCATGGTGAACCATGGACAATTTACATATTCTATGGGTCAAACATATGCATTGAGCTAAACTGCAAGAAATTGGATCATGTGCGGTTGATGAGTACTACTGTAGATGGACGACTATATCTTTTTTTAAGAAGGATTTTAGGCCAATTTTTAGTTTTATGGACAATGTTGAGTACTACGGTGAACTTGTTCAATTCAGCTGACCTTTGGATATCCCCGGGGAAGTTGCAACAAGATTGAAGTTAGCCAACTATATTCTATGGCATTTTCTCTCTCATGATATCCAAAGATCATAGCCACCTGCTAAAATAGAATATGGCTGATCTCAGTAACAATGTCCAGGTTTTTGAAGTTCAAATACAAAATTTTAAAATAAAGTTGGAGAATTGGAAGCTGATGATTCATTCATGGTTTCATATATGGTGGAGCATTTTGAATATAATGGTGCAAAGCTTTGTGCTAACTACCTCTTTGGCCCCGAACTACAACAATTGGTTATTCAAGGCTTTGGACAAATCCGGTAAGATTTTATATGCCTCGGTCTACTCTGCTTCTAAGGAGCCTAACTCTACCTTCTCTTGGTTCAATGCTAATTGGAACATTTCCGACCCTCCCAATATTTGGAAAACCAGGTTTTGTCGTACCCATAAAATCCGTCCTAGTAAGTATAGATTTTTCTCTCTCAGAATCCTCCAGCTTGCTCTTTTTTTGCAAAATTTTAAGATTTTCTGGGAACAAACCCTTGTAGACTAGTATGAAGTTGTATCTCAGTTAGATTCACCTGCTCACCAAGCTGCAAGAGTTACTTCCCAAGGAAACTCAAAAAATCTTGAAAAAAGTACATTTTTTTGTGGTGTTTTTGCAAAATTTTAAGATTTTCTGGGAACAAACCCTTTCAGACTGGTATGCACTTGTATCTCAGTCAGATTCACCTGCTTACCAATCTGCAAGAGTTACTTCCCAAGGAAACTCAAAAAATCTTGAAAAAAGCACATTTTTTTGTGGTGTTTTTGCAAAATTTTAAGATTTTCTGGGAACAAACCCTTGCAAACTGAGGAGAAAGAGAGTGGAGAGAGGGAGAGAGAGAATGCCTAGGTTGAGAAAGGCTTCGGGGGCTCGAGCGCCTACCCAAAGCTATTCTATCCCAACATAGAGAGAGAGAGAGAGAGAGAGAGAGAGAGAGAGAGAGAGAGAGAGAGAGAGAGAGAGAGAGAGAGAGAGAGAGAGAGAGAGAGAGAGAGAGAGAGAGAGATGGAGAAACCAAAAGAGTTTTATTAAGAAGAGAATGGAAGATGATGCAATACAAAGGAAATGACTCCCTCTTATAGATTTTAGAGGTGAGCCTCCTTTACTCTCAATGGCCACTTCATTGGGGCAAGGATTCTAATCCAAGCCTGTCAAAGAAACACAACTTAAATCTAATGGTGCTAAGAAAGCACAAGGGCACTCACATAATTCATGTGAGTTTTAAGTTGGGCCCTTTTAGCTTTTTTATTTGCATATTGACTTAGGGCCTTTAATGTCATTTTAGAGTTTTAAGCCCCTAGTCTCTTATTCCTAGGAATTACAACTTGCTACTTGTGCTCATTGGTGGCTGGGCTTATACACACAGGATGCCAGTGCCTTACACTTATTATTCTACTGTATTGTGGCGGGGTCCACTAGGCAAGGCTTGGCCAACATTATTTTAAGTGGTGGGACCCACTTATTTATTTGTATACATGAAATACCTACAACACACGCGACAATGACGAAAGAAAAATCCTAAGTTGAATGACGGGCATCGATTCACTATCGTGGCTGAAAAAACTGACAAAATCATGAAGGTCTTATGAAGATAGGATCATGGAATCTCAATGACTCGAGTGGGTCTTGTATTTATAACATTTTCCTGTTAATCACAGTCATATATTTGTCAAGCAATGAATAGACATCGGGGGCCTTTAAATGTCGACCAATCATACTCTTGCAACATGCTACCTATGCGAGAAAGTAAGAAATGGTCTATCATAGGTTTTTTAGATTCATCATTAGGCCCACGAGCATTTATTAATTATTTGATTCTCTAGATTCCAAAAAGATCTTAAACTTAATAGTCGTCAAATTCCGTACCTCGAGATTCAAAATGTTCATGAGGGCAATCATTTCAGACACTCATCCTATATAAGCACAAACTTCGTCAATCATTCGATTTTAACCTCCAGATATCGGTTCAGTGCGCACAACTTGAATATGCTTTGTCGCGCACTCATCTGATATCGAGTTTTCATGTTAATTGTCACGATATCGGTTCAGCGCACATCTTTTATACTGTGTAGCTGATGATTTGTAGACACGTGCGTTGATACTAGGGTTGTGAATGGCTCGCGCAAAGCAAACAACTCGCCTTCACCCCGGAGCTGAGCAGTAGAGGCAGAGACAGAGGCTCACCATGGCGCATGGTTCTCTCATATTCATCTACGGACTCGCTTGGTCTTGGCAGCACAGACTCGGATGATCCTGATTACGAGAACGATGACGGGTCTTAGTTGTATTCAAGAAATGCTACAGATATCTCCTCCTAAAGATTTTTTTTCTCCTAAATCTCCTCCATCTTCTCCTAAAGCTTGTTCTCAGTTTTCTTCTCCTCCTAAATCTCCTAGGTCTCCCCTAAAGCTTCTTCTCAGTCTCCTCATAAAACGCCTCCTACATCTCCCCCTATTACGTCCCCCCCTCCATCGTCAGGAGCAGAGTTAGACCAATTTGTAAAATTAAAGGCCAACTCATTTTTTGAAGACAATTTATTTTTTAGTTTTTCTGTATCACTTCCTGCACCCCCTAGATTTACATTTGTAGATTATCCAAAATATGTACAGTATGACCAATTACTAAATACACATCTTAGATCTCTTGGTCCACTTTACAGTTTTCAGATGCCAAAAACCAAAATAGGGCTTTCCCTTAGTAAATTAGATACAGGTGAATTAGAAAATAAGGATAACATGTTATGAGACAATGTAGGAGCAGGGGCCATTCAATATTGGATGGAGTTTTTTCAAACTCTAATTTTTATAGATGTCTCATTGTTTCCTATACAATTCATGAGTGTTTTTCACTTCCCCGATTTTACCACCTTGCACTCTGAGATGATAAAAAACATCAGAGAGGGGATTCTATTGCTCGTGCTCCCATACATACACAAGTACGTGTATGCTTTTTACATTTTAATGAGTTGATTTTTTTACATAAATTGTGATTTTACTTGTAGTCTAAAAAACATATTGATTTCTTATTGCAATGGCCACTAGTGCTTATATGCTTTGTCTTTATATCTCAATGATGAGAGTGTGTGTAATCCTATTTGTATAAAGATGAACTCTATTACACACACTCACAAACAAGCGAAAAGCCTTACCCAAAAAGTATTGGAACTCTTTATAGTGCCAGGTGCAACAGCCTATACAAAGCTTAAAATGTTTGATGCAAAGGTATTTTTTATTCGATATCGATTTGACTGCACGCTTGTTTCTTTTATAGATTTACATTTAATCACGTGCACGTTGATCCGATATACCATCTACTTTTTTTAACACAAAATTTTGTTTCTAACCTTCGTATATATTTGACCACTACAGTCCTCCCAACAGACTGACTCTGTTAGTTGTGGCTAGTATACAGTATACAATGCCAAACATTTTTTGATTGGCTTGCACAACACGATAAGCTTCCGAATCTGCTTGAGGTAATTCATTATTCACAATCACAATCACATATTCATAATTCTCAATCACTTATTCTTGATTAATAACATATGCTTGTGTTTTTGTTTTTTGCAGTTCTCTTGTCCGAAGGTCTTCCCAAAGGAGATAATGCATTTTCGGCAAGAGACAATAAAACTTGTTATCAAAAATTCATTTCCAGTTTCAGTTGCACATCCTCCACCAAAGTTACTTCCATCTGGAGAAATGGATATAGAGATCATAGAAAAGAAAGACCCTCAACTTGAACAATGATACTCAAGTTGAGCGGTTTATATATTTTCAAACATAATGTATACAAAAAATTATACGACATACTAGAAAATTCGGTTGTTCAAATTCTATGGATCTTCGATTTCAATGGATGTGTTGGGGGTATTCCCACCATGATGTAAATAAATAAAAAGTCAAAATTGTTGATTTTCACACGTATCGACTATCCACTACATGTACTTGTGATCTCCAAAGGTGTGTAGATGCACCAAGATCAAGACTAGATTGAGATTCAAGATCAATCTTGAATCCTATGGCAAAAACACACTACTACATGCATTCAATCACTTCCAACTCTCACTCACACGTGTGGGAAGTATTCAAAAAATAATCTAAGTAAAAACAAGCTGCTCTCCTCGGGTAGAGAGAGAAAATGCATCAAGAGCTCTCGGGTAGAGAGAGAAAGCTAGAAATCCAAAAACTCACAAAATCCATGAAATCACCAAATCAATTGATTTCAAAATGAGGAGTACAATGATACTAGTAGGTCCACGAGCTACCACTATGCTTAACTATGATTGGACCACATTTTGTCACCTCTTGATCCTATTGGATCATTGATCTATGCACCTCTTAATTCTATTGGACTATATTCAAGCACACCTCAATTTCCTATTGGACCTCACAAGGTTCCACCTCTATATCCTATTGGACCTCTTGGAATTCATCAAACAAAAACTTTACACTTGTCTACACTCTAATTAGCAAGTGTTTAGCCTCTTACTCTATTTTGGCTCAATAGTGGCATTACAAGTGGAAATGCATAATTTGCCATCTATGCCAAATTTATTCCTATCAACATCCTACACCTAGATGCTTGATGTAAAAAACATAAGACCCCTATATCTAACATAGATAATCTTTTTCAATTCTTCACAAAAATTAGTAGAAATAGTCGTGAGGGTCATGGCATCCTGCATGTATAAGCCCATGGCCCCATGAGCACTTGTAAATTAATAATTTTGACAATAAACTTGACTTTGGGCCATGTAATCAAAATAATATTAGAAGGCCAAAGTTAAGCTTAAGTTAAGTTGCTAAGTTTTTTTGGATTAGTCAGAAGTCAAATGGTGGTAGGTGGGGTGTGTTTCTTCATTTGTGTTTCTTGTGGATGGTGTGGATTACAATCCCATCTTTTGCAAGTAGCCAATAGGAAGCAAGGGGCAAGGGCCACCCCAAAGATTAAAAGGCACCATTTGTAACCCATTTGCATGCTTAATAGAGAGGAGGAGACTCTACTAATTTGAGAGCTCAAGCATCCTCATTTGCTAACAATCTTGCTTATGCTCCTATTATGTTTTGCTTGTTGTTTCTACTTTCCATGTTTTTTGCTTTGTGCTAGTTAAGGTTTTTCCATAAGCTATGACATTGAGCATTTGAGCTAACCTCAACCTCCATCTCAACTCAACATCTATGTCCTCTCTCTCTCTCTCTCTCTCTCTCTCTCTCTCTCTCTCTCTCTCTCTCTCTCTCTCTCTCTCTCTCTCTCTCTCTCTCTCTCTCTCTCTCTCTCTCTCTCTCTCTCTCTCTCTCTCAAGATGAATGCATGTGGTTAGAGTTAAGGGTAGTAGTGTTAAGTGGATTAGAGTTAGTGAAAAGAGTGAAATGCACCTAAATCTTGCAACTTGATATAGTTAGGCACCTATCTAGTGTTCTAACCCTCTTTGACAGGCGGAAGGGCTGCTAACCGATTGAACTATACACCTACAGTGGCACCGTTGCCGGGGATAGGTTTCACTAATTGGTTTAGTTGCATTTTTAGTTGTTTTTGCTTTTTTAGAGTGTTTTAGGTGGTTTTTGGGGTAGAGTTAGCTTGTTTTGTGTGATTTCTTGTGCTTGGACTATTCTCAGCTAGCAGAGGAGATGTGAGAGGGTAGTGGAGACCCAAAACAGCCTCTAAGGGCTTGGCATCCACTCACAAAACTGAAAAAAATTATAAAATAAGCTCAAATATGTTTTTGGAGGGAAAAGAGACAAAAATCCCATCAAATTTTGTTTATTCAAAGTCTAGTTGGAACCAACCTTTGCACGACTGGCAGCAGCTCCAGGATACTATCCTAGACCTACATAGAAGCCTGCGAAGATTCCTAGCAATTAGATATTGAAATATCTCAAAAAAACCATAAAAATTTCAAAAAACCCCTTGAAAAATCATAAAAATTTTAGCTCTTTATTAGAACCTTCGAAGAGCTCTCTGAAGTTCCATCTCAGTGAGACCAGGGCACAGAGAAGCTTGTGAAGGTTAGTTCCCAGTTTAAGTGCCCTTGCGAAGGTTCCTTGTGAGAAAAAGACGGGAAAATTAGGCTGAACCTTCGCACACATCCAAATTTTCAGTTCCAGTGGCCAAGAACCTTCGTAGAGAATTCTGAAGGTCTATCTCAATGAGATAAGGACACAGAAGAGTCTACGAAGGTTAGCTTGATTTCAGTGAGCAGAAAATTGGATTTGAGTGCCAAAAAAATCACTAAAATCATAAGATCCATCAAATCCTCGCAGAAGTAACCTTCACAGACCATCCCAATATCATCAAAATACCTTTTTCCATCAGTGATGAAGCTTGCGAACGTTAGTTACCAGAGATGACTGATCTGTGATAAAAAAAAAAGTGTTTCTTAACCTTCGCAGACAGCCATAACTTCTTGATCTATAAGGAAGAACCTTCTACCCTTGGAACAGAGCCATATCCCAACCTAGATCCATCCCCTAACAAGCCTGTGTAGGTTAATTCCCAACAAATCTGAAAAAATCAAGGTTTTTGACCGTAAAACAGTGGAAGAACCTTCGCACAACCAACCCTTGCATGAGTAACCATCGTAGACCAAATCAATAGTTAGATCTACACCAGATCCAGCTACTGTGAAAATCTCAAACCAATCAGAACAAGGATCAAAAAGTTATTAAGGAAAAACCATCGTAAGAGACCTAAAATCACACTTTCGGCCGCACAGACTGATCAGATTCCTAAGATCCAACTTGAATTCCACAGATCCATCAAGATCCAGCTACTCTGGACATCTCCATTGAATGAATCTGAGATCTGAACGATTAGTACCAGAAAAATTGCAAGTCAAACTCCAAGCCTACCCAGAGTAGCAGCCGCGCAAATCAAGGTAGAAGCAGAACCAGCATTAACTGAATCCAATGGATCCACCTGTTTCTATTGCACCTCTACAAGCAGTTTGGAGAGCACCTCAGCTCCAGATGTCGAAATATGATGGATCGTCTGATCTAATCAGATTCCTCCATATCTACGAGCAAGCGTGCGAGATCTATGGCGAGCAGACACCGGTGGAAAAGTTGATGTTGTTTCCAATGTCACTGATTATGGTAATGCAGGACTAGTTTTTAAATCTCTCAAACGAAGAAAATTCCACTTGGGAAGGAGTGAAAGCGGCTCTCATCACTTGGAAGATCCGTTTCTCCTACTGAGCAAAGTGAAAATGGGAAAAAGAGAAAGGGTCAGGGAGTATACAAAACGGGTCAAACACTTGAGATCCAAGTGTATGTGGTTCCTCGCGGGGTTACCACGAAGTATCAAAAGAGAGCTGAAAAGATGGGAGTATTACGTTACATTGCGAGAAGCAATGGAAGACGCCATCGGGGAAGAAGACGAGGGTTCAGACGATGAAACATATCCGACTACCCCTAATCCGACTCCCTCGGCAGCATCATCATCCAACGCTTCCAACATATCAACAGATCTGCTGATGGAGCAAATGACAAAATTACACAAGCAGCAGATGGAACAGCTTATGACGTAGTTTGATAAGAAATTGAAGGCCTTGCAGGGAGCAGTGGCACCAACTCTAATTCCATCGAAACAGAACCAGCTACAATATCCCTGATGAAAAAATGTATGGTGTTCAATTTGTACCCAAAACCATATAGCAAATGAGTGTCCAATTTTGAAACAAAATCTCAAACTAACACAGAGGTTTTGCCACTTGTGCAACGCATCTTTGCACATAATGGCATTTTGCCGATTCAACCCCCGAATCATACAACAAAAGAGGAACCAATACAAGACCTCTTATCCTTACCATCAGGGAGCACCGAATGCGGCACCGCGGTATGACATGCCAAATAATCAATAGCGCATGGCCTTACCTGCACCACTAGGGCCAACTAATAATCAAGTGGCTCATGTAAATCTAGCAGCAACAGAACAAGAACCACCACCCCAACCTGAGCAGCAACAGTGGTAGAGACCGAAGGAGGCATTTGTCGATCCGGCAATCAACGAATACTATGCAACCTAAGCTGCACAACCTCAACGTCATGGAGGCAAGATCTATGGCTGCTATGGATGCGGTGAAGGCCACAGAATTGCTGAATGTCCTTATAAGGGATAGTATATGGCCTTTAGCAGAGAATGCGGATACAGGCATTGCTACAAGAACAAACATGAAACAAGTGCACCTCTGAATCTAATCACTATACAACCAGCAGCAGTTCCAAGAAGGGCGCCATAGGAAGTCCAAAACCCCCATGTTCCTGTGCTAGCAGTTACGCGAGCACAAAAACGGAAGAAAGTGGCCCCATTACCACCTCCATCGGTATCCATGGCCGATGACCAACCCTCAGCTGTAGGACCATATCCAAATGTGAGGGAAGAATGAAGGATATATTATAAGGTCCGTCATTGGATACAAAAATCACAAGAAGAGGAAGCTGCGCAAGCACGAGAAGATCTGGCAGAACCTCAACCTACGGAAGAACTAGCACCACAAGCGACCTCCCCAATGAGAACGAATCAAAACGTTCACTTACATCATCACGAACCACCGTTCCATATGGAAGTGCCAGAGGTTTCCCAGTTAGGAGTGCTCACCTAGCCGCGTGAACTTATCTCTCGGTGAGTTACTGCGGATTGCACCTCAAGCCAAGAGCATCCTAGCTGAATGGGCCAAAACGAAACCAAAAATAGTAGCAAAAGAGCCTTATACTATGTGGGCTATGATGGAACGAGCAACGTCCTCCATATTGGGACAGCCTAGGAGAGCGAAGAACACAACATCACCTTGCCAATCCACCACAAGAGGTTCGAGGACGAAGCAGCAGTGGTAGATGGAGGATCAGGTGTCAATTTGATCTCCATTACCTTGTATCAGAAGTGGGATTTGCAAGGATTGAAACCAACAAAATTTGCCATCAAATTAGCTGATCAATCTTGTGTAAAGCCAAAAGGTGTAGTTGACGACATCCCAATAAAAATAGCATAAATGCAATTTTTAATTACTTTTGTGGTGATGGACATACCGAAATTCCATTCTGCCTACCGCATTTTACTAGGAAGACCTTGGTTGAGGAGTGTGGAAAGCAACCCTAAAACTACACCTTCATATCTCTCTTCTCTCTCATTTATTTGTGGACCTAATCACCCATTTACTATATTCAAACAGGTTGCCCTAGCCTAATCAAAACATGAGATTGAGGACAGAATTATCGGGGCTCAAACAGAAAGGGTCATTGCGAGAGTACCTCAATAAATTCAGACAGAGTGTATGGGTTATTGAAGATATGTCCGAGGCGGACAAAACTCATTACCTATTGTCTGGAATGCAATCTTGGACCCGGCGTGCGATAGATAGCTACATGCCCCATGATTTCAATTCAACTATTCGAGCGGCTGAGATGGTTTGTGATTATGAGAGCACATTGGCACCAGCTGCTCCCGCAACCTCAACAAGAGTATTTAGTGGATCCAGACCGAGTCCGAGCTTCTTTTCAAGGGGGGACTCAGCTCCAAATGGCAACCAAGCCTCGAGTAGCGTGAACAAATTCCCAACAAAAATAGGGTTTGGAAACCAAGGCAACAATGGAGGGAGCATGTTCCATAGAAGAAACAATATTGTACCTTCAGCTAGTCACAACAACAGCTCACCAACAGTGGGCAGTTCCATGCGTTGCTTCAACTGTCATCAGCAAGGTCACTCTTGGAGGTCATGCCCCAAACCATTGAATTGCTGCCATTGAAGGATTTGATAGGATGGAGAGAGAGGCATTTGATCAAGAAGATGGTGAACAAGATGATGAAGAGGACCCAGAATCGGATTTGACGGAGTCTGACCTGAATGCCTTGCAACAGATAGGGGCACTTGCGGCGTATCGTGAATATCTTATGGCGACTCCTACGAGAGGATCCAAGTTATTGTACCTAAAAGGCTGTATTCAAGGCAGGATCATTTACTTCATGGTAGACCTGGGGGCGTCACATAACTACTTGTCAGAAAAACTGACAAGAGAATTTGACATCCAATGTGAAGAAAATGTGACTCCTATTTGTGTGGAGACCGCGAAAGGTACAATGACCACTTGTAGATTGGCAACCAACTTACCAATCTCTCTGGGAGCCTGGAAGAATCGACTAACGTTCACAATCTTGAAGATGGATGCCTTCGACGCTATTTTGGGATTAAGCTGGTTTAACGAACATGTGGTGGCCTTCTTGGCAAAAGGGGTTAACCTTGTGTTATTATATAATGGCAGGAGACCTTGTGTCGTCAGAGCTGTGCCAGGGGGCCAACTAGAAAAGAACGACACAAAGGAACCTGAGCCAACCAATCCTCCCAATCTCATTCACCTATTTAACGAAGGACAGCCAACAGTGACAGACTAGCTGACACGGGAACAAATGGAGCCAACATTGCCTATCGTCTCTACATCAAAGGTGAATTCAAGTGCCGATGCAGAGCTCAAGGAGCTCACCTTGTGTGACCAAGCGAAAGCTCACTTCTTTAACGAAGGACATCCAACAGTGACAAACCAGCTAATGCGAGGTCAAATGGAGCCAACATTGCCTGCAGTTTCTACATCAAAGGTGAATCTAAGTGCCGATGCAGAGCTCAAGGAGCTCAACCTGGACGACCAAACGAAATATCTAGAGTCCTAGGGGACTCATCCAGATGTGCGACAAAAATGACATATCTGAGTCTTAAGGGAGTCATAAGTACCTTTTTCTTTCATGTTAATAAAGTAAGCCATATTTCTCATCGAGGAATGAGCTTCAGTCTAATGTCTAAGTGCAGCAGCTTCACACAGGTTTTACGTAAGTGAACTAGATCCACACTTTTCCTGTGCTGGGTGTAAAACACAATATCATTACTCCGCTTTACAGTTGGTTTCCTTTGGCCGGTGAATCAAGCCCGTGCCCTTGTATATGTGACTAAAGTCTGGCCAGTGAATTAAGCCCGTGCCATGAGTCTTAGGTTCTAGTTTGGCCCTGATGAGGACATCAGCTTTCTCAAACGAGGGGAGGATGTTGTAAAGCTGACTCGGGTGCACCCAGCGTGCCCTGTAAGACTCAAAGGGGTGACACTCTCTAAGGTCCCAGAGCAAGTTAGAACGTCAAGGACTGAGCCTCCGACCTGTGGTGAGCCAGTCAAGTAGTCACAAAGTCATGAGCTAGCTCTGGAGCTCGAGTCATGGCCTAGTCAGGAAAGCAGGTTCATTCGGCCGCCAGGACGGCTCCCGGGACCCATGTTCGGGAGCCAGACTGATTCTGCCAGGCTTGCCATGCTTAATCAGCAAAATAAAAACTAAGTCCTAAAAAGCGTGCTTTACCAGAAAGCACTATGTTTCAAACCAGAGGGGGTGCGCCGAATCACAACAGAACTATAGGGGGAGTCCGGCAGACAGAAACTTGGGTAGCTCAACCAGCGCCAGGAATCCAGTCGCCAGGTCTCAGCTCCCTCTACCAACACGAGCCGAGCACAATGCCCAGCACGTGTTGGTGGCCCCGAGACCGGTCAGTCTATGTATGAATGTAACCTCTTCCAAATCTAATAAAGTTGATCCTTGGGGATGATTACCATTTTGGTTTCGCCTCCGGGACTGGTCCAAGTGGAAGGACCCTTACTACAACCTTTTTGTGTCGATGGCGCCTAAGGGTCCCTGTCATCGACATGGGGCTTGCCACTATGCCAATTGGTCAGTTTGGCGACCACTATGCCTTGGGTTTCATGTGTGGCTTGTCTTTGCCTTTGGTTACCTTTTGGGGACGGATTCTGAGTTGGCTTTCGGGTTGGTTGGGATTCCAGTTTTCTTAAGTCTGAATGGTTAAGCTTGTTACGTTTCTGAGTTGGCTTTTACGTAAGTGCATGATGGATGAATGTTAGACTTAAGCGCGTGTTGGGGAAACCGCTCAAGTCCCAGCGCCCTTTGAGGCGTCGGCGCAACACATACAAGCAGCCAACTCGCCAACAACGATCAGACTTAACCCACTTGCAGTTCCGAAAACCAACATTGAGATCCAACTTGGTGCCATGCTAGATCGGGGGTCCCGATGTGGGTGACTTCCCTCCAAGCAAGCCGCCCGACATACATCAAACTTAACCAACTCGAAGCTTCGTTACAAACGAGTAACATCCATTCCAAGCAAGCGGTCTGACTTACATCAGACTTAACCCACTGAAAGTTTCGTCACGAGCCCTGGAAGCCAAGCTGGCGCCATGCCAGACTGGACAGCCATAAACAGGTAACTTCCACCCAAGCAAGCCATCCAACTCAGCCGACAGGTTAGAGCTCGTTCCCCAAGAGCTTAACCCATTTACGTTCATGCAAGGAACACTCAGAACCACAAGCCGCGACAGATATGGAAACAACCAGTTCCTGGACCAAATGGTCCCGACAGCATACTGCTGGCGCCACGGACCGAATGGTCCCGACGGCATACCGCTGGCGTCCCGGGATACGACCCTCAGCTATGTGCCAAGTTAAAAATTTGGAAGCGGCCTTACAACTGGCGCTTTTACCGAACACTGAAACCCAGAAGGTAATCAGAGTCAGTTTGAGAAAAATCCCACTTTATTGATAAATCTGAGAAGGTTACATTTCAAGTGTGTGACCGACCCTAGTCTCCGGGGCGCTAGCATGCCAAGGCGAGAGCCATGACAACATTCCAGCAAGGGAGGCTGAGACTTGGTTGGAGCTCGTCCTGAGTCGCAACCCGCACTCCCCTATAGTATTGGTGTGATTCGGCATCCCCCTCTCATACCAAGCACTCTACCCAAGCTGGTAAAGCACATTTTTCTCTCTCTAGGATTTTCTCTTTCTAGGAAGTCATTTTCTCTCTCTAGATTTTATCGATTCCCAGACTTCCTTTAATCATGCCTAGATCGTGTGAGGTGATTGCACATCGATCTGAGCTCTCTGGACTCCGCTAGAACCGATCAAAGATTTTCAGCCATAGGAACTTGGCGTCGGCTAGATTCTGGTCACAGTGGCGCCGGGAGCAGCAGCGCCGCTGCTGGTGCCGGGGACATAGCTGGCGCCAGAAGTAAAGCTTGTAAAGATAGCTTTACAACACTGGGCATCAATAAAATCTAGAGAGACAAAATGACTTTCTAGAAAGAGAAAATCCTAGAGAGAGAATAAAACGTGCTTTATCAGCTTGGGTAGAGTGCTTGGTATGAGAGGGGGGTGCCAAATCACACAATACTATAGGGGAGTGCGGGTTGCGACTCAGGGCGAGCTCCAACCAAGTCTCAGCCTCCCTTGCTGGAATGTTGTCATGGCTCTCGCCTTGGCATGCTAGCGCCCCGGAGACTAGGGTCGGTCACACACTTGAAATGTAACCTTCTCAGATTTATCAATAAAGTGGGATTTTTCTCAAACTGACTCTGATTAACTTCTGGGTTTCAATGTTCAGTAAAAGCGTCAGTTGTAAGGCCGCTTCCAAATTTTTAACTTGGCACATAGCTGAGGGTCATATCCCGGGACGCCAGCGGTATGCCGTTGGGACCATTCGGTCCGTGGCGCCAGCGGTATGCTGTCGGGACCATTTGGTCCAGGAACTGGTTGTCTCCATATTTGTCGCAGCTTGTGGTTCTGAGTGTTCCTTGCATGAACGTGAATGGGTTAAGCTCTTGGGGAACGGACTCTAACCTGTCGGCTGAGTTGGATGGCTTGCTTGGGTGGAAGTTACCTCTTTATGGCTGTGCAGTCTGGCGTGGCGCCAGGTTGGCTTCCAGCGCTCGTGATGAAGCTTTCAGTTGGTTAAGTCTGATGTAAGTCAGACCACTTGCTTGGAATGGATGTTACTCGTTTGTAACGAAGCTTCGAGTTGGTCAAGTTTGATGTATGTCGGGCGGCTTGCTTGGAGGGAAGTCACCCACATCGGGACCCCCGATCTGGCATGGCGCCAGGTTGGATCTCAATGTTGGTTTTCGAAACTTCAAGTTGGTTAAGTCTGATCGTTGTTGGCGAGTTGGCTGCTTGTATGTCAAGTGGGTTTGGGATGGCAAGAGTTGAAGGCTGGGAAGCTAAGTCGTGGTTCCTGTCTCCCTTTGGGATGCCTGCGCTACAACCACCATTGCATGATTGTGGTGGTGCATCAACCATATAATGGAGATCCGAGATGACACCATGTAGCGCAGGCATCCCAAAGGGAACCGGGAACCATGACTTAGCTTCCCAGCCTTCAACTCTTGCCATCCAAAGCCACTTGACATACAAGCAACCAACTCGCCAACAACGATCAGACTTAACCAACTTGCAGTTCCGAAAACCAACATTGACATCCAACCTGGCACATGCCAGATCGGGAGTCCCGATGTGGGTGACTTCCCTCCAAGCAAGCCGCCCGACATACATCAAACTTAACCAACTCAAAGCTTCGTTACAAACGAGTAACATCCATTCCAAGCAAGCGGTCTGACTTACATCAGACTTAACCAACTGAAAGCTTCGTCACGAGCGCTGGAAGCCAACCTGGCGCCACGCCAGACTGGACAGCCATAAACAGGTAACTTCCACCCAAGCAAGCCATCCAACTCAGCCGACAGGTTAGAGCCCGTTCCCCAAGAGCTTAACCCATTCACGTTCATGCAAGGAACACTCAGAACCACAAGCCGCGACAGATATGGAAACAACCAATTCCTGGACCAAATGGTCCCGATAGCATACCGCTGGCGCCACGGACCGAATGGTCCCGACGGCATACCGCTGGCGTCCCGGGATACGACCCTCAGCTATGTGCCAACTTAAAAATTTGGAAGCGGCCTTACAACTGGAGCTTTTACGGAACATTGAAACCCAGAAGGTAATCAAAGTCAGTTTGAGGAAAATCCCACTTTATTGAGAAATCTGAGAAGGTTACATTTCAAGTGTGTGACCGACCCTAGTCTCCGGGGCGCTAGCATGCCAAGGCGAGAGCCATGACAACATTCCAGCAAGGGAGGCTGAGACTTGGTTGGAGCTCGCCTTGAGTCGCAACCCGCACTCCTCTATACTATTGGTGTGATTCGGCACCCCCCCTCATACCAAGCACTCTACCCAAGCTCGTAAAGCACATTTTTCTCTCTCTAGGATTTTCTCTTTCTAGAAAGTCATTTTGTCTCTCTAGATTTTATTGATCCCCAGGCTTCCTTTAATCATGCCTAGATCGTGTGAGGTGATTGCACATCGATCTGAGCTCTCTGGACTCCGCTAGAACTGATCAAAGATTTTCAGCCATAGGAACTTGGCGCCGGCTAGATTCTGGTCACAGTGGCGCCGGGAGCAGCAGGAGCGCTGCTGGCGCCGGGGACATAGCTGGCGCCGGAAGTAAAGCTTGTAAAGGTAGCTTTACAACATCCACCCCACCTTTATAAAATCTGATGTCCTCATCAGATGTCAGATTAAAGTAAAGGTGTCTCCCAATTAAAATAACTATACATTTAAGCTACTTGGCACGGTACTCAATTTACTGGCCACTTTTTATTAACATTGAAGCTGGCACACCACAAGTGCATTGGTAAGGGCTTCTTTGAGTTGATTAAATACGACGCGTTGTTCATCAGTCCATTTGGAAACAACAACTACTTTGTAGATTAATCGTCCTTTATTAGTGAAGTCAAAAATAAAGCACCGATAGTAGTTGGCGTGGCCAAGGAAAGAATACACTTCGCGGATGGTACGTGGTTCCGGTAGATTTTGAATGCTAAGGATCTTTTCTGAGTCAACTGCAATGCCATTTTTTGAAATGATATGTCCTAACACAATACCGTGCGTTACCCAGGTCTGGCATTTTTCAGGGTTCATGGAGATGCTGAATCGTTGACATTGGATAAAAATTTTCTCAAGCACAGACAGATGTCGTGATTCTTCTGAATGTGCACCTAAATCATCCAAGTAAACTTCTAGGGTGTCGCCCATCTGCTGAGAAAAGGAAGCTTGCATAACACGTTGGAAGGTGCTAGGGCCATTACATAGACCAAAGGGCATGACTTTCCAACAGAAAGTTCTCCATTTTTTTGACAAAAGTGGTTCTATGTTGATCTTCTTCAGCAATTTGGATCATATTATTTTCGCTAAAGCCATCTAAGAAGGAGTAGGCCTCATCTCTTGCTAGATTTTCTAGGATGGATTCTCTGAAAGGTAATGGAAAATGATCACGTTCTGTGACGACATTAAGTTTCTTAAAATCGACACAGATCCGGAGTTTTCCATTTTTCTTAGGAACGAAGATGATTGGGGAGACCCACTCAGTATGTTTGATTTTGTAGATGAATTCTACATCTAACAAGCATTGTAGTTCTTCTTTGATCTTGGCCTTATAGATCGGATTACATCTGTAGAGACGACTAGCAATTGGCCTTGCACCCGGTTTAAGCGTAATACGATGCACAACTACATGGGGTAGACGCCTTTCATGTCTTTATAGGACCACGCAAAGACATGTCGATATTTTTGCAGGAGCTTTTCAAGCCCTGCATTGCTCGTGATTGAGATGAGCCCCGACATGGACGATATATTCGTTACTTTCATGTGGCTCGCTCAAGGAAAGATTGATGGTTCGGGCAAGGCCTTCGTAGGGCAAATTACCATTTGGCTCACATTGAGCTTGGGGTAATTGGATTTGTGACATCCTCGATCATATAGTTCTTAAAATATGCAGGCACATCATGGGCTGAAGATTCGAGGGGGGCCTTGCCTTTCAACTGTCTAGATGGTGATTTGGAAGGTCCGGGAGTTGGTGGCGGAACAGAAGCAATCTCAGGAACTTTCCTAATAGTGGTAAGGTTGCCAGACGGTTGAATTTGAAGAGGTTTCTTCATCTTTTCCTTCATGGTATGGCCACGTGGTTGTGGTCGTGGCTTCGGAGGTCGTGAGGTGTGCGGGTGAGGAATGGGAGGTACACCATGGAGGATCTCGTCATCGATTTGTTTTCTCCTCATAGAGATCCCATGGATAATTTGGTTGTCGGACATGGTAGAACTTAGTATCAGGTTTTTTGACTGCCACCTTAGCAATTGGTTCCACTTTGGATGCATGTTGCGGGAAGGCCTTGAGTGGAAGTGCTTCTATGTAGTTGAGGATTTGAATATAAAAAATGTCCAAATCGTCTGGGCAATTCTGAATTCGTAGGACATTCTCGTCATCTACGAATAATTCTGTTGATTCATCAGTAGGTAGCCATGCAACGTTTAGCAGTTCATCATTGTGTGGAAGAATATCAATAAATTGATATTAATAATAGGTGTATCAAGATCATTTAATTGTTCGTGATCGATCAGGGGAGGAGAGATACAATCATCCTAATGCTGAGCACAATAATCAGCATTCACACAATCAATGGTAGCTAGATTGTGACTCCAGTTTATGATATCAGTAGATTTAACATAATGACCTTTTTTGTGGCTAGACTGGTATGGCTCAAACACTGAATTAGTGGTCGAGGATCCCTCGTCATGAATGCGTGTGGGTTTGAGTTTTCCAGATGAATCAATGGTGACAGAACTCTCTCGATTTCCAAAGGTGACTTGGCCTTTGCTCCAGTCATGAATGACTCGTGCATTGGTGAGCCATGGGCGACCAAGTAGTAACTCATAGGAATAGGCATTACTGGGAATATCAAGTACTACTAGATCTACAAAAAACTTTAGACCTCCTAGTTTAATCAGCACTTGCGGAAGGAAACTGGTAGGTCGAACCACACTTTGATCAGCCATCCTAAGCTGACAAGTGAGTTTGGTAAGCTTGTCTCTCAGATTCCATTCTAGCATGAGGGCTGTGAAAATGATATTGACACTTGAGCCGCCATCGAGAACAGCTAGGACTTCGCGAGATTGGCAATGGGTAGCTGGGATTTTGATGTTGCCCCATTCACTGATTGGATTGGTGAGGTGTAATGGCATTTTAGGCAACTCATCAAGGGTGGTGGTGTCAGTGGATTGGATCTGGTGTTTCCATTTGCCAGCATGCTTCCATAAAACATGGAAAGAGAAAAAAATGTTGGCTTGCAGTAAATCCCCCCAGACTTCAGTACCTTCAAGGGTTTTGCTTTCAAAAGGCTTGTGAGGTACTTTATGGGAGGTGGAAGATTGCTGGTCGGCATTGCCGATTTGCTGGCGATACTGATGATGCGGCCGAATTTCTTTAGATGGGTGAGGATAAACTACTGGGGTTGAATCTTCAATTGGAGGGACAACATGCTGCTGAGTTTTGTTGGGTGCAAGTGTAGGGGCTTGTCGTTGGGTTTGTGCCCGAGTCAAGACCCATGCCGGATGAGTTTCAATTGGCAAAGTTTTTCTACTTGCACTGAATAGACAGGAGCAGCAGGTTTGGATTGGGATAGACAGTCTTTCATGTGATGGTCAATACTGCAGTTTTCACAAGCTGGAGAAAAGCGGAGTTTATCTGGGCAGCGAATACTAGGATGCTTACCTGCACAGATAAAACATCCTTGTATTGCTGGGAGTTGATGTGTAGCAAATACATCGTGGTTTGGATCGTACGTTTGGGCATTGGGGTCCACTGCTTGGGCACTAGGATCATATGTATAGTAAACAATTGTCTCAGTGGGGTACTGTTGTTGAGTATGGTCTTCCACATAGTAGGTTGCTGGATCGATAATATTGGGATCAAAATAATGTACAACTTGTTGTGGAGCAGGTTGGTTAACGACAAACTGTTGACGTGGTGTTTGGTACTAATTTGGTGTAGTTGGTCGTGGTTGGTATACCCCTGTTCGTGGCATAGGCAAGCAATCATACACACAAACACGGAAGCAAAAAAATGAAAGGGAAAGAAGCTAGGTAGAAAAAATCTTAAAAAACCACAACGACGCCAATGTTGGAAGTAAATCTTGTTTGCGTTGGCTAGATCTACTCACGATGTGGTGTAGTATAGAGAGGATTGTCCACCTTTTAAGTTCCTACAAAAATTTCAAACGGAAATAGTTAACGAAAATGAATGCACTAAGGCTTGCCCAACTAGTGCCCGAAACGGAAATGAAGCTATCTAAAAAACAATAAGTAACCAATCCTTGCTAAGGCTTATCCAACTAGCAAGGTTACTAAACTAGATCCTAAATTAACACCCACAAGGGAAATGGAATGATAGATTGCGGCTAACTAATAATCAATCAAATAAATTCATGCCACAATACAACCGATGAGAAGGAGGCAAGAGGAGGCCCGAGCACCTTCCCTCAAGCTACGCATCTTCCCAAAGGGAACACAAATGAAATAGAGAGATAGTCCCAAAAATAGAGAGCTTGATAGCTTAATCTCAAAAGTGTCATTTACATGGCAAATACCTCTGCTTTTATGGCAAGGAGGGTCTTCCATAAGTATCCACTAACTTATGGGATTAACTTATTTCTAGCCTTTTTAGAACTTCTAACTTAGGACTTACTCATGGACTTACAAAACACATGCCATGGTGAAAGTTTATCGACAGATACTTATACGTGGACTTACAAAACACATGCCACAGAGTTTTATTTATTTATTTATATTCTCTCTGTGTTTGCACAGTTGCTAACATTACTTCACTTGGTATCTAGATTAAATGTGCAATCTTGATGCTGGTTCTTTTGCATTAATGACCAGTCATCACTAGACCATTCCAAAGAGGATTCTGTGTAGTCGGCTTTCATTGTGTAAAGGGTTGTTGCCTTTGAAAATCTTTCGAATGCTGACGATGAAGTGGGCGCATCTTTCGCCCATGATAGCGATAAAGTTTAGGTGGCTTTATCAGAGCCACAACCTCCTCTTACAGACGAACCTAGAGATTTTGCTGATCTCCAAGATGAAGAGATTGATGTTGGTGATGGTGGTGACGGTGACGGTGACCATGATGGGGATGGTCATCCTCGACCAACTCATAATGATGAGGAGATTTTGGATGTATAAACTTTTTCAGAGTACAAATATCAATTGAGAATTAATGCACAAGATGTTTAAAATTTCAATTGTCTGTATCTTGAGTGTATTTTTTGTATGATGAAATTTATTTGTTTTTTCAATTCTATTTCAATCTTTTGTTTGTATGAAATTCTATAGAACTACTAAAACAATTAGATTTTACTATCACCCTGTGTTCTATTGATAATTATGATACTGATTTGATTTCAGTTTGTTTATATTTTAATAATCATTATATTAAATTTAAAAAAATATGTTTGAAATGACTGCAAATGTATTTAAATTAAAAATATATATTCAATTATAAATATTAAATGTTTAATTATATATGTGATGAATATGTTCTTTTACTTGTTCCTCTAATGATTGTTTTAAATACAATCAAACTGAAAGATAGTTTCTAAATTGACCAGAACAAGACTACAAAAAAACAAATTCATTTTACAACTCTTTGTTCGGTTTAATTAATATTCATTAGATATTTCATTATTGTAGGGTTATGATTGTTTAGCGTTAAAATTTTAAATTTAAGTAGATTTTTATGAGCTTTTAATTTTAATAATTGTTCTAATTTATATTAAAAATTTTAGTTTTCTATTATTGCATATTAAAAATATATTTACTCACAATTTCATACACAATTTGAATTAATCATGAATTTTAGGTTATTTTTATTTTTTGGATAAAAAATAATGTGCATGTTTTTAAAATAGACTGAAACGTGCCAAATTTTAACAAGAATTTTTTTTGGGTAATCTACAACATTACTCGGTTGATACACAACGGTGTTATAATCAAATTGATGTTGATCAGCATAATTTCCTACTTGCCATTTGCCTTTCTGCTAAGAGCTGACTCCTTTTGTTTCTTGAAGCAACCTACACCATCACACATACACTAAATGTGTACAATAAACCTTGAGAGAGAGAGAGAGAGAGAGAGAGAGAGAGAGAGAGAGAGAGAGAGAGAGAGAGACCTAGGAGTTGACTAATAAACTAGCCTACAACTAATTACAGCTGATAACAGTTCTCAATAGTAAAGTACATCGTAAACAATAACAATGAAGTTTATCATTGATTTCTAACATCTTGATTGTTGTCTCCACTCAAAATAATATCACCCACATAGATTAAAAAAATAGTAACATCATTTCCATTCAATCTATAGTAAAGTGAATGATCATACTCACTCATAATGAAATTTTGAGAAAGTAGAAAAGTGTTAAGCTTAGCATACCAACTCCTTGGTGCTTGCTTAAGTCCATACAAACTCTTTTGGAGAAAACACACATGGTTTGGCTTGTCATGAGAAATGTAGCCCTATTGTTGCTCCATGTAAATATCCTCCTCAAGATCTCTATTCAAGAATGCATTAGTGATATCTAATTGCCATAGATCCCAACCATAAAGTGTTGCAAGAGAAATAATGACTTGAATGCTTACCATCTTGGCCATGGGTGCAAAGGTCTCATCATAGTCAGTATCACAATCTTGAGCATATCCTTTTGCCACCAACCTTGTTTTGAATTTGTTGATTGATCCATCTTGATTAGTCTTCAGTTTGAAGATCCACTTGCATCCGATTGCCTTCTTCTACTTAGGAAGTTTCACCAATCCATATGTTGTTCTTCATAAAAGCTTGATACTCAAGATCCATTGCTTGGACCCACATTAGAGGAGTTTTGAGCTCCAAAAAGACCCTTTAAAAATTCTTGCAAGATGTAGTTTATATTATTAAAATATTAAAACACTAATACTTTTGACTTGCCATAACTTTTTATTCGTAGAGAAGTATGTCATCTAAGATATCATTGGAAAGCCCTTGTTGAGCGCTTTCCCATGCACTAAACTCCGCTGAATTCGGACTTACCACTAAAAAGCTATGCCATGTTTAGTGTGAAATCAAAAAGTTATGTTACGTAGATTTCAAATTTGAGTGTTTTGATTGGTCCATGTGTAAGACAAAATTGAGAAAAAATATAAAAAGAATCTTTACAAAGGGTCTTTTTTGGATTTAGAACTCCTCTAATGCTCCTCTTTTTGCCTTGCTTCATCAAAAGAAGTTAGGAAAGCATATTTTGTACCTTCAACCACTTTCTTACTCTTTTCATCATATGTGAGCCTTGAAGGGTTTTGCCTTTGCCTTGATGTCCTCCTTGGCTTTTGACTTGAAGATGCCTCTTCACCATCACCATCCAAAGTATCATCAACATTGTTACCTGGTCTTCAAAGAAGTCTTCCCACCAACTTGAATCGACATTTCTGGTTTTAGGCATTTCCTCCAATCAACATCCAAATTTTGCTTGCAACATTGCTCGACTACATATTGCACCTCCAAACAATTTGGCAAAGCTCCAACAATAATATGTTTTGGAATAAACAAAAGAAAGAACAACCCAACCTCTGGAAGCCAGCAAGAAGAGCTTACCAAATAGCAATGTTTTGCCATCCCTTTTACAATGAGAAATTGATGTTGGAAGCTGAGATCATTTAACCGAGAAATGTATTTTTCTTTAAAAGACAAACCTTGCCCAAACTTCTAAAATCAAATGTTTGTTATGTTCCTGGCCTTCAGAAGAGTCTTTTATCTGTTGGTACAATGACAGATCATAAGTTGAAGGTGGAGTTCAACGACGAGAAATGCCAGATCAAGGATGTAAAACAGGGTTTCAAGGTGATTGCTGATGGCTTTAGGGATAAAACTTGTGGTTTGTACAAGTTAAATGATGTTGTTACGAAGTGAAATGTGTTAGCATCTACATCTATATCACAAAGTGATTTATGGCATAGACGTATGGGGCATTTGAACTTCAAGAGCTTGAGGCTACTTCGTAAGCTCAAGATGGTAACAGGTCTACCTAGTTTGGATGACAAGAAAGAGTCCATTTGCAAGGAGTGCATGCTAGGCAAGTTACACAGGAAGAAGTTCAACAAAGAAGGAGCAACAAGGGCAAAACGAGTGCTTGAGTTGATACACTCTGATCTATGTGGGCCAATGAAGGTAATGTCTATTGGTAAAGCATTTTATTTGCTAACCTTCATTGATGATTACTCATGAAAGACCTAGAAGTCTGACACATTTGGATGCTTCAAAAGCTTCAAAGCATTGGTTGAAAATCAGTCAGGTGCTAAGATCAAGGTACTCAGGGCAGATCGTGGTGGTGAGTATCGTTCCACAGACTTTATTGATTTTTGCAAGGAGCATGGCATTAAACAGGAGTTTGCGCAAGTTGATACACCTCAACAAAATGGGGTAGCTGAAAGAAAGAATCGTACCATTGTCGAAGCAGCTAGGGCAACGATGACACATATGGGAGTTACTGATTCTTTATGGGGAGAAGTTGTCAAAACTGTTGTGTTCTTGCAAAATAGAAGCCCTACAGTTGCTGTACATAATCGCACACCCGAGGAGGCATTCACTGGTAAGAAACCTAAGATGGATGGGCTGCGAGTATTTGGATGCCAAGTGTATGTTCACATACCTAAGAGCGAGAGAGCCAAAATTCAAATAAAGGCCTTGAAGTGCATTTTTACAGGATATGATGAACAAACCAAGGGATATAGATGTTATGATCCAGAGGGGCTACGTGTGCACATAAGCCGTGATGTCTTATTTGATGAAATCCATAGATTTGGGGATGAAGAAAAGAATAATGATGAGCTATGTAAGCTTCTCAAAGAGGATGAAGTAGTTCTACCACCACATGAAGATCATGATGATGATGATGAGGGACGTGGTACTCCTCCCACCATAGAGACGAGATGGAGAGTGAGAAACAAATCTATTGGATCAAAAAAGACTGAGGTAGCAGGTGATAAAAGGAAGGAGCAAGATGCAAAATGGGATTCCTATTCACCTCGTAGTGGATCACCTCAACGTAAGTTATCCAAATGGTATACTAAACTCATGAGTGACAAGGAAGGGGAAATTGTCGAGCCTAGTAAGGAGGGAGAGTTGCGGCATTCCACAAGAGAGAGGAAAGAACCTGACAAGTTTTAGGTAAATCTTGCAGTCATGAGTGACATTATTTCATCTACTGAACCCTCTTGCTTTGAGGAGGCCAAAAATCAGGAGATATGGCAGAAAGCAATGCAGGAGGAGATTGATTCCATCAAACACCATGACACATGGGAGATAGTGGATCTTCCAAAGGACAAAAGACCCATTGGCAACAAATGGGTATACAAGACAAAGTACAATGCCGATGGAACTATTGCAAAACACAAAGCAAGGCTTGCAGTGAAGGGATATGCGCAAAGTAAGGGCATTGACTACGAAGAGACCTTCGCTCATGTGGCCAAGTGGAATACACTTCGCATGGTGATTACTTTGGCGGCACTATTTGGATGGAATCTACATCAGATGGATGTAAAGTCCGCATTCCTGAATGGTAAGCTTGAAGAAGAAGTGTACATGGAGCAACCTAGTGGCTTTGTGATACACGGCATGGAAGACAAAGTGTGCAAGCTAAAGAAAGCCTTGTACGGATTGAAACAAGCACCACGTGCTTGGTATAGCCACTTTGATGAGCATCTCCTTTCTAGAGGTTTGATACGCACTTCTTCAGATTTCAATCTTTACTACTTTGCTCGTGACTCTAGTATCACACTGATTGTGCTATACGTAGGCGACCTCATAATCACAGGAAATGATGATGATTTGATTGGTGCAATCAAAAAAGACTTATCTTCTAGTTTTGATATGACTGATCTTGGCTTGATGCACTACTGTTTGGGAGTGGAAGTATGGCAAGGTTGCAATAGCATCGCACTAACACAAACAAAGTACGTGAATGAGATTTTGAAGCGTTTCAAAATGTGCGACAACAAGCCAGTATCCACACCTGTGGAGGTTGGTAAGAAACTATCTAACTAGGATGAGAGTGCACTAGTTGATGCCACTTTATTTCGTCAATTAGTTGGTTTGCTAATTAATCTCACAACTACTCGTCCTGACATAAGTTATGTTGTAAGCATTGTAAGTCAATTCATGGCTACTCCTAGAGAGATTCATTGGAAAGCAGCGAAGAGAATTCTTTGTTATGTGAAAGGCACGTTAACCCATGGATTGTTGTATGAGAGGCAGCATACTTTACCAGTTTTACAGGGCTTTGTTGATTCAGATTGGGCAGGCTGTATTGATGACAGGAGATCTACCATAGGTTATATATTTCATGTTGGTAATGGTGTATTTTCTTGGTCAAGTAAGAAACAAGACACAGTTGCTCTTTCTACTATAGAAGCAGAATACAAAGCACTATGTTTAGCTACACACGAAGCAGTTTGGCTAAGAAGAATGTTAGAAGACATTGGAATTCCGCAGAATAAGCCTACTGTGATCAGATGTGACAATCAGAGTGCTATACAGCTAGCTAAAAATCCTGTATTTCATGCACGCACGAAGCATATAGAAATCAAGTATCAGTTCATTAGAGAGAAGTTATTATCTAATGAAATAAATGTAGTGCATTGTAAGACAGAGAATCAGTTGGCCGATATATTCACTAAACTTTAAGTACTGAAGTTTGAGGTTTTTAGAGAAAAGCTCTTTGTAAGAAAGATAAACTAGGGCTTAAGGGAGAGTGTTAGAATAAGTAAGCTCAAGTTTCTCTCACAGTTCATGACTTTCCTGTTTAGCAGTGATTTCAAGTTTTTTACTACTTTTGTGATAGTATGCATGTGTGCCAGTTTGACGGTACATGTGGTGTAAGTTGGGACATGCGTCTTGTAATGGGGACTGAACTGCCATGCAGCGGTACCCCACAAAAATTAGACTATGTATATATATCTTTCAGTCTCTTTTGTAAATATAGTTCCGAAGTGTTCTGTTGGATTGGTGTGTGATCTCTCTTTACTGTTTATCTGATTGATGTTAGATTGCTTGCAAATTAGCTAACTATACTGCCAGTAAGATCTTTGACAGTACTCCATACAGTCGATGATCTGCATTGAATGTTGGATAACTCTCTGACAATTCAAGAACCCTACTAATCCGTTCTCATTTCAATATTCTTCAATGGCATCAGGGACAATATCTTTCACTAACTCCCAATGCTCTGATCTCTTGGATCAGTGGCATTGGAAGTCAACTTTTTATGAAATTCCCTCTATTGTTTTATGTCATTGATGGGTGAATTAGATAGGCAGTTAGTTACTTGCTGGAAGTAAATCTTGTGAAGTTTTTAGCATGTGTGAACTTCACCACACACCCTACAGGATCTTATTGAGGTGTTGTGGTTGCACAAGATTGATCAAAGAACAGTATACTTGAAAAATCTATGACAAGAGCACAATGGCATACATCTGATGAAAAAATCTAACTTCTCACTATGAGAATTGAATGTCAGAAATAATTCTAAGTGCTCAGTATGGGAAAAACAACTTGCTTTCGAGTAGAGAGAAAAAATCAATGAAAGAGAACTCGGGTAGAGAGAGAATGAGTCCAAATTACCAAAATCTCATTATTCATAATATGGCAAAACATGCCAAGCTTTCCCTTCATGAGAGAGACTCGAATTCTTACAGTGGAGTTGCATGGAAAGTGCACTTATCTAAACTAATTCATCTATCAGAGATCCACATGTGTAACTGCATGCATGGATGTTGCATGTATTGCATGTCAACTCATAAAACTGCCTAGACATGTGTAGATCACAAAAACCACTTTGCATGTTGCATGCACTGATTGCATGTGGCTTGCATGCATACAGTATGACATTGCATGCTATCTAAACTTTTGCATGTCATCAAAATTGAATCTACCTAACTCAAATCCGACCTATACTAGAAGGTTATGTGTTCAATTCCTATACCTTTTATGTACAACATGAAATATAGTGGAAATAACCATGAACATGGCCCCAAACTCAAGATAGAAAGATAATATTTTAATAATCTTCACACTCCTCCTTAAAATTAGGCCAAGGTTAGACCTCATCTTGATAAAGACATTCTTGAGTAGTGGCTTGGTACAAAGATCTGCAACACAATTTGTAGAATCAACATGCTCCAGTGAGACCTCTCTTCCAATGAATTTTTCTCTTACAAAATGATGAGCTACTTCAATGTGTTTGCTCCTTGCATGGAAAACTGGGGTTTTTGCAAGAGCTTGAGCAGAAATGTTGTCATTCTTGATAATTGGAAGATCTTCATCTACATAACACTTTAGCTCCAAAAGTAGCCTTTTGATCCATAAAATCTCCTTCGTTGTGGTTGTAAGTGACTTGTACTCAGCTTCACAGGATGATAAGAAAATAGTTGCCTGTTTCTTTGATAGCCAAGAAAACAAGTTCCCTCCAAGAAATATAGTGTAAGCACTTGTGAATTTTCTATCCAACCTATCTCCTGCAAAATCTGAATCTGAAAAAGCAATCAAAGTTAGATCTTCTCCCTTGTAGAATAATCCATAATCTAAGGTAGAAGATATATACCTCAAGATTCTTTTAGCCAACTTCCAATGATATAACTTTGGATCTTGCATGTGTTGACTTAGATTATGAACACAAAAGCTTAGATCAGGCCTAGTCACTATTAACCAAATAAGTGAGCCAATAAGACTCCTATAAAGACTGATGTCCTCAAAGGATTTTTCATCATCTTTCATAAAACTGCCTAGACATGTGTAGATCACAAAAACCACTTTGCATCTTGCATGCACTGATTGCATGTGGCTTGCATGCATAAAGTATGACATTGCATGCTATCTAAACTTTTGCATATCATCAAAATTGAATCTACCTAACTCAAATCCGACCTATACTAGAAGGTTATGTGCTCAATTCACATACCTTTTATGTACAACATGAAATATAGTGGAAATAACCATGAACATGGCCCCAAACTCAAGATAGAAAGATAATATTTTAATAATCTTCACACTCCTCCTTAAAATCAGGCCAAGGTTAGACCTCATCTTGATAAAGACATTCTTGAGTAGTGGCTTGCAGCATTGTGGCATCAAATGAGGGTGGTGAGGTGGTACTATTAATCTGTAGTATACATAGATTGAAGGTAGGTGTAGGCTTCATGGAGAAGGTTGAAAAGACTAGCATTGGTGTCTCTACAATGCTTGATGGACTCCAATAGCACATCCGATGCATTCTCAACCAAAAGTTGATGCTAGTGACACTCAGGTGAGTATAACGCTTGAGTTTAATGTAGCCTAGAAGTTGAAGGGACAAACGAGGTGGAACGAAGAGAGAGGGTGGGTTAATATATTTAATTTGATTCTAACATAATTTTTTTTAATCTAAAATAAAATTAATAATGTCACACAAGTGAAGTGGTGGACAACAACAAATAGCCAAAATTCTTAACTTGAACAAGCCCAGTTAGGAATACCAAAAAACAAAAAAAAAAAACATCCTTCTAATATTATATGATTTAAATAACTTCCCTCTAGAACTGTGGTTCATCCTATATTCCACGTGAGTCATTTAAAGGAATGACTTGGTGGAAAGGACCCTTACTCCAGGAGATGATCTATGTTATTGGAGGATTTGACTTCCTTTATACTCTATGAGCCTGACAGGATCATGGATACCCGACGTCATCAATTGAGAAATCGCTTGATTTCTGAATATCTGATTCGTTGGAAAGGTAAGTCAGATTATGAAGACACATGGAAAGAGGAGGATGACTTGAAACTTAGATTTCTTGGTTTTCTTCCACAAAAGAAAGGTTTTATGGGGGAAGGTGTTACGACCATATTCAACTAAGGACATGGAATAGTCCTAATATGATAAACCACCTGGCCCATTTGGTGTTTGAGATTGTTGGTCACATCGAGATTTACTTCCATATCAAGGCTAGTTTGTGACTAATGACCTTGAGAAGACCCATACACTCTCATTGAGACATATGGAGTAGTGCATGTACGTATAACTAAAATATGCATGAGGATTACATGGGAGCTGTGATCTATTTATAGTTGGATTGCATGGATTCATGCATATGAATCTACTCTCTATATATTGGGGTAGAGATTCTCCCGTCAACAACTTTGGTTCAGGTTACCAGTTACTCTCTTCTCCTCTAGCATTCACATGGCATGGCTCAGGGGCTAGATTTCAGGATTGATCTAGGTTTGGTTGGAAAGTTTTGCTCCTATGTGTCTCTTTTTGTGTTCTCCTATCCTCATCTTAGGGATTTTCCCTAGTGGTCATTACTTTGGTATCAGAGCTCGGCTAAGATGTGGTCTTGGATGGGATGGAGACATGTTCTACAACGAATTGGAATTGGAGAGCACTTGCATCCCGAAAGAAGTGTTGATTTCTCAAGGGAATTTTGAATTTGGATTATTTAATTCTTGGTTGGAGCATGTTTTTCAAGAGTTGGTGGTAGAGTGCTCTTCTACTTGTACAATTTTGATAAAGATGCTGAGAACTAAAATGAATTCATTCTTAAATTTTTGGTGCTTTGAGGGAGGTTTCATTTGATGTAGAATGATCTGCATGGATAGACCTCGTTGCTTGTCTAATAGCTAGCTTTTGCTGGATTAAGGATTGTGATAACAAGCATAACTCCATAAGGTTCTGAATCATGTTGCTTCATTGAAAGATTGATTGCAAATCAATTTTTTCCGGTTGAATGAACTTGTATGCAAGGTAGAAACATGATTCCAAAAATTACATGCTGAGGATTAGAAGTTTTCCTTTACTCAAATCCTCCAGTGAATCTGCATGTTTACGAAGAGTTACTATGCTAATTCTTTAATTTTGAGCAAAGCTTAAAGCTAAGACTGTAAGAGATCATTCACTTAACCGGAATGGCTATTCCCTACAAAAGTAGAATGATGTCGTATATCCTGCTGAATGTAGGATAAGAATCGTATTCTTGGAGTAAATGATGCATGCAGCTTAAAACTCTTTTCTTAGAGCCTTTTTCTGTTGAGTGCTTGAAGGATAGGAGGAGAAAAGTAACTCTGTTTAGTGAACCAGACATGCAATTAAGATCCGGATGGAAAAACCCTATTTTTTTTCCTTCTTGCATTTGGGCTGCTTGTGGGATGTCTTAACATAGCCACTGCTTGCGGTTCACAGCGACCTGGGCGTCCATATGTGAATGGGGATAGAGCGCTGACGCTGTTGAAGGCTGAATCCATAGGTCCTACAGTTACCTGCTGTTTTCCGCCCTGCAGGTTAATCCACAAACTGAGATATGTCAGGAATTTAGGGCCGGAGGAAAACAATGGGTTCAACTTGCTGAGGGTGCAGTAGAGCACTGCCAGAACTATTGTGACAGCCATGAACCGTGTAGGTTCCAGTGATGGTTGGCTGTGAGACCTGTTTCCAGCGCTTTATTGAACCATGGGGATGGAGCCAGGCTTGAAAAGCGGCTGTGATGGCTGTAGGAAAATGGCGCGCGATCCAGCCTTTTCACTTTCCCTATCCCTGCTTGAAACCTATTCTCTCTCTCTCTCTCTCTCTCTCTCTCTCTCACGATTGGGGTCGTGGCTGAGAACCAGGAGTGGCGGGCAAAAGGTAGGATAAGGTTTTGTTAGGGTTTGGAAAGCCCTTGTTGCTGCATGTAAAGGCCTTGCTCTTTTATGCATGGTTCTTTTGGAAAAGGCATTTTATTCCTTTTGGAGAATGCATGGCGATATGAGTTGTTACTTTAATAACAAATATGTGGCCCGGAGCTTCTTTGGAACCTCAAATCTGCCTAAACCAACAATAGAAGAATAGAATTATCGATTCTCCGAAGCATAATTAAGAAAATTGGGTGAAGAGATATTTTGCTATCCTAACATATAGTCTATGAGCTTGGTTCATAGATTTAGGATTGACGGCAAGTTATCGGCTCTTCATGGGTTTTTTTTTCCCTGGCAGGCAAGTACCCGGGTTGGAAAATTTGTTTTTTTTTTTCTGGTACTGTGCTAAATAAGCGTTTTAACTTTGGAGTAAGAATACTCCCTGGGAAAAGAGTTAACTTATGTTTGAGAATTTTTTATATATAATCCATATATATTTTTCCTTTTCGGTCTTAACAACATCGATGATTTTGTTGTTACCTTCTCAATGATTTCGATCATTGAGATTGGCAACTAAAAGCTTTCATTGAGATACTTGTTAAAGTTGAAATGCAATTGAACTAATGAAACAAGCGTCGTTATTAATGGGAGGTAATTCTTTATTCGACATATGGGTTATTGTCGAATACAGTACAAGAAATACCAGAATTCAGATTTGGTGGATTTTCCACTTATATACTTTCATTAGTTGCATTAAAATTAGCCGACTTTAATGGAGTAATACTAAAGCCAGTAAAATGAAAAGGAAAAATAGCTTATGGTTTACTATGTGTCAAAGGATTTCTAGTACCTTAGCTGATGGAATTTTTTGGGGGACCGAAAAATTTAAGGGAGGAAGAGAAATGGACTCCTGGGTTAGTAAATGAGTTTGTGTTATGTATCTGGATTTCTTTGGAATCTTCGAAGATCTGCATGATACCAATTATGGAGTAATTCCATAGTAAAATTGTTAATAGAATTGATTTAATTGAATTCATATGAGATATCATATATGACCATGAGAATGATCGTAAATTTTGATATGATTTGGATGAATAAGGAGTGTGTTAACACATGGATCACATTTAAGTTGTTAGTACAAGAAATGGCTTTCTTTAAGGAATGAGGATCCTTGATTTGTAAAGCTTATTACTAACCAAGAAAAAGTTGACAATGTCACGATATTCCATGTGTAGAGTCTTATTGTTGAATCATTATTTCATAAATGAATTATTATTCATCAACAATAAAATTCATGGATTCTCCAGTGTTTGGTTATGATGATCTACTATGTATTCCTGGTTACTAGGGTTATTTGGTGCACTTAACCTAGTTGGTGAACATAGACATATGATCAAGTATTGTGTTGGACAATTACTTGTAGAGTTAACAAATCTTGTTCTGAAAGATTTATTGCTTAACTTAAGAGTGATTTGGATATGGATCTAAATTTGGTGTTGTATTTGTACAATTAAGATATGCACCTAGACATTTGAGATTTTTGAATCATTAGCAATTAATTTGAGTAGATGGATTACTCCTGTGAAAAGTTAATTGATGAGAAAAATAGTATGAAGAGAATTCACCAGAAACTATTTCTTTATATATGCTGCTTATAAGATGCATGATTTGTGAATCATTCTGATTCATCAGAAAAAAGTTGTGTGCATAGAATATACGGAATTCTTGGTAGAGTATTTCTCAAATGAGAAATAGGCTTAGTTTCATTATTGATTGTATCCTAGAGAGCCCAATTGGATAACGAATCATAATGGGTCCAAGAATGATAATTGAATTTTCAGGAAATTGACAGAAATTTGGATATCTAGAATTCAGTTCTAGACCATAATCTGAAGTTTCTGGTGGATGAAGATGGTTATTGATACCACTTTGGTATGCTTTCTGTCTTTGATTACTTGGTGATTTAAAATTTGAACAACTTACATTTTGGTTAAGAATCCAGTTTGAGTAATATTCTTAAGATCCAGTATCTCCAGGATGGAGAAGATTTTAGAATGATTCTCACATGTTTCTTGAGTTATGTATTAGACATAAACTCTGTGAGAAATATCAACTAGTTTAGTCATATTTTGGTTAATTGGCAATTTAGGCCAATATGCATTTCAAACTTAGAGATATATATTTCAAAGTTATATTAGTCTAAATTTTTTTGAATTACCACTTTTGGAAAGTGAGGGAAAGTAAGTAGGCGAGTTTGGACCCATTCAAATTTGAATGATTGGTACATTGAATCTAGTCCATATTATGAGTAGGGTTTTGGATCTAGAAGTTTCTATGGAGTGAAACCACATTCAAGATAGGGCATAGACCTGTTATAAATAGTGTACAAGCGTGGGAGAACATTATTCTCTCTCTCTCTTATCTCATTTCATGCTTATACATGAGTTCTCTTGGTTCATCTATCCATTGGTGCACTATAGTGATGATATCTTGCAATCTTGTGTGTAGAATGCAATTTTATGTTGTAACACGTGTGAAATACATTACCTTACTGTTATTGTATGGACAACAACTTCATTTTATCATTCATTTGATGTTTGATCAAGATCTTGTTGAGTTTGCATCTCTTTCATCAAGTAGATGTTGATTTTCTACATTGCCAATGGTGCTAATTGTGTTGTCTTCTATAACCAAAGATCAAGAGATGATTTTGGATCTTAGTGATTGACAAAACCTTCACATGGTATTAGAACTTGTATTTCAGGTTATTGAAGGATCGGCCATATTTAACAAGGATTTGGAGGAGTTACCAATTTTAGAGTGTGCTAGATTGATTTCTACTAAAAAATCAAACATTTTGCATAATATTAGTCTAAATGTTTTTGAATTATCACTTTTGGAAAGTGAGGGAAAGTAAATAGGCGAGTTTGGACCCATTCAAATTTGAATGATTGGCACATTGAATCTAGTCCATATTATGAGTAGGGTTTTGGATCTAGAAGTTTCTATGGAGGGAAACCACATTCAAAATAGGGCATAGACCTGATATAAATAGTGTACAAGCGTGGAAGAACATGATTCTCTCTCTCTCTCTCTCTCTCTCTCTCTCTCTCTCTCTCTCTCTCTCTCTCTCTCTCTCTCTCTCTCTCTCTCTCTCTCTCTCTCTCTCTCTCTCTCTCTCTCTCTCTCTCTCTCTCTTATCTCATTTCATGCTTATACATGAGTTCTCTTGGGTTCATCTATCCATTGGTGCACTACAGTGATGATATCTTGCAATCTTGTGTGTCGAATGCAATTTTATGTTGTGATTTGGATCCACACGTGTGAAATACAATACCTTACTATTATTGTATGGACAAAAACTTCATTTTATCATATATTTGATGTTTGATCAAGATCTTGTTGAGTTTGCATCTCTTTCATCAAGTAGATGTTGATTTTCTACATTGTCAATGGTGCTAATTGCATTGTCTTCCATAACCAAAGATCAAGAGATGATTTTGGATCTTAATGATTGACAAAATCTTCATAATTCAATATCCTTTAGGAATTAAGTATTGTTTGGATTCCAGAGAATTATGATTGACAAATCATAAGAATTTAACTATTTGTGATTGACAAATCATAAATGAATAACTTAATCAGAGGATAATTAGGAAATGTATTGATTTTTTTCTTTGTGTGTGATTCTTGAATAGAGCAACTGGTAACCTAAACCAAAGTTGTCGACGGGAGAATCTCCACCCCATTATTTAGAGAGTAGATTCGTGTGCATGAACCCATGCAATCCAACTATAAATACATCACAGCTCCCATGCAATCCTTGTTGAAATGTCACTTCTAACTTTTAGATCAAACTTGTTAATCTTATGGTTAATGTTCACATTCTGATCCCACACATGTGGAACCTATTCCCACGCGTGAATAAATGCCAAAAGATTACTTGTATATAGTTGGATTTAAGTTAGATCAATCTACACAAGTGTGAACTAGTTTTTTTTACTAGAATCTATGAAATTGGCATTTGGCACTACTTCCTTGTATGTAGCTAGCACTTCTATGTGAATGAGTAGATTCTCCCACATGCTAAGATGATGTTCACATGTGTGAAGCTAGTTGTACCTTATCACATGTACATATTCTCCTAGATCCTATTTTGTAGGGAAGATTCTTATTTTCAAGCATAAGTCAACTTTGTGAGATGGGAATAACTGGCTCCCATATGTGCTAAGGAATAAATCTTTAAGCAAAGAATTGGCTTTAATAGGAGATAAAATCCATGATAATGAATTAGTACAGGTTATTTTGAATGGACTTGGTGATGAGTTCACCAATCTTGTTCAATCATTTGCCATTCAAGACCAACTTCCAACAATTGACAAGTTACATAATGTACTTGTGGCCGAGGAGAGTAGGATGCTACATCTCGAGGCAAGGATGGGATCCATGTCACTACAAGGTGGTGATGAGAAGGCACACTTCACATCCAAAGGCAAGAAAAAGTTCCAATCATCCAAGAAGCACCAAGGCAAGGAGGTCAAGGGCAAAGATGGTGGATCTACCTCCAAAGGGAAGTACAAGAACAAAGCAAAGTTAAAGTGTTTCTTTTGTGGAAAGAAAGGACACTTTGCTTCCAAATGCTTTAAAAAGAAGAATTCTCAAGGGAATGAAGATCATGGCAATCTTGCACACGAGGAGGAGGAAGAGGATGGTTTCAACATATCCTTGATGGTAGCATCAAATCCAACTACAAGCAAAGACATATGGTGGATTGATAGTGGGGCTAGTTCCCACATGTCATTCAACGAGGACTTTTTCTCTACTTTACTTTCTTGTAATGATTCTAAGAAATCCATATAGACTACTAATGATCAAGAATGTAAAATAGATGGTATTGGATCTATTCCATTGTGCTTAGGATCATCTAAGAGGATAGATCTAGATAATGTCTTGTATGTTCCATCCATTACTAAAAATTTGCTTAGTGTTGGACAATTGATGGATAATGGACTAGATGTACATTTCAAGAATGGAGTGTGTTCCATCTTGAAAAATGATAAGTGCATAGCTAGTGGCATTAAGCAAGGAAGACTTTTTAAATTGGATGCTAATGTGGCCATTGAAAGTGTGAACATGGTTAGGGAGGAGCTGACACAAGTGGAGTTATGGCATAAAAGATTAGGCCATCCTAATCTTCAAGCAATGGAATCCATGGTCTCCAAGGAGCTTGCTCTCGGCCTCCCCAAATTGCTCTCAAGATGTGGCAAGATATGTGAGGCTTGTGGCCTTTCAAAGTCTCATAAGACATCCTACAAGAGATCCTTGACAAGATCTACCTCTCTTTTAAATCTTATACATTCTGATGTACATTCCTTTTCACATGAAAGTAATGGAGGTGCCTTAATGTATGCAACTTTCATAGATGATTGTACTAGATTTACTTGGATAGATCTATTGCCAAAGAGCCTTGTATATGAAGCTTTTGTAAAGTTTAAATCTCTTGTTGAGAAGCAACTTAGTTCTAACATCAAAGTACTAAGATGTGATAATGGAGGAGAATATATCTCCAATAGAGTGAGAGATTTTTGTGAGAGTAATGGCATAAGAAAAGAGTTCACATGTTCCTACACCCCCCAACAAAATGGAGATCTATATGTGAATGTGCAAAATATTTGAGATTAGATGCATCTCACCCATTTCTTTTTTGGGAAAAGCTATTACATGTGCTAACTTTTTGTGTAATAGACTTCCAAGCAACGCCATTGGTGGGATCTCACCATATCAAGCCTTGTATGGCAATAAGCCAAGTGTAAAAGATTTAAAGTTTTTGGATGTATTTGTTATGTCCATATTCCTTTGGAAACAAGAAAGAAAGAGGATGGAACCTCTTTCCAAGGAATTTTTGTTGGCTATAGTGAACATAGCAAAGGATATAGGATTTTTGATCCTATTTCAAAGAAAGTAAAAGTGAGTAAGGATGTCTAGTTTGATGAAACTCAAAGTTCCAAGACGTATGAAAGTGCATCTAATTCACAATGTGTCCAAGATCTTGCAAGGCCCGAGGAGGAGCTTCAAGGTGATGAAGCTTTGGAGGATCTACCTCAAGATCCAAGAAGTCAAGGCCGAGCCATCAAGGCTTACCTGCTTTGAGAAGGATCCTTGGAATAGAAGTTTCTAGAGGTAGTGATTTTATCTTTATTGGTCAATCAAAGTACGCTACTTCCATTCTTGAAAGATTTGGAATGAAAGATTGTAAAGGGATTAATACCCCTATGGAGCATGTTGTTAAAGTTTCTAATGATGGTGATGAAGCATCCTTTGAGATCACACTCTTTAGAAAGCTTATAGGCTCCTTAATCTATTTGACAATCACTAGACCAGATTTGAGTTATTGTGTAAGCAAGTTGAGTCAACATATGCAAGGTCCGTTAGTTCATCATTGGAAAAGTGCCAAAAGAGTGCTTAGATACATATCTTCTACTAGATTCGTTGGCAATCTCTATCAAGGATCTAACTTGCACTTGAGAGCATACTCGAATTTAGATGTTGTAGGTGACAAGATGGATAGGAAATCCACAAGTGCATTTGCTACTTTTTTTTTGTGGAGGAGTGATATCTTGGCTTTCCAAAAGCAAGATACTATCTCACTTTCCTCTTGTGAAGCCGAGTACAAAGCATTGACATCAATACTAAAAGAACTCATATGGCTAAGAAGACTTTTGGAGGAGCTTCAAGTGATCAAGGCTGAGGAGATCCCTTGCATCTATTGTGATAATCAAGAATCACAACAAGTCGCTACAAATCCTATCAAAGCATATCAAGATAGCACATCATTTTGTAAAGGAGAAAGTGCAATCCAAGGAGGTTCAACTTCTTCATGTACCATAATCCGAGTGTATTGCTGAAATCTTAACCAAGACTTTGCGAAAGGATCCATTTTTTAAGTTAAGATTTGCACTTGGTATTGTAGATAGATGTACATTGGATTTACCAAGTTAGAATTGAGGAGGAGTGTTGAAATGTCACTTCTAACTTGTAGATCAAACTTGTTAATCTTATGGTTAATGTTCACATTTTGATCCCACACGTGTGGAACATGTTCACACATGTGAATGAAAGTCAAAAGGTTACTTGTATTGTCTTAGATCTTGGGGTGAGATTCTTCATCCCATCTTCTTCTTTTTGGGTTTTCTTGGTTTGGTTTTTATCCTTTCTTGGATCTTGGTTTCTTTTGGGTTTATCTAGGCATCCTTGGCTCTAGATCTTCTCCTCAAGAGGTTAATCTTCTCAAGGGAGGTGAACAATGAAGGGAAATCCTACCTATGGATCTTAATGATCACTCCAAGATATGATTCTAACACTTATTTTTCTTGTGTGTGTATTTTATGGATTAGTTTTGAAACTAAATGGATGAAGGCAAGTGCTAAGGATCATTTGTGATTGTGATAGCATGATTAACAAAAACAATGTAGCATTCACATGGCATGGCTCGGGGGGCTAGATCCAGGATTGATCTAAGTTTGGTTGAGAGGTTTTGTTCCTATGCGTGTCTTGTTGTGTGTTAGGAGTTTTCCCTAGTGGTCATTACAGAGGGAATGTTATGTACCATAATGGTATGCCCTTAAGTGACAGCCTCGCAAGGGGCAACACAACTTTTGAGCAAGTGTCATGTTGTAATGACGGTGGCGAGGCAGTTTTGCGTAACTAAGATATATTGTTCACTATAGATTTGAAATTTTTTTAGTACAATTTTACTTTGCCACCCGTGGCAAAATTTGTCACACATGGCAATCTCAAAAGAAATTTATCTGTAACTTTTGCCACATGTGGCAAATCTCTAGAAATACTTGCCACAAGAAAGGTGGTTAAATACTGACTATGCGTGACACTGCCACGTGTGGCTCTACAAAGTGTGGCTCTATCACACAAATTGCTTTTGGTGCTCATTTTTTAATTTTAAAGTTAAAAAATTTGCGTGGCAGTGCCACACGAAAAAGAGAAAATTGTTCTCGGGCCCCACAACTAGCCTATATTTGACTAGCAGGGTCCCCCAAAAAATGTTGGCGTGGATGTGCCACGTGTGGTACAGCCACGCAAAAGGAAAATGTTGAAATTTCGGCTAAGTACCGAGTTCACGTGACAGCGTTACATGGCAAAACGCCCATATTTGTAGTTATGAAGCCCCCTAACATGCCTAGTTTTGTATCTTGGATTGAATCTTTACAAAACATAAGAAGAGATCCATGAGAGTACCATTCGCTTTTCTGATCTAAAGCTAGTGTAGATGAGTGCCACCTTAGTCTTTTTGAAGCTATTTTGCCCAGTTGTAGGATTTTAGCATTGAGTTTTTCACTCATCATCACCAACTGCTGCTTGCTCTTCCTTACCCACACACAGTTTTTTATCAATGGGTTTGTACATGCAAAGTTTGTTATGCACAAGCTTTGTCATACACACAATCAATGAGATGGATGATTGTTATGGATCAATTGCATATTATCTATAGAAAAGCAAAAGCAAAGTGTGCTCACTTTTTTTCCATTTGCCAAATGCATAATCAATTACATGTGAAGTAATTGGGCCTCTACCCAGGTCCAAACTTAAAAGTTGAGGCCACCATCACGGTTGTCCTTTAACATTGACTTCTTCCAAACTCCATTGACCAAACTTAACACATAGTATTTGCCTTTGTAAGGCAAGGTCAACAAATTGCAAAACACAAGGTTGTCCTCTAACATTGACTTTCTTCCAAACCTCATTGACCAAACTTAACACATAGTATTTGCCTTTGCAAGGCAAGGCCAACAAATTGCAAAACACAAGGTGGTCAATCTTTTTATGATTGATATATATTCATGCCTAGTATAAGGCAGGGCTGGAAAGCCGATGTCGCTTGAGCAATGCTTTAGGTCAAAAATAGTTCACTCGAATAGATTTATTTACTTAGCATTTTAGGGTACTCGACAAAAAGCACTAAAAGAGAGACAGCAGGGCATGGCTGAAATAGATGAAGCGCAATTGCACTCTTTTATCGTGGAAAGTTGCAGCATTTTTGCGAGAAGTGATGCATATACATTTTTCCGAGAGAAGTGACGCATATACATGGCGTTAATGTTCGCTTACTAGTTCCAAAGATAAAAGATGCAGAAGAGGTAAGAAAATTCCAACAATTGATTTGTAGATTTTATATAGTATACTTTCCGTAGGGTTTTGTAATGTTTCTCACAAGACTTCATTTTATGTGTTTGCATTAAGGCCTGCATTTACCAATCTATATCAGGCGGTTTGAAAATAAGAGTTATGCCACCCATCTCTATTGAACCCAGTTTCCAGGCTATAGAAAAGGGGTGCTGAATGTCGAACACATATTCAAAGCTGACTGATCGAAGTAGATCATATTTCTATAGCTAAAGGAGGAGGCTTGCTTTTGTTGAATGATTTAACGATTATATGTGTTGTATCTAAGAAATTAGAAAAAGTTGCAGCCCTAGAAGAATACTTAGACTCTTTGAAATCAGAAGATTGCAAGATTCAATTTGTCAGAGCCACAGAATGATGACATCAACTTATTTTTGTGTGAACCCCAAGTATGAAGGAAGTTATATTATCAAAGGATCTTGGGCCTTGGTGACAGAGTTGGACTCAGACCAAATAACCTCTTGTTGTTGATGGTGATGTATTCCCCACATTTGAAGATAACTTCAACGTTCAAGCCACCTTGTTAGAAATTTTCTAGGCATTGCATACAATATCAAGCAAATTTTAAAGATGAAAATAATGTCAGGACATGCCTGGCTATCCCTCCCCAACGATGTATAGGAGGACGGGAGACTTGTTAGACCAATGCTGGTTCCTTTGGCAGTTCGTGATAGTTTGCACTCTTGCGTGCGTGAACTCCTGCGGTGATTGATTTTGGTGTATCAGAGAAAGGTTGTATCCTAAGAAGAAGATTTCTATGCCTTAGATTAATGATAAGAGGAGTCGAAACTCGCTACAATACCATGGAGGTGGGCACTGGTCCTCCTTATATAATTTCTCCTAGATATATCTAAAGTAAAAGTTATGCTAAAGCACAAGCAAATGTCTAAAGATACTATGTATAATAGGTAAAAGCTCTTACTAATCACTAAGACCAAAAACAAAGCTCAATAATGGCCCTTATGTGCCCTACTACAGGCATAGAATTTTGACTAAATAAAAACTTTGACTTTGACCATGTGAAATAGTTTAGGCCCCTAAAATAGCACACCGGCATGGCCTAGGAGTACAAAATAAACATTATTTTCTAACAAGTTAGATGATGAAGACACTTGGGAGAAAGAAGAGGAACTTATATTTGGATTCCTTGATTTCCTACCTTGAGAAGGGAATACTTAACGGGGAGGAAATGTTATGTACTATAAGAGTATGACCTTGAGGTGACGGCCTTGCCATGAGGTGAAATGCTAGGCCGGTTTTGTTGACATTTTTTTGCCACATGTTAGCAGCTCAAGTTACCTCGTGTCACAGATCTAAGTGTGGACCATGCTTATGGTAGGACCGACTTGTACTATGTACATAGAGGTGGGAGAACCTTCTATGGTTCATTCAGTCTACTTGGGGAGTGTGTGGATGATATGAGCATGCATGAGCTAGGATGTACTAGCCATGGAGATGATGCTCGTGAGAGTCGAGTACGATGGCCGATGGTATAGGACACCAATTATCGTAGGAGGCTTGATCAGGATGGCTGGTGTCAATGGCTGGTGTCAACAGCTTCAGCGGGGTAAAGTGGGTTATGAATCTAGATGGACGGTTACTAAGCGTTTGTTACTTGATGTTGTGTGGTTGCTTCACGAAGAAAGAATCCTAATAGAATGGAAAATTGCGACTTGGTTCCTTCATACATCAATATTACTTTTTCACTGCAACAATTTTCTTTTTTCTATAGCATCAAGTTGGGTTCTTGGTGCTCAAACTTGTGTCTTTATATGGTTTTTTTTGGTCCATACGACTCACTTGCAATATTTTCATTTTCTAGCAGCTTTGATGGCGACATGTATCATGATGCCGTCATTTGGCATTCATGGGCTATCTATGCACCGTGATATATCTCAATGTACCTCTTTTAGCTTTCTTGTTGACCTTTCTAGTTTAGCATGGTTCCTTTATGCAGTTGCTTATGTGCATATGCACATTTTGTGGCTTCGACTCAACATCGACTATTTTTGACAACATCTTTGCTATTCCTAATGGATGCTAATTTATACATTGCCCACATTGAGGGCAATGTTTTTTTCGGTAAGGAAGTGTTATAGACGTCTAGTCCATGTAGCACTAATATTGTTGTCCCGCAATATTGTGATGCCTTTTAGCTTGCCATTTTACGAATTATGTTGGCCATATGCCCTATTATTCATATCTACGCCCAAGGACCCCTTTTTATTCATGTTGACCAAAGGTCCAACTTTTATTAGTTAATTATTTGGAACGGGGGTCTTGTAGGAGGGTCCACTATTTTCCGTCCAAAAGTTGTGGCTCCCTTAGATGTTTGGATCTTGCTTTTAGGGTTCCTGAATGGACTATAAATAGGCATCAGAAACGCTCGTTTCTTAGCTTATTGAATTGGTATTGCTTGAGTTCTTCGTGGGGGAACTCATTGCTAGTGCTTCTAGGGGTTTAGCCATTGATATTATGGAGTGCTTTTGGTCCTTCTTTGTTGGAAAACTATCATTTGCTTCATGTAGTGTTTCTAATTGCTTCTTCAATATCATAATGAAGGCACACAAAGTCATTATCTTCTAGTAAGGGATAACATAATCCCTCACATAGACGATCACATGAGGCTTGGGAGCTTTTCCAGTCCATGTGATCGTTACTTGAATACACAACCTTAGGATGGACTAAGGTGAATCAAATATTGAACACATTATGAAGGTCAAGGATCTCGAGATCAGCTTGTTGCTATTAGAGAGAGTGCATTAACAAGAATTTCTAAAAGGGAAGATTATGTGGAGCATTTTTTTGCTTCTAAGATGAAGCAATCTTTCAAAGACCAAAAGAAAGGCAAAGACAAGTCAACAAAACTATTACAAGATTTGGAGAACAAGTTGCAAGTCTCAAATGGACAAAGTACGACTTCTTCTATCCCAAAGCAAAAAAGCAATTACAACTATTGTGGCAAGTAAAAATACTTGGCTTTCAAATGCCTCAAAAAACAACGTGATCAAAAAAGGCAAGAAGCAATTTGCTCACCATGTAGAATGAGTTGCAAAGGAGAGTGAAGAGGTTATGAGAACTTAAGTTATTCTTTGCCTCCATGTCTGATGGATGGTACATAAATTTTTGAACCTCAAAGCATACAACTCCTCATAGAGTTAGTCCAACACCTTTGAAGAGTTAAATGATGCAACAATTGTGCTTGGGAGGCAATTCAACTCAAGTGAAAGCATTGTTCTTGTCAAGCTTACTGTGAGAGATGTAAAAATAATCAAGAATGTTCTTTATGTACTAGGGTTAGTCAAAATTTAATCACAAGATTGTAGCCAAGGGAATGGTCTTTACAAGTTGTACAATGTACATTTCTTAGTTAAGTTCAACAAGTTTTTCATTTCTAGTTGGGAATTTTCAACAGATAGACCAATTCCATTGAGTCTTTCCGCTTTGATTACTTGGAATGGTTCACACTTTTGAACGTACGCCTCCAAATGCCTTTTGATCTTTGGCCAATAAACATTCTTCCTATCAAGGTTATTCTGATACTTACTATCAAACTTGAACTCCTAAATTAGTTCTGACCATTTGGCCTTATAGCCTCTCAAGTCTACGACATCACACATATACTTGAGGGATTGATGATCTGTCATCACAATTTCTTCCACAATTATAGCATAACCACATAAAACATCATAGTAATCTTGAGCATATGTAAAAGTACCATGATGAAAGAAAGTAGCATAACGAGCTAGGCCCATATGTAGTATTGATAGATCACCAACAATTATACCCATGGGCCACCATCAGAAATAAGAGGACTAGCCCATTATATGATCCTGAAATTGTTCAACAAGCGGAGGATATGGCTGATCAAACTCTACATGTGCCTCATCATAGAAATTTAGAAGCCCATCTATACCATTTGAAACAATAGCAAGAAAGAACGGATGAAGATAGATGAACTAATGTATCAAAGGATACCAAATCTTGAGCATAGAACCAACAGGAGAATCAAGATAATGCTCAATCCCACCTATACATGTAATTCCCACCACAATTGGAACATCAAGTGGATTGGCTAGAACATCTACTACAATCTCTATAGCATCTAGATTGTGTACATGAATCTCTTCACCAATTTTGTGTGACCCATGGCACATCCACATGAATGTGAGGCTATCCCATCTGAAATATCATGTGGCCATGAAATATATTGATCAATTACTACATCTAGAGCATGCTAAGAGTCATCTAGTAGTGGATCCATAGCAATAACAAGACCATGTACAAAGGCACCATAGTCAAGAGAGTAATCATCTCGTCTATATGTCTACAACCAAGAGGTAGCTCAGCCTCTAGATTTGGATATAACCAACGTAATCATATCAACATCACTATGTGGATAGATCTCAAAATAGGAAGCTAGTGCATTCAACTAGTTATCCGATTTAGTGTCCCTAGAGTGCCTGACTTAAAGTGTGATGGAAATAAGTGCCAACTACTACTTGATTTGAGGAAAATCCACAAAGAAAAGTATGCAAGTGGGAACCATCAACTTTCTCGCAGAACACTAAAAATTGATGTGGATGAAGACGAAGTCAGATACGTCGGACGTTCTGATTCCACTGTTGTTGAGAACCCGGCATGGAATTTGATCCTGTCTGCCGGTTACTGCCTGCTATAACAGATCTACAATTCTCCAAAGTGTAGACAGTCACTGCTGACCTACGTTTAATTCTTTAAAGCATTCAACAAGATAAACCAGCGTGCGGCATGAAGAATAAAGAGTTGATTACGAGCAGACAACAATCAGACATCAAAGCATTCAATGACATTCAAGATAAGAAAAACATCTGCATAACATCTACTGTATTATCAGTGAATTTCTTGAGCGTTGTGTGACAAATCCACCCAGCGCGTCGGCGTGAGAGATACTATCTCTCTCACGAAGTATATCAGTTCGTCTCGCTTACTAGCGGACTTCTGGAACATCAGCCAGCAACACTGTGCTCAGCTCACATTGATGTTCTATCAATTTGATGTTCCAACCGATTCTCTCAATTTCAATCTGCTTATATGGATGGAGAGAGAAATGGTTTAAGTTAATCAGAGGTTGCAAGAACGGCTTAAGCACGTTCCAACGGTATCCAGATTGCCTTCAACATCGTCCGTAGAGGGTGACGTCCTCCTGGTACTTTCTTGATTTCTTTTGTACTTGGATCTTGAAGATCCACCGCCTTTTGGTCTTCGTGTCTTCTTCGGCCTTCGGCTTCACCATTGAGCTTCTTTGGGTCCACGAACATTTGACCTTTGTGTTCGGGTGGCCTTCAGTCCTCAAAGCTTTGGTCTTCGCGTTCGGGTAGTTCCCTTGCGCTTGTGCAGACATGAGCTCAAAAGCTAGCAAAGCTTTATGGCTCGAAACATTTTGTTTCTTCAGCTCCCTCTCAAAGCGTGGTAGCTTTACAACTCCTAGACTCTTCCTATGCCTCTCGAACAATCCTGTGTCTAAGGGCTTGGTGAAGATGTCCGCTACCATTGCTTCGTTCCAATGAAGCTGGTCTTCAATTCGTTTCTTGCGACTAGGTCCCTTATCAAATGATATTTGATTGCAATGTGTTTCGCTCTTGAATGAAACACGGGATCCTTCATCAAGTGTATGGCAGATGTATTGTCCATCTGCAAGATCAAAGGCTCTCTCGTGGTTTCGCCCAGTCTGTCGAGGAACTGTTTGAGCCATGTGATTTCGTTGGCATTGCAATGGTGCACCCTTCTGAGACGCTTTTGCAGTCGTCTTTGAGTGATGCCCAACTTGCATCGCTGTAGGAGTGCATCTGGAATCCGGCATCACAAGAATAACACAGCCCGAAATCCTTTGTCTTTTGAAGGTACTGTAGAATTCGCTTCGCGATCTTCCAATGTGTTAAGCCTGGGTTCGTGCTGAACTGGCTCATCCTAAACACGGCATAAGCAATGTCGGGGCGGGTGTTATTTGCTAGATACATCAGAGATCCAATCAGCCTCCTGTAAGGCGCGTGCTGCATGATCTCTTTCTCTTCGTCAGTCTTCGGACTTTGTCGAGCAAGCTGCCAAGAGAGTGATAAGGTACAAGGCTAACAATATTCCAATATCCGGATATGCTGACTCTGACTAGGGGAGGGGATGTAGATGATAGCAAGTCTACAAGTGGGTAATCACAATGGGCGGATCCTTTGTAAGCAGGAGTTGCAGAGAGCAGAATGCGACAGCACTACCCTCAACCGAATCAGAATACATGGGTGTAACTCCTGCAAACTTTATCGATGCAGACCTTGCTCAATGAAATAGGAATCGACAATTCAGAAATTGTTCTGTACAATGACAATCGGGGGTGCCTCTTCTTAAGCAAGAATGCTGGATTTCACAAAAGAAGCAAACACATAGGAATTCACTACCAGTGTCAGAGACCTGGTTCAAGAAAAGAAGTTAACACTCAAATCCTGTCCGACCAGTTCCATGCTAGCTGCATTATGATGAAAAACTTGCCTAAACATTGTTTTGTTTATTTAAGAAAGATGACAGGAATAGGAGAGAGTAAATGATTCTGATAAAAAGTTAGTAGAGACTCTGAAGTGAGGGAGAGTTTGTGGCCCTATTAGGACACTTCTCAGTAAAAGGAATGTAACTGTTAAGTAGTTAGTGAGGTTAAGATGACCTTAGGGGTCCTGTGCCATAGATAGGATCTTGATGTGTAAGCCTCCACGTAGGCAATTATGACTTGTTGGGACATATCCCATTTTTGATATAAATGGACGAGTGTGTGTATCTTTGTCTTTTGTTTAATATGTGTGATTGCTTAGTTGCTTGATCGTGAGATGCCGTAATTTGATTTTTTGTCAATTGATTAAGTGACACATAAATTTCACAATTTACGTGCAGTAGGAATTTCAGACTGGTTAGAGCAAGCTAAGCACTGTGCTTCCACAAGAAACTTCAACAAATGGCCAATGCCCTCGAATAGCTGCACAATTTCAATAATATACATCACAACAAAGAAAATGCAACAGGCATCGACATGCATGGACGGAATTCAAAAGATGATTTATATACATGTAGGCAGATAGATTAAAAATGAAGAGTACATACATCAGCACCTGACAAAACAAAAGAGTGAAACGCAAACAGATTGAACGATATTGAGACTGGAAGATGTAAAGGATTTGTTTTTGTGAACTTTTCCAGTGAGTAGTCCATGAAAGATGCTATTTCATCTTTGAATGCATTCTAGTTGGAGAGGAGAAATATGTCGGGGGCACAATCCAGGGGAAATAGTGGAGGTGACTCATAGTGGAAATGACTGATGATAGTGCAACAATTGTACTACATATTGAATGTAATAACTCCAACAAGCAAAAACCATGCTTGGAGAGGTAATTGAACTGTGACAGGTATGTATGCATCTGATAAGAAACCACCAATTTTGTTCATAGACATCAACAAAAACAGTCATTGACATAGAAGGCGATTGTTTAATCTACGTTGAGTTCAATCAAGCTACAAAATTCTGGATTTACTTTTTCCTGATGATAAGCCACGGGCCATTATGCTCAGAGACTTCCTACAACCTGTCTTTGTCTGTGGCCATAGCAGGTGATGGTGATGCCATCGTAGTTGCTCCCACTGCAACTATCATCGAGTGGCTTTTCTTGAAGGAGAAAGGTGAGGTTTAAATTGCTTGACATTGTTTATCAATTGAGTTTAATGAAGTATATTTGATGCATCCACAGCCACTTTCTTCATAAACTTTTCAGCAGAAGAATACTTGGCAGACTGCAGTATATATATGATTTACCATCAAATTTGTCAAGAATGATGTCTATAGCATGTGTGAACTTTAACAACACTGTGAGCATGGGTTGATGATTTCTGATTTCATAACTTTGTGTACTTCATTGAGAATAAATTGAAATTATCAACCAAGTTCAATGGACTGATGATTTTATAAGTTTTTTTTTTCATTCAGAATCAATTGGAACTATCAACCGAGTGCTAAACAAGAGCATAGTGGACCTAAAATAATTATTCTGAATTTGAATGAAGATGCACCATTAGGAAGCAAAAGATGAGTAGGGAAGAAAAGCACCTGACAAACAAATCAGCTTGTATGGCTTACTTCTTGTGAGTGGTTGTGGTAGTATGGGATGCTATAGCTAGGAGCTTGATAGTGAATTGGTATTGTTTTCCCTACCGTTTGGGGGTGAGCGTATTGACATTGTCTATGCTCAATTGGTTGGGCCGGTTTGTTGACCTCTGCCCAGCCCTTTTGGTTGTTGATAATCTGGTTTGGATAGCGAGTCTTTGCAAAGTACCTTATGTGTATCTTTGTCACATGACTAAGTGGTAGGATGCAGATGAGCTTTTCCTTCATAACTAAGCAATAGACATGTTTCATCAATATGTCTTTCTTGAGAGAGTCTCAATTGTAGAATGTTTGCAGGAGGACATTGAGAGACTCTACATTGGCCTTGGTTCGTGTTATTAATTTGTGACAATTTGGTGGTATTTTTTGATGCTTTGACATAATATTGTTAAGACCTCATTAAGCTTCGACTGTAATTTTGAAGGTCAAATCATTCTAAGTCTTTGTGCTATGAGGTTTGTGCTTTTAATTATTGACAATTACATAACAATGTTAAGAGTTTATTAAGCTTCAGCTGTAGTTTTCAAGGTCAAATCATTTGTAGGTCTTTGTGCCATGAGGTTTTGTTCAAGTTTGCAAGTCCATGTCATTTTGCTTGTTTGCGCTCTATGATTTCTTCAGCCTTGGACATAGGGATTGAACCTAATCTAGATAGTAGTCGAGTAGGACCATGGGGTTACACCCGCATGCAGTATTAGCATGTGTGTTGCATCCTACTATGGGATAAGATGTACATGCACTATGCTATTGCATGGGTCTTAGCTACTATGGGTTAGGGGTACCTTAGTGCTCGGGGGCTAGATCAGTAGAGATCTAGGATTGGTTGGATTGGTCTACTGCACTTCCCTTTGGTGTTCTTGGAGCTCAACTTGGATTGGGAGTCTTGGGGGACGTTTTAGGTACCTCAGTAGCAGAATTGATCTTTTGCACAGTGTGGTCTTTATACCATGTTCCAAATGCTTATAATAGTCAAAGCCTCAAGTTTCAAACATAAAATCTTCACCTTCAGTGTCGTTCATAATACAAGTTGGATCATTGGTTTGGCCTTTTGTTGCTGGTAGTTATTGATGTTATTTTCTGGCTCGAATTCAGAGATTTTCAACTAAAGAATTTTTTTCAAATAAGAATCAGTACAAAAGTAGACGTAAGTGGTGAAAATCCCTCTTTTTGATATCATTCTTTAATCGTTGGCACATCATCAAGGCATGGAAGCGTCCTTGGTCTAGAAACAAATGGAATCGTTGAGAAGCTTGAGTGGGCTTTGTATTGACATTTCATCAAGTTACTGTCATTTCTGCTTCTGGATCATGCACTTCTGGCTTCCTAGTTTAAAACTTTTTGAAGAACAGAACTCAATAGTTAGAATATCTTTTGTTTAAATCTCGCTGATAGTTTTATTTGGTTTTAGGCTTGGTTCATCAAAATTTGGTATGCAACTTTGAGTATATTTTGAAGCTGAAAATATTGCTCCCAAGTTCCAATTTTCCTTTTCTTTTGAAAGTGAAACAAATTTCTGTTTTATAGGTATAACACATACGGATAACCAAAAATATCAGAGAACTGGATCATGGCTGTTGCGCAACGCCCAGAGTGTATAGTGGAAAGTTCTGGCCTGAGGGCTTTCCATGATTTCCGGCCTCAGACCTGGATTCTCAAATCGTGGATAGTCCTAAGGGCCGGGACTTTCTATGGCGTAAATGCCGAGGTCGGCCTTGGAAATTCAGCATAAAATAAGAGGGCCTCAACTTTCCATCTGACAAAACATAACCAGGGCATTATGCCTGGAAAGCCTAAAGCCCTGCATTTTGAAGTTCTTGAAAATACAAAACAAAATATTACTGACGTTTAAACGATGTGCCTATTATCCATGTTGGCAGGATGTAGTGAACGACGGTACAGATGTGCAATTCAATGGCCAGACGGCTTGTGGGACAAAGTCATTTTCAGCAACTTTGGAGTTTCTTCAGTAGCCACTCTTATAAATGCATTCAGAATTTTGATTTTTCATGCAAACAAGTTTTCAGTACAGCTCTATATTCGATAGCTCTTGATGTCAGCAGTGATGCTCAAACAAGGGAAGTGAGGAGGAGGTTGAAAGAAGAGAACAAGCAAAGGGTCAAGGAAAGGTACTATAAGGAGCTTGATGATTACAGGAATAGGAAACCACCCACACCAGAGGAGATACTTCTTGAAAAGATTGAGAAGGTGAGCAGCAATTCGACAATAGTTTTTATTTAGATTTGGTGAATTTATATTATATTTCTTCATTTTTCACGAATGAAGTTTTTGTAACATCTTTTTATTATCTAGATCTTGCGTTCTTGAAAGTATAGTTTCAATAGCGAAGCAAATTCAATCTTAACTCTCTAGTAATAATGATGATGCATAATTTCTTGATTGCATTTGTTTCTACAAAGCATTGTCACTGAAGTAGAAATTCTTCTCAGTCATTCCACATTTTTTCGCTTATATGTGATGCTTTGGTAAGTAGTTGTACCCATTGCGTGGTTTACTAGCTCCCCATTTTGATTTTTAACTGTCCATGAAATAAAACAGTTCTGCTTTGTTGATTAGGCTGCTCCTTTGGTCATTCCTACCAAGATGTAAATCATTTTAAACTATATATATGATAAGTTTGATTAGCGAGATCAGTGAGGCTCTTCAGAAATCCCATCACCTTTGTTTGATCAAGGACAGCTACCATTTTCTACTGCCACTAAATATAGGCCTTTTCAAGGTTATTTCATTGAGCACCGTGGATTAGTATTGCCTAGGCTGCAGGCCATTTATATCCTTCGATTTTTGTTGCACTTGACCAATTTTAGTAGACATTTTAACAAAATTTAGTTTTTATGAGCATGTTGAATGCACAATTATGTACCTTTTATGGATGCTTCTACAACTGTCACTCTCACCGACATAATCTTAACACATCAAAGAACTGCAATAGCAACTAATGATAGGAGGAGGTTAGCAACACATGCAGCAAGGTGTGATGCAATGTTGCAGCGGATCGCGATCCGCTGCAAAATCGTTCCGGAACGTCAGCGATCCACGACCCGGATCGCATTTTTTTTTTTTTTTTGGAAAAAAGACTGATGGCCAGTTTTTTTGTTTTGATAGTTTAGTTAGTATCAAATGAACTCGGAAATCATCAATTAATACATCAGAAAAACGATGTATTGAAAACTGGAAAGAGGCAAAAACAACACTGCATAGAGGCTAGAGCCATATTGATCCGGTTAAATATAGATAGAGATATTGTTGGCACTATATAATGTACTCGTATTTTGTTGAGCACGTTGAGTTGACTCACGTTTTTTGTCACAAGCTCTGAGATGGGTACTTATGCTTCATAATTGTAGTCGGTTTGCTGTCATTCGGTTCCATGTGATTTCATTTCACATAATACAGAAATAGAGATGTTTGATAAAGAATCACTTAATGGCCCAAAATTGTACCGCACTCCTCTTGGAACTCTGAGCAAACTAGGTAAGTGAATTCCTTTTGAAAACACCGTTAATCTGATACCCATATTGGGACCCAAAAAAAGGAAAAACAAAAAAAATTGCGTTCCAGGAAACCCTAATGGGATTTCCTGGACCGCATTCCGAAACGGAACGTGCAACATTGGTGTGATGATAGAAGGCATAAGTTGCCATTTTCTATACTTTTATGAGGACATACATTGACACATCAAGATTGCCTTAATCAGCACATCTCAATATGAGATACTTCTCCTTTAATTTGAGGTTCTTAACCTACCTCCAGATGTTTTGACTATATTAATCTTTCAAATTCATTGAAATTTCCTCAAGGCAATGGCTTTGTCCTTATTGACAGCCAACATCTACTGTCTTTAACTAAGTCTTTAATGAAATGGTGCTGCAAAGTGATTGCTATTGTTAGGGACCCAACTCTCTTGGGTCCCAAACCCAGACTTGAGATTGGACGATGACTGGGCCTGTAGACTTGACCGGTGACTCGTGAACCTGCATGGTTGCCACGTGTCATGATCCAGGAGTGCACATGGCTTGGAGTCTCTCTCCTTGGAGGTATACAAGGGGAGGAGGACTCATTTGCCATCCATTCTGTCTACCTAGGAGGAGGTGGATGGAGAGCGTGTGCACGGCCAGGATGTGTTGCTAGCGTGAGGCAGGAGATGGCTGAGAACCTGGGCGGTGGTGGGACGCCGGCTGGGATGGAGGTCAGATCCAGCTTGATACGGTCACATGCCAGGGCACGGTGGGTGGACTTGGATTAGGTCCTATGGCGAGGTGGAACGTGAACCGTTCGGTCTCTTGTGGTTAACCGGCACCTGGAGGTTTGCAGTAAGTAAGTTTGTAACATATGGTATCAGAGCCACTGCATGCTAAAAGCAGGTGCGTTGATCCGTAGTAGATTTCTTGTATTTTACGATGCTTTTGACGGATTCAAAACGGGCTTAAATCGGGTTTTTTTTATGCACTTTTGTGTGTTGGTCCTTCGCTGTTTTTTGTTTTTTGGATGAAAATTTTCAAAAACAAAACAGTGTGGGGCCCTTTGTAGTGAGCCACGTGAACTGTTCTGAAGCAGACAGGTGGCAGCCCTCCTCAACTATCATTTCCGCTCAACGTTGAGGTAACGGGCAGTGTCAAGGGGCCCCTCCCAGCGCAAAAAAGGTAACGGGTAGTTGCTCGCTGTCTGAGCAGCGATGGAGTATACATCTAAAAACTTTGTATTGGATCCTCCTTAGCAATGCCACATGGTACTGTCCGGGTTAGGACAGGTGGCTCCTTCAAGCGGAAACCTGTTCCGCTCCCGATTGGAGGCTCAAATCACTGTTTCACGGGCCAGAAATGTCAAATAAGTCGCTTCTGACCAGGTTCCGTTGGAAAACAGTGAGGAAGCCTTAAATTTGAGTTAAACATTCAGCCAGCGCTGAGGGTGAAGGGGGATCTGGCTGCCTACTGGCCAGAATTCTGGTGGGTGGCCAGTATGCTACTGTGGTGCCAAAGTGGCAAGGTATGGCCACTTGGCAGTTTGTAGGAAAGCATGGAGAGGGAGGCATACCTCTCCTATGCATGGTTTTTTCTTCTGAATTAGAGGTGGAGGTGGTGGTGCATCCTCCTCTTGCTCTCTCTTATTCCATTTGGCAGCCATGGACAATACCATTTGGTTTGTGAAGAGACAGCAAGAGTAGCTTTGTATCTACCTTCCTTGGGTAGCTTTTGATTCTCTTCTATCATCTCTTCTTAATTCACCTCTCTTCTCTTTGAAAAAATGGAACCTACTCCTACCACACAGTCTATGTCCCCTGTTCATGAGGCTACAGTATCTGCCTCTGTCTTAGACCCTGATGCTTCGATGCTGGCTATTAACAGTCTACAGCAACAGATTGTGGATATGCAAGCTAAGCACAGTCGGGATCAGCAGGACCTCAAGGAATTGACGCAGCTAAGGCAATTGGTGCATCAACCCTTGTTTACTCCTGAAGTTTTTGTTGGGGAAAAGAGGGATAGAACCCCGGAGGCGGTCTTGCAATGGCTGGATCGATGGAATTCGCACTTTTCCATGCACGATTCATCCGAGGATAACAAGATCAATCTCGCCGTCATGTACCTGCGAGGTAAAGCATTTACCTGGTGGCAAGATATAAGGGGTAAGCTTGAAGTTCCTAGGAATTGGGAGGATTTTTGTAAAGCCTTTAAGACGGCCTTCCTTCCTATTCTTGACGATTTTAAATTTTATTGTCAGTATGCAACGATCCATATGGGGAACCGGCCCCTGGATCAGTATTTACAAGAATTTGAAGAGGTCTATTCTCGTTTTGCAACTAGAATAGATCCTTTGCTAGTAAAGTTGCATTTTATATTGGGGTTGCCAAGAGACTACTAGCTAGAGGTTAGGAGGAACCAGCCTCTTACCCTCCAGGATGCTATTCGCTTCGCCAGAATCTATGATGATACTCGTACGATGGCTAAGCCTGAGACTGGTGTCTTGCCCGACGTATAGGGTAAGAGGCCTTTCTTTCCAAAGAAATCGAAAGATAAGGCAAAGGAAGGGACTTCAGGTTCAGGGAAATCGAAGAAAAGATCTACCTTGGACCAGGAAACCTTCATGAAAGCTAGAAGCGACAATCTGTGCTTCAATTGCATGGAACCAGGTCATGTCGCGAAGGAATGTCCAAAGAAACGGAAAGCTAAAGGGGCATCCTTTAAGATGCCAGGTAACTCTAGCATATCTAGTGTAGATCTTTCCTTTGCTGGTAATTCTGTGTGTGAGCATTGTTGTTTTAATACGGCTGTTTTTGGCCCTCATGACCTCATTCGGATGAAGGGGGTTGTGGGTGGCCAAGCCGTAACTGTTTTATTTGACGATGGTTCCACACATAATTTTATTAACGCAAATTTGTTGCTAGAAGCTAAAGGTGGAAACAAGGCAAAGTGACCACCGATACACAATGAAGCTGGCAACTGGAGTAGAAAGCCAAGTTTGGGACCGAATAGTCCCACGTCTACCAATACTTACCATGAAGAACGTAGTTTGCAACTTTACAATTTCCAAATGGAATTAATGTCTAATAACCTAAAACAAGAAAACTCGCCGGAAGGTGAAATTTTTAGGAAACTTAGACAAGAATTTAACGATGTATTTCTTGAACAGCTTCTTGAGGGTCTTCCCCCCTCTAGGGGTGTTGACCATGGTATTAAACCGATTCCTGGTAGTTCTCCTATATCATTGGATCCATATAGGATGAGTACTACTGAAGAGGATGAGGTTTATAGGCAACTGCAAAATTACCTTAAGATGGGCCATGTTAGGCCTAGTAAATCTCCCTGGGGGGCACCTATGCTCCTTGTTGATAAAAAAGACGGAGGCACTCGTCTTTGTGTGGACTTTAAAAAGTTGAATAAGTTAACGATTAAAAACCGTTATCCTTTGCCGCGAATGGATGAACTGGTTGATCGATTGCATGGTGCAAAGTACTTCACCAAAATCGGTTTGAGATCAGGGTATCATCAGATTCGCATAAAGGCTGAGAATATTGAAAAAACCGGGTTTAGAACTAGGTACGGCCATTATGAGTTTCTGGTTTTACCTTTTGGCTTGACAAATGCTCCAGCGACTTTCCAGCAGATGATGAACGATCTTCTTCGTCCATATCTAGGAAAGTTCGTAATAGTCTACTTAGATGATATTCTCATCTATAGTAAGACCTTGGAGGAGCATGAGGAGCATCTCAGGACTGTCTTAAAGTTACTTAGACAGGAGAAGCTTTTTGCCAAGGAGTCCAAATGTGTGTTCTTCCATAAAAGGTTGTTATACCTTGGTCACATTATTTCGGACCATGGGTTGGAAATTGACCTAAATAAAGTCCGACAATTACATGAATGGCCTATCCCTAAGTCCTTTTTGGGCTTTACGGGATTTTTTCATAGATTCATCTTAAACTATGCATTAATTGCATTGGCCTTGACGAATGTCCTCAGAGGGGCTAAAAAAGTTAGTCGGCACAGTAAGTTCAGTCCTCCAGTTACTTGGACTGAAGAGTTGAATCAGAGTTTTGAGAACCTCAAATACTGCGTAACTACATCGCCTATTTTACACATAGTGGATCCTACCGTATGTACTTGAAACGGATGCCAGTGACTATGCTATAGGCGCAGTCCTATATCAGGATGGTAGACCGGTAGCTTTTGAAAGCAAGAAGTTGGACCCTGCTCAAAGGCGGTATTCCACCTATGACAAGGAACTTTTCGTTGTCATTAATGCCCTGAAAGTTTGGAGACATTATTTGTTTGACTCCCAGTCTACTATAGTTATTGACCATCAAGCGTTAAAGTATATTAACAATGCGGTCGACCTTAGGGATCGTAAGGCCAGATGGTCAGAGATGCTCCAAGAATTTCATTATGACATTGAGTACCGGAAGGGTACTTCTAATAGTGTCGCGGATGCCTTAAGCCGGATTGGAGAGGTTAATCAGTTAAGCTTTTCTGAGATCCAATCTGAGTTGTTTCTGTCCTTAAGAGATTTGTGTAAGACCGATAGGTACTTCGGTCGTATTTGGCTAGACGTCCTGGCAGGTTCTTCTAGATCTAGTGATGAGCTTGGAATGCAGGATTCCAAGATATCTCCTCAGGATAAGATACAAAGAGACTATTCCATTAGGAATGGGTTACTTTTCCGGAATGGAAAAGTTTGTGTGCCAGAAAATGATGATATAAGGGCCCAAATCCTGCATGAATGTCATGACAGCTCGTGTGCAAGGCACCCTGGTGCTCAAAGGACACTTGACTTAGTAAAAAGGAACTTTTACTGGCCAAACTTAAAAAGTCAAGTGGAGGCATATGTTCGCACGTGTGCGCGATGCCAAGTTAACAAAGCTGAAAGACTTAAGGCAGCTGGTTTGTTAATGCCCTTGGAAATTCCCGAAAGAAAGTGGGAAAGCATTTCCATGGACTTTGTGGTTGGGCTACCTCGGACGGGGAAGCAAAATGATGCCATTTGGGTAATAGTTGACAGGTTAACTAAAATGGCGCAGTTCATATCAACCAAGCAAACTGTCAAAGCTTCGGAACTTGCACAAGTTTTCGTGGAAAAGTTGTTCAGGTTGTTTGGTTTGCCAAATGACATTGTTAGTGATCGAGATCCAAAGTTCACTGGCAAATTTCTGGCAAGCGGTCTTTGAAAATTAGAGACCACCCTAAGTTTGGGGTCATCAGATCATCCTGAATCGGATGGTCAGACAGAGAGGACAAACCAGTCTATGGAAGATATGCTTCGGGCATATGTTTCCAGAAGACAATCAGATTGGGAAAGGTACCTTCCAATGATTGAGTTTGCGTATAATAGCTCAAAGCACTCAGTGACGGGTTTCAGTCCATTTTCTCTGATGTATGGTTTCCAGCCTAGGGCTCCCATTTCAGTGGGCCTCAAAGGCCTGAAGGTTAAAGCAACAGTAGATTTCCTGCATGATATGCAAGAAATGTTGCTTGTTGCTCGCGAAAACGTAAAAACGGCTCAACATAGAGCCCATTTTTACGCTAATCAAAAGCGACAACCTAGGATCTATGAGGAGGGGGCTTGGGTATATCTTAGAATCCCAAAAGATTCTAAGGTACTAAGGATTGGAAAATGTCCTAAATTATCACCTCGTTACGCAGGGCCATTCCGTATAGTAAAGAAACTCCATCGGAATGCGTACCAGCTAGAGCTTCCTCAAGGGGTTAAGGTACATCCAGTTTTTCACATTAGTCGTTTAAAGGAACGACTTGGTGGAAAGGATGACTTAATGCCTCAGGAGGACTTAGTTCGGCTGGAGGACCTATCATCCTTTGTACCTACTGAACCACAGGCCATTGTTGATGTACGTCAACGTGGGCTCAGAAACCGGCAGGTAACAAAGTACTTGGTTCGTTGGAAAGGAAGTTCCGAGGACGATGATACTTGGGAGAAGGAACATGACCTTAAACTGAGATTCCCTGGATTCCTTCCTTAGATAAGGAATTTTTTAAGGAAGAGGGAATGTTAGGGACCCAACTCTCTTGGGTCCCAAACCCAGACTTGAGACTGGACGATGACTGGGCCTGTAGACTTGACCGGTGACTCGTGAACCTGCATGGTTGCACTATGTGAGGCCTTGTGCACACATCGTACATCGGTGAACCTATAAGCCATCTGCATCTCTGTGATCGTGGACTCATTTCATGGTGCAAATTTTTCCCCACATCTTGGGAGTGCTGAGTGGTGTACATCCAAATACCTATTGCCTCTGTGTAGTCCACTGTCCAAGTGAGCTGCTCTTTTTGATCTTCAATCACTTGAATCCCCAGACAGTGATGTATCGGTCCTAGATTTTTCATCTGAAACGTCGTTTTATCATTCTTTTAGCTTTGCAAGTGACTCTGGTGTTGTAAAGTTGACTCAAGTGCGACAATTATGCTTCAAAAGACTCAGATGGATGATGTTCCTAATTCTCAGAGCAAGTTTTTGAAAGTCGAGGACTGAGCTTCCGACCTGTGGTGAGCATGTCAGTAGTCACAAGTCATGAGCTTGCTTTGGAGCTTGAGTTAGGGATCGGGCTAACTCAAGATAGTGATCCTGCCAGTTGTCATATGCTTGTCTCAAAGATTAAGCCATGCATGTGTAAATATAAACTATCTTGTACTGTGAAACTGCGAATGGCTCAGTAAATCAGTTATAGTTTCTTTGATGGTACCTTGCTACTCGGATACCCGTAGTAATTCTAGAGCTAATATGTGCACCAAATCCCGACTGTAAAGGAAGGGACGTATTTATTAGATAAAAGGCCAATGCGGGCTCTCTCTCTCTCTCTCTCTCTCTCTCTCTCTCTCTCTCTCTCTCTCTCTCTCTCTCTCATGCACATGCATGCGCGCGCACACACACACACACGAAGATAGCAATAACAAGCAAATTCAACAAATAGCAAAATAGCAATAAGCACGACAGAGGTAGAGGAAGAGGAAAAACAAGGGAACCCGAATGCCAAAATAGTAGACTCTCCACCTTTCTTTGATTGAATAGAGCCACTATTTATAGTGGAGACTGGGCATTTGGCCCCATTGGCTATTGGCCAATTTCTACCACCCTAACTATTTGAACTCCAAATTAGGTGAGAAATATTTTATATTCACTAACTTGACTTTTAGGTCTCTATTTGATTTTAATTTTACAATGGCCTAAAAATCCATTCCGTTACTTTCTCTATGCTAGATGGACGTGCAAATATTGCTATAACTCTACATAGGTGGGCTTATGTGCATCAAGGCGCATTTATTACGTTTGAAGGGTTACGAGATTGCCACTTGCATGCATGCTCTTGACATGCTATTCACTCCTATTGCAGCGAATGAGGCTGGCCCTTCAAGGCCTAGAGGTAAACACTCAACTCTCACCTCTAGCCTCTCGAGCCTCAACTATTGAACTATGATTTCAATTTTCATTGCACATCACGCGATAATCGATGCGGTGTTTGATATTTTGTTTTTATCAAATATCATCGATGTTTCAATTTTCTAACATTTAAACATTAAACAATGAATATTGAGTTACAAGTTACAACTTACGTTCAACATTGTATTTACTATTGAATCATATTTCAATCAAAATTCATGATTTAAATTGTATCTAGTACATAGGTCCCGCGGTATCGGGTACCGCGGATACCGGTCCCGCGGTACCAGTATGGTACTATGGTACCATACCGGTCCCGCGGTACCAAAAAAGAAATTTTTTTTTTGACAAAAATAACACGTAAATTTTTTTTGCCCTGGTACCGCAGATTTGAGGGTGGCACCATAATGGCGGTGCCACCATTATGGTACCGGCGGTACCAGAGGGTACTATGATCCAGTATAATGTTACATGTATAAACTATATAGTACTATTATGATTTAACTATATACTATATGGTATATACTAGTAAGTTGTAACTATATAGTTGTTAATATATGTAATTTGGATTCTCTTACCTATTATGATAAATCTAGTTGAAATCAAAATTCAAATTATCATAAAATATTATTAGCTAAAAAACTCAACTTTAAAACTGATAATGAAATTTGAATGATGATATGTAATAGTATTATGGATTATGATCATAAACATTGAACAGTAAATGTCATGACATGAGTCGTTGTCAACTGAGACTTGAATTGTGGCATGTGCACATAGATGATAGATCTCATGAGTCATAATAGACTAGAGTCATAAATCTTGGGCCCTATAGTCTAGACTCCAAGCTCTCCTGGCTCTGAGTCTCCTCCAAACAGGTGTTGTCGCCGCCGAGTCTAGTGTAGCCTTCTCCTGAACAGTAGGGATGAAGTCCTCATCGGATAGAGCAGCAAATGTGGTGGCAGGATACGCTTCATCCTCATCCTCACCATCACCTCGGACCCCTCCTCATCTACCTCCTCTATATACTCCTCTGATGATGATGCCAAATTTGATGATGCCTCTATGGTTAAAGTTGAAAGTTCAAAGAGGCGTTAGGCCCATAGATTGCAAAACAAAACTAAGTAGTAACTTGTAACAATTGGAAGTTGGAAATTGGAATTTATCATGATTCATGAACCATCAAAGTGGCTATACAATTTTAACAATAGAACTTAGCAATTGCAATGATAATTGATCACAAATTAGATTACATTGCCCTGCCTCAATCGTGCAGGCCCAGTGGAGAATTCCATAGTCCTCTGCCTGAATCTGTGGAGCTCATTCAAGAGCTTATCCTGCTCGTGTACATCAGGATAAACCTGAGAGACATAGGCATTCCAACCAATTCTGAGCTCCCTATTATCATACTGCTGCTCACTCCTTCACAGTGGATGGAGTATGTGGGCCATGACATGCAATGGGTGATGAAAACACTCTCATCTACTTCGCTAGAGGCCCTTTATCTCCTCAAGCCTGTAACATTTGAATGACATGCCATTGTTAGTTCAAAACTCAATTTTCAAGCAAAGGTTCTTGATTCATCAATGATCAATCGAATTTCAAGATTCCACAAATGTGACACGTCAAATTTCAATTTTCAAACTAAAGTTTCAAAATTCCAAGGAAGGACTCTGGTCCCAAGAGTTAGGACTTAGGACAATACAGATAATAGAGCCAACTTCCAAGAACCAAGAGCTAAGAGTAATAAGTATTATAAATTTTAATACCTCTCGAGGCTGATGGTAGTACACTGCTGTAGCTGCTCGCCCAACCTGTCCATAAACTCATATAGAAGGCCCAACGTGGAACCCTCCAATCTGTAAGGCATAGGACAGTGTAGATAGGCTGTGGGCCCACAACAATGGATCATGCCTCATCCCAAAATGAAGATCAGAGTAGGAAGCTCTTGTGATGGCCCCCAATGCACCCACTCATTCAAAACGACCATCTGCCTCAAGCTTGCATGGACTTTCGATAGTTGTTCCAAGACTATAAACATAAACGCAAACTTGCACAGTGCAAAATGCATTCCAAATTTGCATTAGTACAATCTCGAATCATCAGACTCTTAGAGCAAGAACAATGAACATAACTAGTTAGTAGTAACTACTAGCTAGTAGCTATGAGCCGTGAACATAATAGATGTCAGATCATAGATGAATCATGATACGAGAATCTTCAATGATCAATCTAGAATCTAGATATATCATGATTCATATCACGAATTGTCATAAATTAGTAATTAGTAACTTCCAAGTAGTTTGAGCTACAAACCTGGTGGGGGTAGGTCTCAAGACCTCCAAGGTGGAGTGTCTCCTGAACATGCCCAGGGCCCTTGGCTTCTTGGTGATGAATCTCACCAAGGAAAGTCCTATGTCAAGCACCTCCTTGACCCATGGTATCTTGGCTAAATCCTTGATCGGGAGGTCCAGGCAATGTGCAACACAAGGCACCGAAAAAAATGTGGGGGTAGGTTTCATTAACAAGCCTACCCATGGCAACGCAATTTGCTGCATTGTCTGTGACAACATGTATTGAACATTCAAGAATCGACATTGTCAATTGATCATTCGATTGTGAACAATGAACATTATACAAAGCATTGAGCAATGAGCACATCAAAATCTTAGTCGATGGTAAAGTGAGAGTGTCGTAGTGAACTGTGGCAACTTGGAACTTGGAAGTTGAAAGTTTTGAATTGGAACTATAAGAAACTTAATCTAGGCTTGAGCGAAACTTCTACGTAATAAGCTCAAGCCTCTTATAAATGCTTATTGCAGTTTGGATTGATTATACGTGTACGATGTGCTGTGGCCTCACCTCCTCACTGTCAGCTCAAATATGAGTAAGCATGTACTCACCAGTCATTGCCAATTTGGCACCCGAGAGGTGTCGATGGATCTTAGAAACATCATCCTTATGCAGGAGACACCAAGAAATTTCTGTGCATTGCTCCAACCATCAGATATGATGATGCAGCATTGTGGACATAAGTTAGAAGTTTCAAGTTAGAACTTAGTACTTAAGTCTTAATCTCAATCGATTATCATAGACTTTATGTTCATGTGATCTCTACACCATAGTTGCAATATACAACCGCAAATCGTGGTTTGAACCATGAACCTAGGGTTTGGAGAATCATTTTTTTTCTTTTTGGTGGCAATATGGGTATCAGCTTGAAGCTCTTAACAAGAGCAGTGCGTTTACGCAAGTTGCTAGTAGTTCCAGGTAGATATATAGCTGAAACAATGTTTTATGCTGGATTCGAACTATAATGTTGTGGCTGGTGTACAAAAACAATCATGCACAAAGCATTTCAAAAGCAGTTAAGCACCAAACTGGATATTAAGCATGACTGAGCTCTCTCTCTCTCTCTCTCTCTCTCTCTCTCTCTCTCTCTCTCTCTCTCTCTCTCTCTCTCTCTCTCCAATCTTATAAAACATGTGTGAAAAAAAGATCATCCTATAGACAATGTCGGGCCGAATGGCACCATAATGGAGTACAATGATGTCTGATGAATAGTATGAAAACTAACTAATATACAACTAAGACTCCGATTCATCTTGGTAATCCGATGAGTCAGATGTGTTTGCGGATGACTCTAAGGGTGACATGCATCGTGGTGAGTCCCCTCCACGGCCTCTGCCTCTTCCTCTACTGCCCCTGCCTACTACTGCCCATGCCCTTGCCCTTGCCCCTGCCTCCCCCCTCCTCTCCCTCTTCCTCTGCCTCTCCCTTTCCCTCTGGCTGCCTCCAACTGCTCCCCCTCTGCTGCTCCCTCTAGCTCAACCTTTCATCTGTGATCCCGTAGCCTAAGAAGGCCATATAAACTCAGAGTCGGCTTGCTGGCCTACAACCACGTATGATGCTCTGCTCCTCCGTACAAACAGTGAACCCAACCCCCCCCCCCCGCCCCCCCTTGAACCTCTTGGTTGCGCTCTAGGCAGTGACTGGCTGGCTGGCTCCTCATGTGTCTCTGCATCGGGGTCGACCAGCAGGTCAGGTCGTCTATTAAGTCATCCTAACCCTCATGCCCCCTCTCGTCCTCCCCCTCGGTATCTCCATCCACCCACTCCTCCTAGTAATCATCCCCCACCCCCCTTGTCACCCCCCTCCTCAGCCCTACTCCGCCTCTCCTGCCTCCTCTTAGCCGTGCATCTGCTCTCTCTCTCTCTCTCTCTCTCTCTCTCTCTCTCTTACATTCATCATTCTTACATCATTCCAAAATCTCGTTCTCTCCTATTTCTATTTTTAACCGTACTATGCCTTACATTCTTACATTTATTTGATTTTAACAATCCAACTCTCTCTCTCTCTCTCTCTCTCTCTCTCTCTCTCTCTCTCTCTCTCTCTCTCTCCAACGCCAGCGCTCCAACGCGGATGGCTCCACGCAAGCGAGGGGGAGGTAGCTCCCCCAATCTTCTCGTGCGCCCTGAACCGCGCCCTGCTGTCATCGATCCGCGCCCTGCTGCCATCGTAGATCTGCGCCGTGCCCTGCTGCCACCATCAATCTGCGCCCTGCTGCCATCGTAGATCCGCGCTCTGCTGCCTCCACCACTGATCCTGATCCGCACCCTGTTGCTGCCTCCATCGTTGACCATACTGTCTCTGCTACACCTGCTGTTCGTGCACCTGCTGCTTTCCCTTTTGCTACACCACCTGCTCCCGTACCTACACTGGATCCTTTCAGTCCTTCCAGTCCTACATCTATAGATCCCTTTTCCCTCACTCCCCAACCCAATGCTTACACATCTCTAAGAACCCAGACACCTGTTCCAGGGACTCCAGGATGGGAAAACGGCTTGACCTTTTTCCAAGAAATACAATTTCATCTCAGAATAGTGGCTCGACTAGAGGAACACAAGCTAAAATTGTTACCCAGGAGCAGCAGATCACCAGCATTATTCAATACTGTGAATCCACCAAGATACCCCATATCCAGAGCATAGACAAGTTTTTGGCAGGCATTCGAAGGGAAATCGACATCCAAACTGCCACCATTGCATCCATCCAGGATGTCGAAGACGAAGACACCTAGGATCAGCCCCAACAGCACACGAAAACATGGGCCGATGTTCTCAAAGGTAACATAGTTTCACTCATATCAGCTACTTTCACCGAAAATCGATTACGAGAACAAAAAGCCCTAAATGTTCGTGTACGTGGACTTCCGGACACGGAAGACGCTATCAAAGAAGCTAAGAAAGTTTTAACGGACACTCTCCACCATTATCGGCTTGGATAAGGCCTGGCGTACCAAAAAGGATGCAGAAACCCTAGTAATCCGCTTCTCATCAGCAACACATAGGCGAGAGGCACTCCGTCAGCGAGCCACATTAAAGGGTACTCAGATTTTCCTGGATGAAGACCTAACCTACATACAGGTGGAAGAACGGAAGAAAGCTCGTCAACGAGCAAAAGATATGGGCAAACGTCTCATCTACAAAGACGAGACAATGCACTTCGTGGAAATTAAAAAAGGAATAGAGAGAGTATAGGTAGAAATAGAGTTAGAGAAGTGAGGAGGGTTCAGTTGATCTGTAAATGGTCGTAGTACCATAATTTTACTGTTCTATTTTATCTCCTCATAAGCTCTTAATCAGTAGTTTTAGTTTTTAGTATGAGAATGACGGACTTGATCCGTCCTGGTGAAATTCATTTGACATGTACTCCCTTTGTCTTATATGCCTCAGGGCATGGAAAAAGACGTTAACGAAATCTTCTTCTTCTTCTTCTTCTTCTCTCTCTCTCTCTATACATCTCTCTATGGATCTCGTCTAGCTCATCCGGTGTAGGTGGTGCGTGAGGAGCAACAACTGTTGACTCCACCAGGCAAGAGTCGCGGTTCACCTGCAATTCAAGTACCACAAGAGTTAGAATCATACATCAAGGAGCTGCATATTGAACCATAACAAACCATTGCATTTCACACACGTAAAAACAGGCTCACCTCGATCAGGTCGACACCCTTTGACGTGCGCGTCTCAACATGCATCCATTGGTGCTTACAAACACTAACCGCCTACACTGCCCAATGGAGTTCCTCCTCTTCATGTGATGCGTGGCCCATAAACTCCAGTTCCGCTCACAGGCGGAAGTTGAATAGTCCTATGAGAGGACTCTCTCGGCCAATCGCCGCAAGTCACTGGTGTTGCACCCGTGCATGCTCCACCATCTCACAGGCCGCAACTGATCCTCCCTCACGTGGCACTGCTCTCAATCAAAGGGCCCTAAGCCTCGCTCAAACTTCACTAGGGCTCACTCCATGTTCCTGAGGAGGCAGTGGTCTTTTCAAATGAGTGTGCAGTGGGGGCCATCACAGCAGCCCAAGGGTAAAATATTCGAGTTGATCATGCTCTCGACTTCATTTTGGGATGAGGCACGATCCATTGTCGTGGGCCTGCAATCTATTTGCACTGTTTTGCGCCTTACAGATCGAGAGGGCTGCACGTTGGGCCTCTTATATGAGTTCATGGACAGGTTGGGCTAGCAGCTGTGTCTTTGCATGACCATTAGCTCAGAGAGGTATATTTCCTACTAGTAACTAGTAACTATTGTTAGCTCTATATTGTCCTGAAGGCTGACTCCTTACTACCGTTTGAATTAATGAATCTTTGGTTGAGTTCTCAGTTTTCAATTATCTAATATCTAGGTTCTGTGCGATGCGGCTGACTCCTAAGGGCTCATCATTGAACATTCAAAATTCAAATCTATGATCTTGCAGGCTTGAGGAAATCCAATGCCTTTGGCAGAGCATGTGGGAGTGGTTTCATCAGCCCTTGCATGCCATGGCCCACACAATCCAAGAATAACAGGTAAACTTTCTAGGGACTGTTGTGAACAATCTAGAACTAGAATAATTTTGGGAATTGAACTATGAGTTTTTCATGTTTATTGATAGTAGAGGTTGTAGATGATTTCAATGTTATTGGGCTGATTCTAAGATGCTAGCAATCAAGAACATTGGACACTTTCAATTTTGGAAAATAGTGGACAGCCATAGAACAAGAATACTCAAGAAAGAGAAAGCTAAAATTGAGAGAGAAAACTCAAAGCTTGTATTGCACAAATAAATCCAACACTATTCTCCTAATGTGGAGAGATACAAATAGATGGGACATGGTAGATGTAAAGGCTCAAGAATGGAGAGCCAAACACCAACAGCCCATGGAATTGAATAGCCAACAAATGTAACTCCTCATGGGAGCGAATATGAAGCGTCAAATTTGTATGGACTCTAAAGGCCATTTTAAAAATGGGCCCCATGAACTTACAAGGTGAATTAACATTAGAAGTAAAGGCCGCAATGGGTATACAACATTGGTAGGGTCTAAGTTTAACATTAAACTTGACATTAGACCATAGAAACTTGATATCAAGGTGTTTCTATTTTTGACAAAGGTGAAGATTAACTTTAGGTTCCACCAATCGGTTTTACCAAGTACCATTTAATTATGGATTGGATCAAGTTGGAATAGAATTCTAATCTTAACCCGAAGCCAAGGATGTCTGTATAAGTTGATCTAGTCTTGATAGGAATAGTAAGACCTGTTGTGGGTTGATTGAATTGAAGAAATTTTGCTATTAAGAGTTTGTTGGTTGGAAAACTCATGAATGTGATAATATTCCCTTAAGAGATTTCTCAGATATGCTATTTACTCATGAGGAATAGAATTCTTTGGTAGTTGAGTTACAAGATTCTCAGTGAGGTATGTGAGTAACATATGTAAATTTTTGGAGGGATCTGCTAGATAATGATGTATGTTTATGTATTGGATCATAGTGGAATATTTTGATACGTACGTCTTAATCTTGTGGATCTTTTGTGTTTCCTAGGTACTGAGTTTATATCGTGTACTTAAACTACTTAGTGAACATAGACATATAGTCAAGTAATGTTTGGAACAATTACTTGCAGGTTAATGATTCTTTATGTGAAAAGGATAACTTATTAACTCAGTAATGGTTTAGAAGAGGTCTAAATGTGGTGTTACTTTGGTATAAGCGAATTTGGCACCTGGACATTTGAGACTTGTAAATCATTAGCAATTAACTCGAGTAATTGGATTACTCCTGAATAAAGTAAATTGGTTAAACAAACAATGTGAAGGAATTCACCAGGAATTGTCTGTTTAGGCATATTTTGCTTGTAAGACATATTGGTGAGTCATTGTGATTCATTAGTAAAAATTATGTGCATAGAATATGTGGATTCTTGGAAGTTGCATATATTTCCATGTCAAGAACTAGACTCAGTTCATTAGTGATTGTATCCCAGAGAGCTCAATTGGATGACAAATCTTAATGATTCCAAAAATGACAACTAAGATCAAATAGATTTCAGTAGAACATTGTAATATCTAGATCCAGTTCTAGATAGTCTTTTGAAGTTTTTGTACTTGAAGACAATTATTAGTATAATTTTGATATACCTTATGTCTTTAATTACCTGATTGATCGCAGAGTTTGGATAACTCATTATATGTTAAGAATCTAGTTTGTAGAATATTTCTAAAATCCAGTATTTTTTCCTAGAATTTTTTTTTTAGAATGATTCTTATAGTTTCCGAGTTGTGTTGGACAAATACTATAGTATTGTTTAATGATTATGGTTTTTGGAATCCAGTGAGTGAATTATGATTGACAAATCATAAGATTCTGAACATTTATTGTTGACGTATCATAAATAGGTACTTAATTATTATAAGAGGATTGTAAGGAAATGTTACAATTTTAAGAACGTTGAGTAATTTTTGATCTTTTGAATGAGTTGAGAATGTAGATCAGTGATCTAAAAATCTAAATCTCTTTACTCTAGTGTTTTCGTAACGTGTGTCTCACAAGCATTCTTATGATGTAGATAATCTAATTTATGGAGAATTACTTTAGTGAATGGTACCCTACTATAGATTGTAGTTTGTAAGTACTTGTGTACAATCTTCAACCTAGATCTCCGGTTGTTAGGGAGACATACAAATCTATTGAGATTGGATGATTGCTACTTTCTTGCATGCGATGCTAAAAATAGGGGCATATAACTCAAGAGAGCATATGGGGTACTCGGGTTTGAGTGGATCTTGATGGACCTCATAGAGATTCTAGTAGATTGAATTGTAATGCCTTAGAATTTTGGACATTCTAAGGGTATTTGTACCAAGAAGCATTTATCAATAATCTACGAAAAATTGTGGATAATTTTGGTCTATGATTGCTTCTTGCTTTGACTTTTAAATTTTAATCTCTAGTGTAACAAGTTTATTAGTTACACCTCTAGGCTAAAAATGTAATTAATATTGTGAGGACCCAGGCACGCCCATTAGGACTTGTGGAGCTATTGCATGGTGATTGACGGCTTTATATGCATGCGGAGGCGATCAAAAGCAATTGGTTGAGAATGGGGATCCTTTATGGAAAATTCCTAGGCTCCAGGGGTCTATATATGCTTGTACAAACTCGCCTTCCTCCATGGCCTATTTCAGGTATTCAGATGCCGGAATGCTCTCCTCTCTTGTATTCGGTCGTCGTCGCTCGGGGGAGAAGCTAATTGGGGTTTGACTCTCAGCTTCCAGATATTATCCCAGAGCTAACATGATAACCTTGCTAGTCTACAACTTTTCTCAAGGTTCCCACTTATGGACCTTAATGGCTAGTGTGGGTTCCTTGTATGGCTCCATGAATAGTGTTTTATTTTTTATTCAATGATGATCATCATGGATGCTAATGCCCTACTGTCACTTTGAATGCCATAATTATATGATATCAGCCAGTGATTTGCTATGAACTGCTCATCCATTGTGTACAAGAACCTAATTGTTCTAGTGAAGTTGGGATTCCCTTTTGGACCTCAAAATGTTCTTTCACATTTTCTTTCGAATATTGCTGATAATGTTTTTGCATCATGTTGCAGGCTGAACGAAAAGTGGCATGGACCCAACAGATGTTGAAACCATTTAAACTTCCAGGTGATGAACCAGCAAATCATGATCCAGAGATACTGACACCTGAACAGCTACATTATTTGAGGAAGATTGGGCGAAAGAATCAAAACTATGTCCCTGTTGGAAAACGTGGGATTTATGGAGGCACCATTCAAAACATGCATTTAAATTGGAAAAGGCATGAGACTGTGCGAGTAGATTGCCACATGTTTCCATTCGAGCAAGTGAAAGATATGGCTGAGGATTTGGCAAAACTGAGTGGGGGCATTGTGATTGAGATTATCAAAGACAAGAAAATTATTGTCTTGTATCGCGGAAAAAATTACGAGCGGCCTGAGGACATTATACCTAAGAACACCCTTGACAAAAGAAAGGTACAGACTGTTTGAATTTCTGCAAGTTCTCCTGGAGTGTTTGTTTGATATGCTATAGTCATTTTTCTTATTGTGGTTGCTTCATTGTCTCTGTATGGCTTCGAAGCAGATTGTTTTTCGAGGCTGGCATTCATTATGGAAGTTGACTTTGCCTAGTTTGAATTTATTAACTGCAGGCTTTGAAAAAGGCCCTGTATGAACAATCCATGTATGCAGTCCTTCGAAATATAACTAGATTAGAAGAACAGCTTAGAGTTTTGCGTCAGGCCATGGCACATGATAGTGCAACCAATTTGGTGCGACAATGCTCTTCAAAAGTGGAAAAATCTGGTCTGCGTGACCAAGAAAGATCAGTGGTTGTTGATAAGTCCAGTTACGAAGACGAACCTACAGATCCATTGTCAGCCATGATCAATTTGGATGATGACCGAACTGATTATACGGCTCAACAATTGCTGGATGCACATGGATACAGATCATCTATTTCACAGGCCAGTAGCAGGCTCAATGATTGCAGGAAGAAATAAAGCGAAATAACTGGAATCAACAGAGAGATATGATAGAATGACTTCTAATAGCCTTTAATTCTCAGGTCAATTGGCATGAATGTAGTTAGAGCTTCAAACAACAAAATGTTGGCTCAAAAATGGCATTTCTCTGCACGGGGCAACCAACAGTGCCAAGCACACAGGGAACTTTACCACATGGAATTCTTGATGCAACGTGTAGTTATAGTTAAAGTATGTGTCTTAGGTTGCACGTCATTTCTCAGTTTTTCTTTGTTGGCTTTTTTAGTTTTTTAAAATCTGTAACTTGAGCTCAAAACTGAGCAAGTAAACCTTTTGTAACATTTTCGATGGTCATAAGCTATGTGTTTGCTAAGGCATCCTTTCCTCTCCTCAAGGGTGGGAGACACCAATAAGCTGCATAAAGGGACCACCAAGAGAAGAATGATCTGGATATCCAGCAGTTTTATGAAACTCCAAATTCTTCACCAGGATTTTGAGTCAAGGAAAAACTGGTACCGTATCATCCTATTTTGTACTGCCTTGACCATAACATTACTGATGCGAAATAGCATTTCAGTAACTTCTGATTCCTGCTCCAGTTATTTTGATCGTTAAATTTGCACTTCAGAATAGTAGCAAGATATTCAGAATATTTCTCTCTCGTAACCTTGGAATAAATCATTTATGTGGTGTAAAGTGCATAGGTTTTAAGTTTTGATTTGTGAAAAATTATGCATCTTTAAGCAGTGTTATCATTAATTTTTATCATATAACCTAGTGTTTCATATATGATGATTAAAATAATATAAACAAATCAGAATATATTGTATTGGTAATCTTTTTGTAATAATTAAAATAAGTATCACCCAACAGCTATTTTAAAGAAGTAGAGATAAATTGTAGATTAAGAAATGTTTCTTAAATAACAAAAAACTCTTGTTATTATGTGAAAAGCTATTGAAAGTTGAAGCATACTGTCAGTTTGGTTTTTGGTTTACATTTACATGTGCTCTTTTCTACTTTAATATTTTGGAAATACTGTTAGTTTGGTTTATGGTCTAAATTTACATGTGCTTGTTCTTGAAAAAAGTCTCCTTGTGGACGTACAAGAGAAAAAAGTCTTTTTGCACTCCATGAAACAATGCCAAAAGACCTACCATGATTGCAATATAAAGGCCAAGGATTTTGAGAAGGGGAAATTGGCACTCCTTTAAAATGCCAAAGGTTTCTTGGAGAAGGACCCTATAAGGTAGAAGCTATAGTACTCGCCAATTTGCAAGGCCAACTATTAGCTGCACCTGTCGATGATAGCCGTTTGAGATGCTACTATGCAGCTAGCGTTCAAAAGAGCACCAAGTTCCAACTTAGTTTGTACCACCTTTGGGTAAGATTAGATCCATTCAGCATAGATCAAGACAAGTAGTGATAAAATGAGGATAGACTACAGAGAGTTAGCAAAGGGTAATGAAGCCGCTTTTAGGCTAGTTGGATGGATCCAAAATAAGTAGGTCCTAGTTGACAAGTTTAACTAGGAGCATGAATTGGCTACTTAAAACTAGTGTAGCAAGATAGCTTAGATCCTTGTAAGACACCCTAGGAATAAGCCTAGATCGAAGTTAGTGATGCATAGGCTAGTTTGGTTAGATCCACTAAGATAAAATAGATGGATTATATCATGTAGGAATTAGTTAAATGTGGATCGCCTAAACATAGGATAAAATAGATTTAGATTGGATGAGAGTCTAGATTGAAAAATATTTGGTAGATATTATTTAATGAAAGAAAAGATTTGGCTAGGTAGACCTAGCATAGGTAGACAAAATTAGGCAAAAAGAGTCAACATCGACATATAAGTTTTGCGTGGAGAAAATTAGATTATCATTTAGAATCGGGATACAATTATTTAGAGAGTGAGAAATAGAATTTATGGCCTCAAGGTTGATAGATTTATTAGATAGAGGTGTATCAGATCAATGAGATTCAATTGAAATAGTTTGAATTAAGATTAATGCACATATTGTATAGATTAGATTAGGCCAAAATGACCCTCAATTTGAGTTAGGATCATGATGTAGGTTAGACCTAAGATAGTGGAGATAAATTAGTTAGGCTCTAGTAGTGGATTGGATCATAAAGTTAGCATCTGGTAAGTCACATGAAAATATTCCATATTGCAGTTGAAATCACTATTGTGCACAATGCTTGTCGTGACTCTACCAATCAAATGGTCTAGTTTGGATAGAAATGAGTCTAAGAGGGTGGAGTAAACCATTATTGCTAGTTATAGACACCTTGAATTAGCCCAAAATGTTTATCATGTATGGATGCACCTATGTACAAGTTTGTCTCAAAGAATTCCACTATGAGACACGAGTAGGCCCATTTAACGCCAAAATTGCCATTTTCAACAAAATATTGAAAACTTTTGATCAAAGTAATCAACTAAGCTGGCAGCAAAATCAGAAATAGTCAGTGCACACAGTGAACAACAATTGAGATTTACTCATGGGACCAATTTTAAAAAATAACAATAGCAATCAAAATAGTTGGACTATAAATAGCTGAGCAGTTCTTTCATATTCTACTCGCCCTCTACTCGCTAGTTCATTTTTTGCTTTTCTTACTTTTCATTTACTTTACTCAAAACTTCACCAATTCACTCATGGAATCTAATACAATGACATAGTTACTCATCCTTCTATCGGCCTAATACCTTTTCTTATCCCTTGACATCTACTTTACTGACGACCAACACCATGGCACTCCCTAAAACTTTATCTTCAACATAACTACTCTCATATTCTACCCGTCCTTTGTGAATAGCAGACTATTGTCCTAGCCAAGGTGCCTTCGAAGTGTCGATTTTCAATATTTCAACCTAATGCCCTACCTCTCACTTGTGTTTCACATGTAGCTAGCAGCCCCAATAAAAGTCGATCTTGAAAATACTTCACCTCCAAAGGCCTCCACTGAACCACTATTGAATCTACAATGGAGGAAATCATTGCCTTTTCACAACATGAGGAGGGAGAATCTTCGCCTACACGCTTGCACATGCCTCAACTAAAGGTACCCCTACCAAACAAAAAAACATAACAATCTTGTTGTCCCTATATACAAGATGAAATTAACCACCTTACAAAGTGATGGGTCCCTCATAGTCCCCTATCAAATTGGATTTTGCAAACTTTTTCGTTCCATTGATCCAAAACATAATGTGGGTCCCCAACGTGCCTACAAGACATTTACTAGAGATAACTTTACTATCACCTTTAATTAAGCAACATGATTACATTATTCACCTAGCCCCAAAATTAGTGGCTAAGACATTCAATCTACCCCATGCCACTTTGTTGTCTTATGCACAAGGCTTAGCCAAATATGATATCAATAATTTTTTCTTGCCTAAGCCCAAGGACATCAAGAACAAAACCAACAATGGATATCTGATCTTGCAAATAAAAAATCCAAAACTACGAGAGGCAATTGTTAACTTCATCATTGTCGTATATTAGTGAGCTCACACTGCCCACTTTGTATCACATAACTCATCCTAGTTATGATAGCCAAGATGGATGGTCTGAGTGTCTAATATGATTGGCATTATTCCTTATCAAAGAGCTACAAGCGGCCTTTCATCGACTAAATTGAGTCACCTATGGTGGAGTCCTTACCAAGCTTGCCCTCACCCACCTAGAAATTGGTGTAGCATATCCACTCCTAAACAATCAAGATGCTTCATCTCCTGGACCTTCACATGGGCTGTAGAGAGATGTGCAAAGGACCAAGTTTTATCATATGGTGCCTTACTAGACCAAGTCACAAAAGAAGCTGAGGAAGAGACTAGTAGGCCATAACGTTCAATGCAAGAGGATCGCTTATTACAAGGACCTCTCTGCACAATCCATCCAATTCACTAAGAACTTGCAAGCTAAGAAATAAGTGCGCTAAGACTCCAAAATACCAAGGTGGCAACAATTAGGGCCACATTCCATCAAGATGAGCAAAAACTAAAAGAGCTCAAAGCAAAATGCGAGCATGTCTACAATTCAACATAATTTGAGAGTTTTATGTTGCTCTAATGGCAATCTTTCCCTTACCTTTGCATATGCAATCACATTATCTTTTTTATTATTTTTATATGCCATTCTCGGCTATCTCCCTCTTGGAATTTAGACATATTACATCTGTAAGCAGACCAATTAATCTTGTTTACAATCTTAAAAGGGTTGCTAAATCATGGGGATAGCTTGGGACATTTCCTCGTTCGAAGGACTTTAGAATCTTTTGAGATTCTAAGATACACCCAATCACCAATCTCAAATTTTCAAAGAGAGCAGCTTTGGTTAGCATAGGACTGCACTTGATCCTTAGCCTCGGTTTAATGCTTTCCTTTGCCACCTGCAACATTTCCTACATATCATGCAAGAAATCGGCTGCATCATCTACCTTGAGACCTTTGAGTCCAACGGAAATAGGGGAACGAGGTTGAAAGCCATATAAAAGCATAAAAGGACTAAACTCGGTGACAAAATGCTTCATTCATGTGGACTCAATCATTGGGAGATACTTTTTTCAATCTGACTATCGTTTGGAGACATATGCACGAAGCATATCCTCCATTAATTGGTTGACACGTTCGCTCTGCCCATCGGATTCTGGATGATCCGAAGGTGAGAGACTTATGGTAGTTTCCAGTCTTTCAAAGACTGCTTGCCAAAACTTGCCAGTGAACTTAGAATCACGATCACTAACAATATCATTTAGCAATCCATACAACTTGAACAACTTTTCAACAAGAAGTTGTTCAAGTTCTAAAGCTTTGACAATAGTTTTTGTTGGAATAAATTGTGCCATTTTGGTTAGTCTGTCAACTACTACCCAAATGACATCATAAACCTTCCTTGACTTGGGAAGTCCCATCACAAAATCCATGAAGATATTTTTCTCAATTCTTGTTGAGAATTTCCAATAGATGTAACAAAACCAACTGCTTTGAGTCTTTCTCCTTTGTTGACTTGGTGCTGCTCACACTTTTGAACGTATGCCTCCACATCACCTTTCATCTTTGGCCAATAAAATTCTCTTTTAACAAAGTCAAGCACTCTCTGTATACCAGGATGTCCCCGAATTGGGACTATCATGACACTCGTGCATGATTTGGGCCCTAATGTCTACAGTGTTTGGCGCACACACTTTTCCTCTACGAAAAAGTAAACCATTCCTAATGGAATAATCAGCTAGTATATTCTCTTCACGAGACTTCTTAGAATTCTACTTTCCAAGATTAAATCTCAAAGTAGAGCTTCTTGCCAAATGTGAGCAAAAAAATCAGCGGTCGGACAAAGGTCCTGCAAAAAAAGATACAACTTGGATTGGAACTCAACAAAGCATAGCTGATTACCCTCTCCAATCTGGCTCAAAGCATCAACGACACAATTCGACAGAGCTCGATGCTACTTAATGTTGAAATCAAACTCCTGAATGAGTTCCGACAGGCGGGTCTTACAACCCCTAAGGTCCGAGGCATCATAGATAGACTTAAGAGACTTGTGATTTGTCATACCCACAAATTTAGATCCGTACAAATAATATTTTCAAATCTTTAATGGGTCGATGACATCAAAAAGTTTTTTCTCATAAGTAGAATATCTACTTTGAGTTGGGTCCAACTTCTTGCTTTTGAAAGCCACTGGTCTACCATCCTGGTAAAGGACTTGTGAACTCGAGGGTGAAGGCCTGTACTAAGTGTTTAAAGGCCAAAAGATTTAATTGGCTTATCATTTACATAAAGCTAGTCTCGAATCAACTTAATGAAAATCAAATAAGACTTCAAATCAAAACTCGAAAAACATGGCATCACATAGATTCATTCACACAACAGCGGAAGCACTGAGGGGTCAAGATGGGGACCCCCCCCCCCCCGAAGGATTCTTTTCTTGTCATTATGCAAGTCCAATTGGCCAATGCCAATTACATATACAATGGATTCCAATAAGGGTCTTAGATGTAGGAACATCAACTTAACATAGACTTATTTCATATTCAATGATCTTAATTCCATATCTAGCTTAACAAAAGCACAGAAACTTCTTCATCAGTCTTAATCTGACATGCAATCATGTTGGATCTTAGATTCTTGGCATGCAACAGTCATGAAGTGACATGCATGGTCATTAGGCAATGCATGGTGTGACATGCAAGCTTCAAATCTGACATGCAAGCTTTAGATCTAACATGCAAGCTCTAGATCTAACAGTACTGATCAGCCATTCTTACATATGGGTAACAGGTTCAAGAGCATACCATGGTTTCGAGAAAAGGTGAAAGTGAGTGAGAGAGAGAGAGAGAGAGAGAGAGAGAGAGAGAGAGAGAGAGAGAGAGAGAGAGAGAGAGAGAGAGAGATTGTGTGTGATAGAGAGAGATTGTGATTGTGTGTGATGTGAAAGAGAGATAGAAATCCGAGGGTTTGAGCTCCAAAAATCCTGCAATCACAAAATAACTTAGCCTCCTTGAGGTAATGCCTCAATCCTCTTCTCCAAAGCACCTGTACACAACAAACACCAAAATGGCAGAGCTTGGATGCAACATCCTTCCATCCTCTAGGTAGAGGGGCGCATTTCCACTTATATAGAGAGTGGAGAGTCCTTCCAAAGTGAGTGAGGTGTCAAGTTCAAGTGCATGAGATGTGAGGAAGACTCCAATTGGACTTAGGGTGAAGTGGAGTGCATGCATGAGGTGTATTAGTTAGAGAGGGTGAATGGGTGATGTGTATCAGCTTGGGAGAGTTATTATGATGATTTGGCATATGAAATGAGAGTGTAGGAGGGCGCCCCATTATAGGTGTCAAATAGCCTAGAATGCATGTGGAAAAGTAGGTGGGAGGTAGGTGGTACAAGATTCAAACTCTACTTTTATTTACATATAATTTTTTCATGATTACAACTTGGGAATTCACCCAAGTGCAATCTTCCTAAGGAAGAGCCAAGGTATATGTCCATCTTGTTTTTGCATAATGTCCATCAATTCTTAGGCCCTTTTTTTTAGAGGTTGCCCATTCTCAATCATGGTCATTGGCACTTATTTTCTAGAGGTTGCCCATCCTCAATCATGGTGGAAAAAGTCACTAGGGTGATCAGACCCTAGGCCTTATCCTGTTCTTTATAGACTCCTTTGAGCCTTCATTATAGACTTAATAATAAGCCTTCTTTATAGACTCTACTGAGTCTTCATTATAGACATTGTCAAAAGCCTTCTTGTTTAGTCTTTAAGCTTAGAAAGCTTCTTGTTCCGCTTCTTGTTCTTTAGGCACTTTCTCGAGTACCTGCACATACCCTCAAAGAGAGATCAGTCTTTAAGCCTAGAGGGCTTCTTAGTCTTGTTTTGATTCTTCAGGTACGTTCGTGTGTACCTGCACATCCCTTCAAAGAAAGGTCAGTGTTCATATTACCATCAAACATGGTTCATAGAAGATTCTTAGCTCTACAGGTGTCAATGCTTGTTACTCAATTCATTATAGTAATAAATCCATACAATATCCTAAAAGAATATTTGATCATTGATAATTCTATATCATCAAAGTCTATCTGGGCTTTGAAGCTGGGAAAGTCTTTATTACTTAGGGGCAATTTGTCTCTACAAATTACAGGACTGCATCCACTGCATAGTCAACTAGCATATGTTTCCACCAAGAAAGGTTTGCTAGGGTCCACTACGTGTAAGCTAAGGACAGTAGACGTGCGTGTCATCAAAAATCTTGGTGAAGCACGCCGCATCCTCAAGGGTCTGTGGCTGGTTACGACGGAATTCAAGCTGGTATTCCTTGGGCAAGCCCAAAATGAAGCGTAGCTTAAATAGAACTTTGTCAATGTAGTTTACGAACCGCGAAGCCGTCTCTTGGAAATCTTGTAAATAGACACTCAAAGGCTTCGTACCCATTTGCAATATTGCAAACCGACCATGATATTCAAAATCATCCAAGACCAAAATAAATGCGGTCTTAAAAGCTACCTGAAAATCCTCCCAAGTGGTTGAAACTGTAGCCCACTCCTTGAGATCTTGCCACTAGGAAAACACTTTCCTACATAGAAACATGATGGTTGTAGCAATCCTAGAGCAATCCGACAAATTGTGCATGGAAAAGTGGGAAGTCCATTGATCTAGCCACACCAAAAAAACATCCTGGTGCTTGTCATTTTTCTTCCCAGTGAAAATTTTTGAGGTAAACATCGTGTTCAAGAGGGCTTGACGAGATTGTGAGAAGGCCTTCATCTCTGCCTCGGCCCATTCATGTTTTGACTACATGTCGAGAATTTGTTGTTGAAGTAGATTGATAGCACTCACCATTAAAATGAGAGGTGTAGCAAAACTCTACAGGAAAAACGGAGAGGGGGTGTAAAATCTGTTAAAAACTATGAAATATAGCTCAAGAAACCAGAACATGCACAACCTTCAAAAAGTGGGGTGAGGAAAAGTGAATGTACGTTCCTTTATCCCCCCCGCCTCTGTCATGGCCATATTCGGTTAAGGACCTGGAATAGTCCTAATATGGTAGACCGGCCCTCCGGTATTCGAGATTGTTGGTCACGCCATGACGTAATTCCATGTCAAGGCCAGTTTGTGACTAATAACCTTGAGAGGACCCAGACACTCTAATTGAGACATATGGAGTATTGCATGTCTGTGTGACGGATAAAGGCAGGAGGACTGCATGAAGAGATGTGATCTATTTATAGTTGACTTGCATGGGGGTTGCATGGTTTCATGCACATGACTCTACTCTCTATATAATGAGGTAGGGATTCTCCCGTCGACATATTGGGTTTAGGTCACCAGTTTCTCTCTTCTCCTCTTGCTTCACATGGCATGGCTTGGGGCCTAGATATCTAGGATTGGTTGGGCGGTTTGGCTCCATTGTCTCTCTTATTGTGTTCTCATATCCTCATCTTAGGGGAAATCCTTTAGGGTCCTTACATTGGTATCAAAGCCCGACTAAGATGCGGGTTTGGAATGGGATAGAAGCAAGCTCTACGTTGGATTGGAGTACGGATTTTTCAAGGAAAGTTGGAATGGAATTTTCAAAGTTGATGGTAGAGTGCACTTCTACATGGATTTTTTGGTAAAAGATGCTGCAAATTTGTTGGAATCTATTTGCAATTTCATAATTTCTTGAGGAAGTTTTTCAAATGGTGTTGAGTGATCTGCAATAATTGATTTAGTTACTTATTTCATTGCTGGATTTCACTCAGCTAAGGCTTTGTAAATAGCATGCATCAATCCACAATATTCTGAATTAGCTTGTTTTGTTCAAGTTCATAGATAATTTGATTGTTAATCAATATGTCCAGTTTGTATGGACTGTTGTGAACATAAGCGCTTGATTCCAGTTATAGCATGCAGTGGGTTAAGGATTTTCCCAAATAGGGAAATCCCTAGGAACAATATGCATGTATTAAGATCTTATTTGCTAGTTAATTGGCTTACATTAAAAACTACCGATAAGCCCAGATTTTAGGTGGAACTTTGGTACTAATGGATCTTTGGTCAAGCTGTAATAATCGGTTTTTGGAATAAGCTTTTCTAAACCGATCTTGACGAAAAGAGGAGAATGGTTTAGTTCTCAGGCATACGATTTGGTATCATGCATTTTAAACCATTTAACTCTGGGGTATTGGTACTCCCGATAAATGGAGTTAAATTGTGTTTTTTTTTCGGTTTTCTCCAGAGGATTTAAAGGAATGCTGATGATTCTTAAGTGTGATGATTAATTATTAATCTATTAATTGAGTAAGAGTTCAAATAAATGTTTTGAATATCTTTACTCCAGTATTTTTAAATTGAGAACCTATGGATCTCACGGACATTATCTTATTTATCTAGTGGATGCTATTCTGCTACAGTTTATGGTCTGCAGATACATGAGTATAGTTCTTCATTTGATTGGATCTCTAGTTATCATAGGAGACAGACAAGGAGTATTGCATGTATGTGTGATGGATATAGGCATGAGGACTGCATGAAGAGATGTGATCTATTTATAGTTGACCTGCATGGGGGTTGCATGGTTTCATGCACAGGAATCTACTCTCTATATAATGAGGTAGGGATTCTCCCATTGACATATTGGATTTAGGTCACCAGTTTCTCTCTTCTCCTCTTGCTTCACATGGCATGGCTTGGGGGCTAGATATCTAGGATTGGTTGGGCGGTTTGGCTCCATTGTCTCTCTTATTGTGTTCTCCTATCCTCATCTTAGGGGCAATCCTTTAGGGTCATTACACCCCCCAAGCTCCTCCCTTTCTTTCCATGCAAAAAGGACAAGTGGGGCACAAGAAAGGGCCCCATTTGTCCCTTCTAGAACTTGGGCTCAATGTGGAGGCCCAAGCCTTGCCTGCCACATGGCATATGGAACCCAAAACTTTATGTAATGTAATTTTGGCCCCACTCCCCTCATCTCCCTCCTACGTACCTCAATCTCACTCCAAGCTCCTGGAGTTTTGTAGGTATAGAGGGAGGATGGAAGGAGGAGATGGTACGATCATCCAAAGGACAGAGAACCAAGATTTTTTCAAAGTTCTAAAGCACTTAGGAAGCTTTACAAATAGGCCTTTGCCTTTTTCAATTTAGAGTTTGAGTTTAATTTTATAAAGTATGACTTCAATTAAAGCTTCTCTTTTTTTGAATTCAAAGTATAGAGTTACAAATTTTCTTCTTAAGTTAAAAAAAAGTCAGTTTAAAATGTTCACTTTAAAAATTCCATGGGAAAGAGATTTTGGGAGACACGCTCCCCCCTTTCTATCACATCCAAATCCCATGAAAAGGATACAAAAATAACGAAGGATGGGAGGTACAACACTCCCCTCCCCTTCCAATACTACACCACCAGCACTAGCACTGGCTCGCGCTGCCTGCATTGGTGGATTCTCTTGTAAAGGGGGAGGTAACCCCCCCCCTCCCCCCCTCAATAACAATAAACTGTCGGGCTCTACTGAATAATCCTTCTTATAATGTATGACTATGCTTATAAAAAATGAAAAAAGCTATCATCACGTTCATTCTTTTAGTAACTAACTTTGAAATCATTAGCACTAAAGTGATTTTGTAGACAAACAATTACATAGTGTGATTGACAGATATAAAATATTGCAATATCGAATCATTCGACAATTCAGACTAATAAATAAGAGATTTAACAAATACAATTAACTTCAAATAAGCTTGCATACATTCCGACATAATATTGAGACACAATAAAAAATTACGATTGATTTAGTAAGTAGCATGTACAAATCAGATGATGCGAGTACAAAACAATAGTGGATGAAGCCGCGTACTCTAAACTACCTATGAGTAACTGATAACTCTTTCTGATACACTTCCGTTGATAAGCAGTAATCAAAGTAAAAACGCTGTCATAGAATTCTGCTGATGTCATCATCATATAATAATCAACTATTTTTACTAATGAGGAATGTTGCTTAGGCTTATCCAATTAGGACAACTAATTAGGTCATAGGTCGCAATGCGTTGTCATTCATCCAATGAGGACTTCTTGGAAATTCACACCATCACACATACTCATTGAATGTAAAATGTACAATAAACCCTAATGGAGAGAGAAAAATATAGGAGTTGACTAATAGACTAGACTACAGCTAATTATAGCTGGTAACAATTGTCAACAATAAAGTACATCGTAAACAGTAACAATGAAGTTTATCATTGATTTCTAACACTCTCCCTCAATAAATGACATTCTTCTATTCTCAATAGAGTGCAAATTTTTTCAAATTTACATCTATCTAATGACTTAGTAAATATATCTGTCACTTGATCTTCAAATTTATAGAAAACAAGATCAATGGCTCCGTCAAGAACTTTCTCTCAAACAAAGTAATAGTGTATTTCGATGTGCTTGCTACGAGCATGTAAAACTGGATTTTTGGCAAGGTGAATGCAGCTTTGGTTGTCGCAAGATATAGTAGTCGTATTGTGATTGACCTAAATCCACAAGCCTCTTCATAACCATACCGCTTCTTGTGTAGCATTGCTGAGTGCACGATATTCAGCTTCCATCGAGGATAAGGCTATTGTAGGTTGTTTTTTGCTGCTCCATGAAACTACAACTGTACCATAACTGAATGTATGACCACTGGTAGATCTTTTGTCCTCAATATCACCTGTCCAATCAGCATCTGTGTAACCTACCAACATTGGCGCTTCAGGCTGATCATATTTCAAACCAAAATCCAATGTCTCTCGAATGTACTTGAGAATACGTTTAGCATGCATAAATTGTCTAACAACACCAACAACATAAGAAATATCAGGTTGCGTGTGTGTCAAATAGATCAAACTACCCACCAGCTGCATGTACAAATAAGCATCCACTTTCTCAGATTCATCATATGCAAGCTTCGTGTTGACATCCATAGGTGTGCTCAAAGGCTTACAATCTTGCATATTAAACTTATAAAGAAAATCTCATGCATATTTGCTTTGTGTAAAAAAGACAACGTCTTCCTTTTGCCATACTTCAATGCCAAGACAATAGGGCATCAATCTTAGATCGCTCATATCAAAAGCATTGGAAAGATCTGATTTGATTTCATCAATTAAGCTCTCATTACTTCTTCTAATGATCAAATCATCCACGTACAAAACAATGAACACTATATCTGAATCTTGTATTACAATGTAAAGATTAGGATCAACATTACTCTTTACCATTTCCCTTTGCTTTAAGTGTTCATCAATGCAAGAGTACGGTGCTTGCTTCAATCCATAAATGGCTTTGTTGAGCTTACAAACAAGATACTCTCTCCCTAGATCAACAAATCCTTGAGGTTGTACTAGGTACACCTCTTCATCTAGCACTCCATTAAGAAAAGCAAATTTAACGTCCATTTGCTGGATCTTCCAACCATAGAAAGCAGAAATAGCAATGATAGAACACATAGTTACCATCTTAGCTATGGGTGTGAAGGTTTTCTCAAAATCAATACCTTCCTGCTGCTCAAATTCTCTTGCAACCAACCGTGCTTTGTACTTGGTGAGTTGCCCATTTGTTCCATATTTGATCTTATACATTATTTGCAAGTGATAGACATCTTACCATCAGGTAGCTCAACCAAGTTTCACGTCCTATTTTTCAATATGGCTTCCATATCTGTTTCCATAGCTGCATGCCATTCCTTGTGCTCTTTTTCTTCATTAAAAGTTTTTGGTTCTTGAGCCTTGAGCACATAACCCATTAGGACTAGATTCATTTCTAATCTTACAGGAGGTTTTTGAGTTCTACTTGACCTTCTAAGCTCTCCTTGCTCGCTAGATTCAGGAGTATCTCTCTTCTTTGCATCACATGTGACTGATAAGTACCATTTAGGTACTCTCTTGGGTGTTGGATTATTCTCCTTCCTACTAATCGATTAATCGATTTTTAATCTTTATCCAACTTTTATCCAAACCTGCAGATTTCTTCGTGTTTTTACACAGTCTGCATAACTACTCAGAAATGGCTCACAGTGTCGGCATTTTCTCTCTCTTCGACTTTTTTGTAAAATGCCAGATGTCTTAAAAATGAAGGAAATGACTTTAGCGAAGACCTTCATATTTTTTGTATTTTTCGCCGTCAAGAATTGCGAGTAAAAATGTAGTGTCACATTTTTCGCATTTTTCCCTGACGATAGTTACATTTATTTCTGTAGAGTAACAGTCACGTTCATTTATGCAGACAGACTGTTTACGGCCAAATGACACCACTTATCAGAAAGCAACTTCTGAGAAGAACTGGATGAATGCCAGCAGACTCCAGCCAACTGGTAGCCGCATTTGACGACTTAATTGCTTAGAATAAATAGCTGTTCATATTCCTACATCAATATGATTTAGAACACTCAGATCAAGTATTGAATAGTTGGCTCTCTCTCAAGCCTGCAAGCTTGAACACTCTTGAACATTCTAGCTCAGTTCTTTAGAGTTGATTAGAGATCGCTATTGCGTTTACTGCTTATTAGTAGTTGCGTTTAATTCAGACTTTTATTTTAGTCGCTCAAAAATAGCTTAGAGTACGCGGCTTCGATCTGCAAACTTGTTGTACTCATTTACATCTGTTTCACTTTCATACTGAATAAATACTATCTTCTTATTGCGTTCAGCTTCATCTCAGAATGTATGCGTTTCAATAATTCTTCGCGACATATTATTTGTCTGATAATTCAATGTTTTAAATGTTTGGCTACGTAATCACTGTAGTACAAATGATTTCAACGTTAGTTACTATAAGATCGAATGTGATTCTATCACTATTGTTTTGTTCGAAATTGATAGGCGTAGTCATGCATAGTGAAAGAGAAAGATAGTTTATTCCGTTGCGCATGATAAGTTTTCTTTCTTGTCGTTTGAATTATTTTTATTCGATTCTTTTAGAACTATCTTTTACACACCTCTTTTCAACATGGTATCAGAGCGTTGATTCTTCTTCAAGGCCTAATACTATATCAGAGCACAAGCTCTTATACTTGATAATCATCGAATCCACATTCGTTGAAGAAGAACATGTTTTGCAAGTAGTGCAAGCGCAATAACCATGAGATTCATGATTGCAGAATTCTCAAAGCGAAGAATACAACCAAGCAACCTGATCAACAAGCAAATACAATTACAACATCTCCTAAAGTTGAAATGGATGAAGGGGCTTTTATGGTCAAAGACAAATACACGAATTTGGATGATTTGTGGTTTTTGAATTCTGGAGCTACTCAACATATGACCAATCATCGTGAGATTTTCTAGTCCTATATGCCTTACAACACAAAGAAGTATGCTCAACTTGGTGACGATAGTACTCACACTATCGAAGGTGAAGGTACTGAAAGATTAAGATTCTAGCATGATCAATTCAAACTACTGTCAAAAGTCTTGTATGTTCTTAAACTCTCTACAAATCTGTTATTAGTAAGTAGAGTTACAAATTTAAGTCATAAGGTGGAGTTTGAGTCTGATCAATGCAGAATTATCGATAAGAGTAATAGGATCCTTGCACTCGGCAAGAGACATGGATACTTATATAGATTGGCACATTGTTAATCTGATTCTAGTCAAGCCTTGAAAACCTCTGTTCTTGTCAATAAAGCATACCTATATAACTAGCAGTACTTCAGTGAGCCCTATATGTCCATTTAGTGTTAAGGGCTAAATGACAAGTTATCCTTGGATAAGGGGTACCCTTAAGATTAAGGGTAGGTGTCTTTGGATAAGAGCAGACAAGTGACTATACCTTGGTCGGAGGTATGGAATCAAGTTACCCTTGGATAAGAGATACCCTTAGGATTAAGGATATGTGCCTTTAGATTAAGGTATTGGTGTCCTTGGATAAGGGCAGGTAGGTGTCTATGCCTTAGTCGGAGGTATGGAACTTAGTGACGTGTTAGAAAGTCATTACCATGGGTGTTTGGCTATTTTTCTAAACCTTGGGCCTCAACCTTGAACCATATCACTTTATTGGTCTAGGACCAAAGTATACAAGCACAACTTGGGCAATGAGACCTAGTAGGAGGGCGCCCTTCCAAAGGTCCATTGAGTTTCCAACTCCCACAAGAAAAGAATTCAAAGAGTCATAGGTTATGGAAGAGGTCTCTTGACCTTCCATAAGCCTATGAAGGTTCTTTAACTCCCTTAGGCCTCTCTCTTTCTCATTGGTTGTGCATGGAACTCCATAGTGTATTGGAGGGTGCCAATTGCCATCTATATGAGGGGAGTAGGGCGCCCATTGAGGGGAGAGAGATCGTTCTTGTTTGCTATGCTTATGCTCTAGTGTGGCTACTAGTGTATAGAGTGTTTTCTTGTGTGTAGTATGCTTAGGGTTTGGATCTTGCTTATGGTATGGGGACATAAGTAGGGTTTGGATCTTGAGTATGCTATGGTGTGTGGTGGTATGCTTGTGGTTAGTTATTGGTTAGCAAGGGGGTGCTAGATTAGCCTAGATGCAGGATTGCATGTGCTAGCTAGCTATGGTTGGGTGGAGATCCTTACTTGCAAGTGGAGGCATCCTAGCTTGGAGTTGGGGAGTATCTTGGAACTTGCAGAGCTCTCCACTCACATGAGGCAAGACAACAAGGATCCAAAACTACTAACGTTTTTTCTACCACATCATGCAATCACAATGATCAACCCACCAAACAACCAATTGTAAGAAACTACAACCGTTCAATCAAACATACTATGTTTCACCACCCCACAGTCTTGCACTTGGTACAAACCCTAACATCCCCATTCAAACAACCAGCATTGAGCAACTAACATTCACAATAACAAAGTGGACCTAACCAACAAGCCCAAGCTCTCAACAATACTAACACACAAAAGCACTAACTCACAAATACACTAACTCACAAAAGTACTAACTCACAAAAGTACTAACATCCAAAAGCACTAACAACAAATACAAAGAGTTGGCTCCTTCTTATAGGAAAATCCAATGCATCCTCTTCAGAATGCCATCTTTCCATTCTTTATGCCCTTCAAGCCCTCTTTGCCATTTGTCCTCAACCCATTTGATAGTATACCAAGTGGCCTCCATAAGAGGGTGGGGGAGTGGTGCATTCAAGGCTCTCTTCCGAAACTAGCCAGGATGCCATTTTTGTCAAAGGCTAGGGAGGCCATTCAAGTTTCCCCTTTTGTACACCCTAGAAGCCCAAAATGTCAATGGTTAGTGTGTACCTCCCAATTTTTGTAGCCTCCAAGGTGTTTTGGCATTTATTATCCAAATTTTGGGTGAGGCCCTTTTTCACCCCTATTTTTAGTAGGCGGCCTTCGTTTTTCTTTGGGTACCTATGTTTTTAGCCTTTCTTCGATTTTTCAAGGGCCGTGCCTACTGCTCATTTTTCAGGATTTTTGGCCTGTGGGTAACCACTTGGCCCGCACATTTCGTTAATTGCCCGTAAATTGCCCAAACTTTGCCGTAAGGGTTTTTGTGACTCCTTGACACTGAATCCATATTTCCCGATCCCATTTTTACCCGAAACTTTTCTTTCTCGATTTTTTCTTCTGTGGTCGACTTTTTCGACATTCATGACTAGGTCTCCTGCGACAACACGGTTTCCCTGAAAATACACTGAGTGATCATATATTAGTAAAAAATAGACTCAGTACATGGTGGGATTTTAGCACGGTCATATCGGCTATTTTTTTACAACTGGCCATTTTTGTAAAAAGCCGTAAAATATTTACCGGCCATTTCTAAGGCCGCAAAATTTGCTCTAGCCTCATTTAGGGTGGGCTCGGACCCAATTCTAGGTGGACCGACACTCTTGCTCGGTCTTTACAAAAATTGACCACAAAATATTTTTGACGGTTTTTTCGAAAGTCAGTTTCTTACTTTTAAACTGTGTCTAGCCACTTTAGGACGGGCTGGAACCCAGACCTAAGGCAAATTTGTGCCAATTTTTCTCTAATAATCGGGTTTTACATGCCGGGTTTTCCAATTATTGCAAACTTAAACTTCAATATTAACCCGATTTTCCGTGCGGAAATATCGGCTAACAGTAGTCATGAAAATGCTCGAAAACCCTTCCAAAAGGACCTCTAACTAACAGATGAAGACTGTGAAGAAAAGCATTAAGAAAATGAGATTTTGCAAGTTGTAAATTAGAATCTGGTTGAAGTCCTCAAGAAAAGAGGAGAGACTATCATTTGTGTAAGGGCAAACACCTCAAGATCTTGCTCACAAGACAACAACTATGGAGCAAAACCACCCAACCAATGAGAAGCCACTGATCAATCTCTAGTAGCATCACTTCCGAGCCACAAGATAGGATGTCGGTATAGAGAGAGGAAACTGAACTTGCCCTACTACCACAAACTACAATGGTAGTAGGGCAAGTTCCACTTGGATAAATAGCTGCGATTTTTCGTGTGCATGCTCCCATGCAAATAAAAAATATTCTCAAAAGCGATTTTCATTACTATTGATATTCTACACACGACAATAACCATCCTAACCATGTACTAGTTTCGCATGCCCTTAAATGTGTGACCGGATCCTCACAAGGTTATTAATTATATTTTTAGCTAGTTCGAAATAATGAGGCATAACCAATAATCTCAACTATTGGAGTATCATGCAGCAGATGTAAATTTTCTCAAACGACACCAAAATTTGTTGGGTCAGAGACACCCCATAGAAGGACCGAATCCCTTAGTGTGTACACACCGTAGAGGGAATTATTTAAATTGAAACTGTCCCAACCAAGTGTGCGGGTACTGCAAGAGGCCTGGACACTTGGAGGATAGATGCTGGGTACGTAGAAACACATTAAACACTAAAAATAGGATGCCTGGTCCAGTGAACCATATACCCTAGGAGGACAGAACGGCAGAGCCATCAAGGCCACCTCAATACATACAACATGGACCCATGATTAGCCAGGGGGAAGGCATGCATAGAAGATGATCGGCCACTCGTGAACTTCATCATCGTGGAGACACTAGAGGAACCCACGAGCAGGAAAGAGGTTTTAGTAGTGACCCGGAGTAACCTCCAGACGGAGCTACCTCCCAGGAAACCCAAGCCTACACCAAAATCACCACCGGAGGTAGATAACCTAGTGGTCATTGAGAAGCCAGTATTTGAACCTACACCCATCTACGAGGATCCACTGCCCAAAGAGCAAGGTGAGGTTAGCATCTTGGAAGGGCGTAAACACCCCAGATTCGTAGGACCGAGAAAAGGGAAAACCGGCCTAGAAACTAAGAGGACTATGACCAGAAACCGCAGGTTTAGGAAGGATATAGACCTAAATCTGAAGAGAGAGAATATTGACCTAGGTTAAGCCCTAGAGAATCTAAAATTGGAAATAGGGCTCTGGCAACTAGTACAGTTGTCACCCACTATTAAACGCACGGTCAAACGATTGATGAGACCACCCATGACTTGAACACTGGAGCCACCTACAATAGGGAAAGTAGATGGAGATTTGTTAGATCGCTACTGCCCTAAGATAGATGTACTCATAAATGGCCTATTCATTTCAGGGGCCATAGTTGATGCAGGGTCAGCAGTTAACATCATAAGTCTAGAACTTTCAAATCACTTGGTTCTTACTAGAACAGGTGATAGGCCGGTTCAGTACACCCAGAGAACTCATCTCTGACATGGGTACCCATTTCCTAAACAAAACTATCAAAGCCTTGACCGATCAGTTGACGATCAAGCACCGGAAAAGCACACCCTGCCACCCGCAAGCCAACGGTCAGGCTGAAAGCACAAACAAACAACTAGTGGGTAATCTAAGAAAAACCGTATCAGACCAGAAGGTAATCTATCTCGAAGTAATGAGATGGATGTATGTTTCCTTAGTTCTTTAGTTTTGGACCTAATGACCTTATATGCATTAAAGGTAAAGTTAATAATCAAGTTGTTAATGTCATTTCTGACACAAGATTCACTCATAACTTTATTACTGTAAATTTGTTGCAGATGTTAAACCTTACTACCAGAAAAAGTGAAAAATATTGTGTGACAATGGCATCGGGAATGTATTCCACGTTTATGGATTATGTTGTTCCTTATGTAGAATTGCACATACAAGATTACTCTGAAAAACTAGAATTCCATGCTATTGCATTAGCTAATGTGGATATTGTTCTCGGGCAACAATGGCATTTTGATAAGAATAAGTCATTGAAAATTGATTTTGTTGAAAAATCTTTATCTTTTATGCATGAGGATTCTTTGATTAAGATCAAGGCTAGTTTAAGTGATAATACTAAAAATGTTAATCCTTATTCTAAATGGAAACTTAATTCAATAATGAAGATTTCTGATTTTAAAGTTTATTTATGTTGTCACAATGATTTCAATTGCTTCAATGATAATAAACTTAACATAAATGCCATGAATATATCCAGTGAGAACACTATAGAGTTTGAAGCCTATAATGAACTTAGGCAGAAATTCAATGATGTTTTTATAGACCTTCTTGTAGGTTTACCACCCGAAAGAACAGTTGATCATAAAATTGAGCTTATACTTGGTTCAATTCCGATCGCACAGCGTCCTTATCGGATGAGTGCATCGGAAGAGGATGAGTAAATAGGCAATTATATGATTACCTGAAGAAGGGGTGGGTACAACCTAGTAAGTCTCCTTGGGCATCATTAGTGGTTCTGGTGGCCAAGAAGGATGGGACTATAAGGTTTTGCATAGATTATAAGAAGTTGAACAAGGTAACCATTAAGAATAGATATCTACTGTCGCGGATGGAAGACCTAATAGATTATCTTCTTGGTACTAAGTACTTTACCAAGATAGATCTAAGGTCGGGATACCATGTACGCATTAGGACAAAAGATATACCAAAAACGGTTTCTGAACTTGCTTTGGACACTACAAATTTTTGGTGTTGCCTTTTGGTCTAACCAATGCACCGACAACTTTCCAACAGATGATGAACGATTTATTTAGGCCATATTTGGGAAGATTTGTAGTGGTATTTTTAGATGATATCCTAGTGTTTAGTAAGACTTTGGCGGAACATAAAGATCATCTTAGAATTGTCCTGGACATCCTAAGAAGGGAAAAGCTATTTGCCAAAGAGTCTAAGCATGACTTTTTTGCTAAGGAATTGTCCTACTTGGGGCATAAGATTTTCGAACGGGGTGTGGAGATCAAGCCCAATCGTATCCAAAAGGTTATTGATTGGCCTATTCTTACCATAGTTTGGGAAATCAAGTCTTTCTTGGGGTCTCAAGGTGTGGTACATTATAGGTAATGACGTAGTAGCCGAAAATTTACATAACTATCTATTACGTAAGATTTTTCCATTGGCATATTCCCCAGTTTGCTCGATTGACATTTCTTCTTACCCAGGCCTTCAAAGGCTATAAGAAACTAAGCCGGAGGGTTAAGAGTCCACTAGTGCAGTGGATGGAGGATATGAATAATTGTTTTGAGTTGCTTAAGAAAAGTGTTACTTCAGCACCAATACTAATCATTGGAGATTCTAATAAGGCTTTTGTGGTAAGGACCGATGCCAGTGCCATTGGAGCTGTTTTGATGCAGGATGGACATCATGTTGCTTATGAAAGCAAGAAACTCAATCCTGCTCAATCTAGGTATTGTACCTATGAGAAGGAATTGTTTGCAATTGTTCATGCCTTGAAAATTTGGCAAAATTATTTGTATGGAGCCAGATTTGAGGTTTCGACAGATCATCAGACTCTTCGATAGGGAGGCAAGCTAGATGGGCTGAGCTGATGCAAATCTTTGACTTTTCTATACGCTATTGTAAAGGAAGTCAAAATACTCTAGCGGATGCTTTGAGTCATTTACCAACTATTAATCAGTTATGCTTTACTATTATAGAACCAAGGTTGTTTCAGTCTCTCCAAGGACTTTATGAGTCCGATCCTTTTTTTGGAAAGTATTGGCAAGAAGTAGTTTTTAGGGTTGATTCAGGTATGCAAGATTTTTCGAATTAGGGAAAGACTAAAATAGATTTTGTTATTTAAAACAGGACTTTGTTTCGTAAAGGCAAGCTGTGTGTACCGAAGAATGACACAGTAAGGGCCCAAATCTTGCATGAGTGTCATGATAGTCCATGCGCAGGACATCCGGGTATACAAAGAACACTTGACTAAGTTCGACGACAATTTTGGTGGCCTGAGATGAAAAGTCAAGTAGAGGCCTATGTACTTAAACTTAGAATTTGCTTCGAACAAGAACACCGATCATGCTACACAGTAACACAGACGAAAACACTCTCCACAGAACTTCACGACTCAGCAGCCTCTCACGTATAAAGTGATACTGAATCTCAATGTGTTTGGTTGTCACATGGAACACTGGATTCTTTGCTAGATGAATGCCACTTTGACTATCGCTATGTAATGTCATGGGATTTTTCTGCTTCATGCCAACTTCTTCCAAGATTTGTCTCAACCATATAGCTTCCTGTGCTGCACTACACATTGCCTTATACTCTGCTTCTGTGGTGGATAAAGCAATTGTACTTTGCTTCTTACTAGACCAGGAAAAGCAACTACCACAAAACTGAAATACATATCCTGTGGTGGATCTATGATCATCATAGTCATCTCCCCAATCCGCATCCACATAGCCACCCAACTCAGGTAAACCATCATGCTTCTTGTAAATCAAGTCATAATCTGAACTACCTTTCATATAACGCAAAATATGTTTAGCTGTCTTCTAATGCGTTTCCGTAGGTGCTGCCATAAACTGACTTACAATGACAACAACATAGCATATATCTGGTCTAGTAGTGGTAAGGTAAATCAAGCTCCCTACTAACTGCCTATACAGCGTAGCATCAAATGATTGTGACTCATCAAGCTTAGAAAGCTTTTTACTTGGTTCAACAGACTCACTGGTTTACAATCCTGCAACCTAAACCTGTGCAGCAATTCTTTGACATACTTCACCTGTGTTAAACCCACTTCATGTCCTTTTTGCCGCACCTCTACTCCATAGCAATAATGCATCAGGCTGAGATCTGTCATCTTGAATTGTTCCATGAGGTCTTTCTTGATCATGTCTATCATCTCTTGATTATTTCCCGTAATAATCAAGTCATCAACATAAAGAGCAATCAAAGCAACCATACCATCAAAGCATAAGACATATAGATTTGAATCAAAATGTGTTCTCACCATCCCCTTTGAACGAAAGTAGGCATCAATCCTGCTGTACCATGCACGTGGTGCCTGTTTAAGACCATAAAGCGCTTTCTTCAAGCGACATACTTTATTTTCCTGTCCCTTCGCTACAAAGCCTTTAGGTTGATCCATGAACACTTCTTCTTCTAACTCACCATTTAGAAAAGCAGATTTTACATCCATCTAATGCAAAGGACAACCAAAATGTGAAGCTAAAGCAACAAGTAGGCGTAAAGTATTCCACTTACATACTGGCGCAAAGGTCTCCTCATAGTCAATGCCTTTACTTTGTGCATACCCTTTGATCACCAATCTTGCCGTGTGCTTTGCTATACTACCATCTACATGGTACTTAGTCATGTATACCCATTTGCAACCAATGGGTTTCTTGCCAACTGGTGGTTCTACTAAGTCCCGTGTGCTATGCTTAGCAATTGACTCCATCTCCTCTCCCATGGCCTTGACCCAAATGTCATCATCCTTCGCTTCACCATAAGTCGAAGGTTCTTTGCTTTGAATAATGCTAGATAAGAGAGCATAGTTTGCTTCATACCTTTCAGGTTGTGTCTTCTCTCTTGTTGATCTTCGTAGCTCTCCCTGGCTAGATGATCCTGGAAAGCCATCCATGTCACGCAATCTCTCAAACCACTTAGGGAGCTTCCTGTCAGGTGATCGGCTTCCTAGTGAAAATGTATCCCACGGTACATCCTTCTCCTTACGTTTGTCACCTGCAACTTCAATCCTTCTTGCACCAAAAAGTTTGTCTCTACCTCTGTCTCTTGAGGTTGAGTAGTAGTATCTTGAGATGTATCCTCATATTCATCACTCGGGAGGTCAATGAATGGATCATCATCAGGAGGTATCCTCACTATACCATTTTTCCCACTAGATGTATCTATCTTTTCAACATCCTCGTCTTCATACATCTTGGATTCATCAAAGATAACATCACGGCTTACATGGATTTTGTTTTTCACTAGATCAAAACATCTATAGCCCTTCACACGTTCATCATATCCTAGGAATATACACTTGATAGCTTTTACATCAAGTTTACGTCTCTCTTCCTTAGGAATGTGTACAAAGGTTTTACATCCAAAGATTCGCAAGTGGTTCACCTTTGGCTTCTTCTTCGTGAATGCTTCCTCAGATGTTATCTTTGGTATGGCAATGGTAGGACTTCTATTTTGAAGATGGACTGCCGTACTGCATGCTTTTGACCAAAAATCTTTTGGTAGTTTCATCTCAGCTAGCATAGATCTGGCACTTTCCACAATCGTACGATTCTTGTGCTCAGCTACACCATTGAGAGCAAGAGTATGAGCTTGCATAAATTGTCTTTTAATCCCACATTGATCACAAAGATCATTGAAGTCATTAGACTTGTACTCACCTCCACTATCTGATCTTAGGACTTTGATCTTCCTACCTGTCTGATTTTCAACCAATGCTTTGAAGCTCTTGAAATTGTCAAATGCATCTGATTTCTTCTTCAAGAAGTAGATCCACATCTTACGTGACATATCATCAATAAAGGTCGTGAAATAGAAGGCTTTACCTACGGACATGGTCCTCATAGGCCCGCATAAATCGGTGTGGATCAAATCCAGGATGTTCTTTGCCCTTGAAACACCCCCTTTATTGAACTTCTCTCGATGCTGCTTCCCATATACACATGACTCGCACATTGATTTCAAGTGGTCTTCTATAGTAGGCAATCATGTTACCATCTCCAATTTTCTCATCAAACTGAGGCTTCCTAAGTTCAAGTGACCAAGCCTCTTATGCCACAACTCAGTTTGCGAAGGAATGGACGATATGAGTCCATGTTGCCCCTTGATTGTAGCATTCAATCTGTACAATTTTGTATGGGCTCCCTTACTCCATCCGCAATAACTTTGAACTTTTGGTTCACATCCTTCACAAAGAAACGATCATGGGTGAATTCTATTTTCAACTTTTGATCAGTAATGACTCCAACAGAAAGTAGATTTTTCTTCAAACCTGATACGTAAAGTACCTCCCTGATCATCCTGCTTTTGCCATCAGGTAGTTGGATTGAAACAGTGCCTATCCCCTTGATCTTGCACACATCGTCATTTGTTTGTGAAACGGACGTTCCATTATCCAACACTTTCAACCTACTGAACCAATTCTTGTTACCTGTTATGTGTCTTGTGGCTCCCGAGTCAATATACCACGCTTGATCATCTTGATTAGAGACAATGCAGATATAAAGATACTAGAGTCTTCAATCTCATCCTCATCGACAAGGTTACTTGCTTGCTTTGGTTTCCCCTTGCCTTGTTCCGCCAGGAATTTGCGACATTCACTCTTCCAATGGCCCTTTTTACCACAATGGAAGCACTTGTCTTTCTTCTTGTCTTACTGGAAGATCTCTCATCCTCCTGAGTCTTGGCAAATTGTTGTTTAGACTTCTTCTTGTCCTTGCCCTTGCCTTGTTTTTGGCATGTCGCAAGTGCCTGATCGTTAGTATTTTGACGTCTAGCTTTCACCATTTCTCGCAATTGCTCTTCCTGCATCAAAATTCTTGTGAGCTCGTCAAAGGTTGGCAATCTTTCTCTTGATGCTATTCCGCTCACAAACGTATGATAGGGTTCTGCAATGCCACACAATGCATTGTGCACCAGCTCCACATCACGTATGCGCTCACCAATAGAATGCAGTTCATCCCTCATTGTCTTGATTCTGGCCATGTACGTCTGAATGTGCTCTCCTTGCCCCTTCGGGCACTATTCAGCTTTGACTTCAGAAATATGATTCTAGACAGATTTGACATCTCGAACTGCTCCTTTAGCACATCCCATGCCTGTCTGGGTGTAATAGCATCACAAATGTGGGTAATGATGTGATCCTTCACTGCCAAGTTAATGAAGGTCAATGCTTTTCTCATCTTTTTGTTGAACACTTTGATATCCGCTTCATTTGGCGGCCTTCTCTCATCACCTGTGACAACTTCTCACACATCTTTCTCCATCAGTATGTTTTTTATTTTGAATTTCCACACTGCATAGTTGGAAATCCTGTCCAATTTGCTACTCTCACTCAAAATAAAGTCTCCCATGTTTGTCATCACAAAACTGCTTGAAACTTCTGCCGTAGGCTAAAAACAGTATGTCGAGGCCAACTATGATGTCAAAAGTTGAAAATAATGACCTGCACTTTTTCCCTTACCAGGCCACTCGTCGCTTTTCCACCAATGTGTAAGCCAAATCGGCGTCGCCTTCCGAAATGCACTCAGTTGTCAACTCCCAACTACGTGCCCAGTGGAATGGTGAAATCACTTTTGGCGCACTCCGAACACTTTCTCCACTGCAATCACTCTGTTTTGTTGTACCGCACTTGCAGGTACAGTTCGGGTGCCCTTGGTTTGGAGGTTATAGCGTTTCATTTGGGTCAAAACGGACAAAGGACCCAAAAATAGGGATTTTCCTTGTTTTTGAGCTGTTTTTTCACCTTGAAGAAACTTCACACTTCACTTGTGAAGGGACCCAACTCCAATTTCAGTATGAAGATTTTTAATAAAGTTGAAGGCCAGAATGCACTTCAAGACCCTTCAAGATCTTTTCTACTTCATCCAATGGCTGATAGCAATCCAACGGCCCATGCTTCTCCTCTAGAACTCTATCCTGGTCATTGATCATGATGGATCCAAATCTGACCATCCAATAGCTATTTGTGCGCTGATCCGGAGTCATACATCCACTAGACTCCTCCAGCCGCTATCGCACTAGCCACACTAGAGACGCGCGAGGCCTTCACGGCTCCTCCTCCTTCCTTCTTGCTCTCTTCACCTCCATTCCTGCTATGGCAGCCACTGTAGAAACTAATTCATCTAGAGTCCCTAGCTCGCGGCCGCTTGTGGCCTCCTGGCTGATGCTACACACTGCTGGGACGCCCTCCTTCCAACTTTTACAACTCCAAAAAGAGTTCAGAATGGAGAGAAATCTCTGATTTTGTGCTCCCAAACCCCAGACCAGTGTTTTTCACACAAATCTATTCTTGGCTTCCAATTCACAGTGTTCTGACAGGCCTATCCTCTTGGTCTGAGGTCGTCCTACTGCTAGAACTATGATGCTTCAATCCGGTTGTCAAACAGTGTCCGATTGAATGCACACTGACTGCAAACACCAAATAGTCTGCTTCGGAATTTCAAAATTCCGTTTGTTGAGGTTCTGATTCAGCCGACAACTCGTCTCTGAATCCCCACACAGTCTCAAGCTCACCAAGCTTCTGTGTGCTAAACTCTCTGCACCAGTGCTTCTCCTTCTGTCTTCAACCCGTCATAAACCCCGAACTCTCAGAAGACTTCTCCCGAAGTTGTCTTCAACGACGATGCTGTACTATGTACACTCCCTGTACGGCTCTAATACCAACTTAGAATTTGCTTCGAACAGGAACACAGATCATGCTACACAATAAAATAGATAGAAAACAATCTCCACAGCAAGCTCACATAGCATCTGTATTTCTCAAAATAAAATTACACTGTACATATAGTTGTTCACTCAGGCAACCCATGCATGACCCAGGTTGCCGTTGGCGGGATGCGTGTCTCGTCGACTTGCCTCGTGGCGAGGCCAATTGATCCTTATCAACTGATAGGACCCACAGTACAGTAGCACAATGATTCTACTTTAATTCTAACTCTTGAATGTGCTAAGTGCCAGTTAAATCAAACAGAGAGGCTAAAAGCAAGTGGCCTATTACATCCTTTAGATATTCCTACCGGAAAGTGAGAAAGTGTATCTATGGATTTTGTGGTCGGGCTTCCACATACAGGGAAGGGCCACGATTCGGTTTGGGTCATTGTTGACAAACTTACAAAGTTTGCTCAATTTATCCCAACAAAAACTACTGTTAAAGCTTCATAAATAGCTCAACTTTTTGTTGAAAAGCTTTTTCGACTGTACGGCTGTCTTGCGATATTGTTAGTGACCGTGACCCAAAATTCACTGGCAATTTTTGGCAAACAGTGTTTGAAAAGTTGGAAACAACTTTAAGTATGAGTTCTACAGATCATCCGAAATCAGACGGTCAAACGAAAAGGACCAATTAGACGATGGAGGATATGCTACAAGCATATGTGGGCCATCGGCAGTCTGATTGAAAAAATTACCTTCCACTAGTGAAATTTGCATATAATAGTGCAAAACACTCAGCGACCGGATTCAGCCCTTTCATGCTTATGTATGGTTATCAACCTTGATCACCGATTAGTGTTGGCATGAAGAACCTTATGGTGCAAGTCGCAGCTGATTTCCTTGCGGATATGCAAGAAATGTTACAACTAGCTAAATGTAGTATAAGAAGTGCCCAAGACAGGGCAAGGCACTATGCTGATCTATCTCGGAAGCACAAGGTATTCATGGTCAACGACTGGGTGTTTTTGAGGGTCCCCAGTCACTCTAGAGGCTTGAAAACTGGTAAGTGTGCAAAGTTGGCGCCTAGGTATTGTGGTCCTTTTAGAGTAATACACAAGGTCGCATACAAAGTAGACCTTCCAACTAACATTGGAATTCATCATGCTTTCCACGTTAGTAAATTGAAACCCTCGTTGAGGGTTGGGAAAACCATGGTCCCTGTGAAAGATCTAGTGGAGCTTCTTCGTGATGAGTCTGCGAGTGGACCACCTGAACCCGAGGCGATTGTTAATAGCTGGCAGAAAACTCTAAGGAATAGAGTGCTTCGAGAATTTTTAGTTAGGTGGAGGGGCAAATCAGAAGAAGAGGATACCTAAGAAAAGGAGGCTGATCTCCAGAAGGTGGAGTTTGAGTCTGATCAATGCAGAATTATCGATAAGAGTAATAGGATCCTTGCACTCGGCAAGAGACATGGATACTTATATAGATTGGCACATTGTTAATCTGATTCTAGTCAAGCCTTGAAAACCTCTGTTCTTGTCAATAAAGCATACCTATATAACTAGCAGTACTTCAGTGAGCCCTATATGTCCATTTAGTGTTAAGGGCTAAATGACAAGTTACCCTTGGATAAGGGGTACCCTTAAGATTAAGGGTAGGTGTCTTTGGATAAGAGCAGACAAGTGACTATACCTTGGTCGGAGATATGGAATCAAGTTACCCTTGGATAAGGGATACCCTTAGGATTAAGGGTATGTGCCTTTAGATTAAGGTATTGGTGTCCTTGGATAAGGGCAGGTAGGTGTCTATGCCTTGGTTGGAGGTATGGAACCTAGTGAGGTGTTAGAAAGTCATTACCATGGGTGTTTGGCTATTTTTCTAAACCTTGGGCCTCAACCTTGAACCATATCACTTTATTGGTCTAAGACCAAAGTATACAAGCACAACTTGGGCAATGGGACCTAGTAGGAGGGCGCCCTTCTAAAAGGTCCATTGAGTTCCCAACTCCCACAAGAAAAGCATTCAAAGAGTCATAGGTTATGGAAGAAGTCTCTTGACCTTCCATAAGCCTATGAAGGTTCTTTAACTCCCTTAGGCCTCTCTCTTTCTCATTGGTTGTGAATGGAACTCCAAAGTGTATTGGAGGGTGCCAATTGCCATCTATATGAGGGGAGTAGGGCGCCCATTGGAGGGGAGAGAGATCTTTCTTGTTTGCTATGCTTATGCTCTAGTGTGGCTATTAGTGTATAGAGTGTTTTCTTGTGTGTAATATGCTTAGGGTTTGGATCTTGTTTATGGTATGGGACATAAGTAGGGTTTGGATCTTGAGTATGCTATGGTGTGTGGTGGTATGCTTGTGGTTAGTTATTGGTTAGCAAGGGAGTGCTAGATTAGCCTAGATGCAGAATTGCATGTGCTAGCTAGCTATGGTTGGGTGGTGAATACTTGAGGCCACTTGTTATCTACCTTTGTGATTAAGATTAGGGACACAGGTGGAGGAGAGATCCATGGAGGCTTGAAGATCCTTACTTGCAGGTGGAGGCATCCTAGCTTGAAGTTGGGGAGCATCTTGAAGCTCGCAGGTTACTTGGAGGACCTTTGGAGCACTACCTTTGGATTAGGAGGACTTCCTGACTTCATTTGTAATAATCGCTTAGGACACTTGAATTATGCATCTGTTTCGAACATGTCCAGACAATCCCTTGCACTTGATCTCGACTATCATTCTAGTAAAGTCGATCTCCCTGTCTGTCATAGCTGCATCCTTGGAAAGCAGACTAGGATTTCTTTTAGATCGAGTCATAGGCATCCAACAAAAGGTCTGTTTGATGTTGTTCATTCAGATATATGTGGACCAATGCAAACTCCATAATTGTTAAATGCAAAGTATTTTATTACCTTTATTGACGAATTCTCCAGAAGAAGAGCTTTTTACTTCGTTAAGCAGGAATCGGAAGCTTTCACCAAGTTCAGACAATTCAAAGAGCATGCAAAAAATCAAACTGGCAAATGAATCAAAGCATTGAGGTCCGACAATGTGGGAGAATATATCTCCACCGAATTCAAGGAGTATTGCCTTAACAACAACATTGAACAACAATACATTACCTCCTATTTGCCTCAGTCAAATGGTCTTCTTGAGAGAAAGAACAGAACCTTGGTCGAATCGACAAAGTGCATGTTATCACAAGCGACACTTCCAAAGTCCTTCTAGACTGAAGCTGTTTCAACAACAACCTATATTCAGAACAGATGTCCTACTAAAGGTCTCTCAGACAAAACATCATTCGAAGTTTGGACAGGTACCAAACCTTCTTTATCGAACTTAAAAGTTTTTGGATGTACTGCTTATGCGCAGATTCCTCATGATCTCAGGAAGAAGCTCAACTTCCAGAGCATCAAATGCATTTTCATCAGCTACACTACTTCAAATCAAGCCTATAAGTTATTTGATCCCATTGAGTCAAAGATATTCACTAGCTAGGATGTCATCTTCATCAAAGATCAGTTTATCGACCTCAAAGGAAAAGGCAGTGCCCATGTAGCCGACCTGTCAGATTCTCGTGATATATTGAACTTCCCAGTTCCTCGGTCAACTAATCCCATTGAAGGTCCAAGCTCATCTACTTTCGATGATCAACGACGAATCAGAAGATGATGATGTTGCAGTTTACTACAATATGATGAATATGATCAACTTCCTCTATTTTCCAGAAGATCATCAAGACCTAGTAGACCACCCATCAGGTATATCGATGAGTCTGTACCCTACCTTGTTCATGAGCCAATGATTGTCGAGAGGCACTCAGTCATCCCGATTCTGATCTCTGGAAAGAAGATATGGATAAAGCGTATTCATATCTTATCAAGAACCAGACATGGACTATTGTCGAATTACCTGCTAGCATAAACGTAGTTGATTGCAAACGGATTTTCAAAGTCAAATACAAAACAGACGGAAGCATCGACAAAAGAAAAGCTCGACTTGTCGCCAAGGATTTTCTCAGGTATACAACGTCGATTACACTGAGACCTTCAGTCTAGTAGTCAAGCATTCTTCTATTTGACTTTTATTATTGCTTGTTGCAGCAGATTTGGAAATACATCAAATGGATGTACAAATAGCATATCTCAATGGAGTTATCGAAGAAGACATTTACATGGTGCAACCCGAAGGTTATATTATAGAGGGTAAACACAATCATGTGTGTAAATTCCATAAGGCACTTTATGGCTTGAAGCAATCTGCTCGAGCATGGTTTCAAAGGATCAATACTTTTCTTATTGATCATGGCTACACACCAAGATCTTCAGATTCAAATGTTTACTTCAAGACAGTGCAGCAGTCTTTTATCATTTTCACTATATACGTGGACGACACATTGCTCTTCGGCAACAATATTGATTTGATAAAAGAAGACAAGACAATGCTATCTTCTAAATTCGACATGAGTGATCTGGATGAAGTTCATTTTTGTCTTGGTATTTAAATCCACAGAGATAGAAATCGAAAGTTGATCTACATTACTCAGCAGAGGTACATCTACAATATGTTAGTTAGATATAATCTGGTTAATTGCAAGTTATCTCTCTCACCAATAGAACCAAGTCTAAAATTATCAAAGGACCAGTGTCCTCGAACAATTGAAGAGAAAGAGCAGATGCGTGAGCATCCTTATCATTCTATAATAGGATCTCTTATGTACGCAATGATCTATACCAAGACAAACATAGCTTTTGCAATCAACTCTCTAAGTCAGTTTATGACTAACCCTGGTATGACACATTGAAAGGCTCTTATCAGAGTAATGAGATACCTTTGAGCTACTATGGACTTTTGCATTTGTTATGGAGTAGTCGATGACGACAAACTCAATTTACTCATTGGTTTTGCAGATGCAAGTTGGGTAGGAGATGTAGACACTGGTAAATCCACTTCCGGATTTACATTCTTCCTCAACAATGGTCCTGTTTCCTGGAACAATCACAAGCAATCTTCGATAGCTCTATTAGCCAACCCTAGGTTTCATTCTAGGAGTAATCACATTGAATTCAAGTATCACTATGTCAGAAGCAAAGTTCTCGACAAAGAGGTCAGATTGCAGTACTGTCAAACGCAAGATATGACAGCAGATATTTTTACTAAAGCATTAAGCTTGGATGCACACAGGAGGAGGCTGAGGAATCTCCAAGATGCCAAACTAAGCTGTACAAAATTCTCCTCTCACCCTAGACCAAGGAGGTCTCAGAAGGAAGTGAAGAGGTAGAAGATGAGAGTCGAGCATGAGAGCCGAGGAATACTAGCTAGGTATACAGTTCTACGTTATGTGAGCCTCATGGTGAATCCCAAAGAAGGAATGACCATGTAGGAGCTAGTAGAATTTCTAGACAATGTAATAAATGTAGACCCCTCTTAAATAAATTAGAGTGAGCCAAATTTTGATGGTGACCTCTAGTGGAAGAGCTAATTCCACTTGGAATTTGTAAATTAGTGTAACTGCCACTTAGGCTCCACATGGGCAGCCCTTTGGTCTATTTAAGAGAACCCCTCTCTTGTGAGGGAGATTTTATTCTATTGTCATTCTCTCTTGTGTGAATAAAGAAAATCCTCCATGAGTTTTTGACAATCTTGGAGCTCCTTGTTCATGGCTATTTTCTTGAGTGAATCTCCTATGAACATGCTTTCCTTTCTCTTGTTTGTGGATGTGGAATAGAGTAAATTTCTTGTTTTCTTTCTTTATGCAATGTGGATTGTAGTTGTGGATTAGATTTATTGTTCTTATTTAAGTAAATTTTCAGCATCCAAGTAAACTAAATAGACTGGAATTGTGATCCAGATCTTGCATATCTTCTAACAATTCAGTTCTTGATTGTTCTTGGGTTATCCAAGAATCAAGAGATGGGTGTTTTTTTCTTCTTGGATTGCTAGTATGCTGATAAGTAGTTAGTTCTTGTTTCTTGTTCTTGATCTATAGATTAATCTAGGTGCATTACTGTTTCTGAATATCTAGAGTTAATTAGTAGCAAGAATCACTGATTGTTCACTTGTTTGAAACGCTGATTTGTTTGTGACGAGTCTTGGTTGCATGTGAGTGTGTATGCATGTAGATGGAGTGAACGAATCCTAATCATCCCACTGACAAGCTGAGAAACGTGTTTGAGTAAATTGCTAAATCTTTATACCTAAATCGCTTCAAACTAAAAGATCAATCCTAACGAACCAGCTTCTTGGAACGGGCAGAAATACCTGGTTTTCAGAGTTAAAGAAACCAAGAAGAGCGTAAAAGAATCGTATTCACAAATTTGCAACAGGAATTTGTGAACATTTGGCACCATTTCCACCACTACACAGACACATATTCACAAAACCATCCAATCTGAGGTGGCAAAGAAGTTCTTGAAGTCTCACATCCACCATCTCGACCGAGTCTGTCACTCTGGTCTCGAAACAATACCCAAGTTCATATCCAAGAGCTGTCTAGACAACCCAAGCAAGAACACCAACCTCAACTGGCACTCTTAGTTCCACCTCCAAGGGGACAACCTGATGTAGGAGCACAAAAACATCGACACCATAGAGAACCTGCACAAACACATCTTGTCGACCACTCCTATGATCACACATACCATCAAGATACAACACCCACTTCTGGTAGTTCTCAATACTCTATCATGAAGATACCTCATGCTCATGCAAACGAGATGAGTATTCCACAATCCCAGAAACTCCAGAACAACTAGCCATCCAGGATGGTTATGCAATTAACATGAGACCAATGAGTAATAGATGTTTCATCTATGACGAAATGGGGCATTTCATGGTTGACTGTAAAGTGAAAAACCAATACCATGTTGAGTGTCCAGACTGTGTTCGCAAACATAGTTTCAAAGACTGCCCAAAGCAAAGCAACCTAACAGGATCTTACCAGCACGACATATCTCGCTGCAAGAAGACAATGGAAGAAGTCAAGACACTTCGTCTACTTTCTCCTCTCAGGTTCTATATGTCAACAAACGCTCTAAACGACAGGAGCAAAAAAGCTCCAAGAAGGCTGCAACGAATCAGAAATAGACTCAAGGTCAAGAACAATCATCAAATCCACAGTCGAAGAACAAAATGTTTTGCAGGTATTGCAAGCGCAATAACCATGAGAACAAGGATTGCCGAATTCTCCAAGCGAAGAACGTAGCTAAGCAACCTAATCAACAAGCAAACACAGTCTCATCATTTCCCAGGTTGAAGTGGATGAAGGCACATTCATGGTCAAAGATCACAACACATTTTTGGATGATTCATGGTTTCTAGATTCTGGAGCAACTCAACATATGACCAATCAATGTGAGATCTTGAACTCCTACATTCCTTACAGCACGAAGAAATTTGTTCATCTTGGTGACAATAGTACTCACACTATCGAAGGTGAAGGTACTGTAAGATTGTGGTTCAAGCATGATCAATTCAAATTACTCCGAGCTACTATGGACTTTTGCAGTTGTTATGGAGCATTCGACAACGACAAGCTCAACTTCTTCAGTGGTTACACAGATGCGAGTTGGGCGAGAGATGTAGACACTCGTAAATCCACTTCCGGATTTACATTCTTCCTCAACAATGGTCCAGTTTTCTGGAACAGTCGCAAGAAATCTTCGATAGCTCTATCTTCCACCAAATCAGAGTATATTGTAGCCTCTCAAGCTACAAAGGAAGCAATTTGGTTGAGAAACTTACTCTCAGATATCGGTCTGAATCAATATGCTCCGACGACATTATTTTGTGATAATCAAAGTGCCATCACTTTAACAGCCGACCCTAGATTTCATTCCAGGAGTAAGCACATTGAACTGAAGTATCATTTTGTCAGAAGCAAAGTTCTCAACAAAGAGGTTAAGATTGCAATACTGTAGAACGCAAGATATGACAACATGTGTTTTTACTAAAGCATTAAGTTTGGAGTTACACAGAAGATTATGTGTAGAACTAAGTTTGAAGGTCAAGGCATTCAAGGATTCAGATTAAGGGGGAGTGTTGGATTATTCTCCTTCTTACCAATCGACTAATCGGTTTTAATTTTCATCCATTGTTTATCCAGTTTTGCGGATTTTTCCGTGTGTTTACACAGTTTGCAAAATTACACGGAGTTTATGACGGTGTTGCATTTTTTGCCTATCAAGAATTCCGTTGAAAAATGCAGTGTTGCCTTTTTCGCCTGACAGAAATCTCGTGTAAAATCACAATGTCGCATTTTTCACTTTTTTGCAAAAAACCCGACAGTGTCGCCTGTGGCTGTTTCAGTTCATTTTGCAGAGCTACAATTTTGGTTCATTTATGCAGACAGAACGTTTACGGCCAATTTCACCGCTTATCAACAATCAATGACAAGGACCAGATGGATGCCAACGGATCACCAGCCAACTGGCGATCACAATTGACGACCTAATTTCTTAGTATAAATAGTTGTTCATATTCACACGGTTTCAATCATCTGAGATTCATTGAAAATCAAAATTATCAAAAGCATTTGAATAGTTAGCTCTCTCTCTCTCTCTCAAGTGTGCGAGCTTCTTAGAGTTGTTTTAGAGATTGCTATTGCGCCACTGCTTATCAGCATTGCGCTGAATTCAGACTTTCATTTTAGCTGCTCAGAGATAGCATAGAGTATGCGGTTTCAATCTACAACTTATTATACTCATTTACTTCTGTTACGTTTTCATACTGAATCAATACTATCTTTCATTGCATTTAGCTTTCATCGCAGAATGTATGCATTTATGTATCTCTTCGCGACTAATTCGCGAACAATTTGCGACTAATTATTTGTCTGATAATTTTTTATGCTTAATTGTTTGGCCACGTAATCACTGTAATACTAGTGATTTCAAAGTTAGTTACTATAAGTTCAAATAGTTACTATAAATTCAAACATGATTTCTATCACGATCGTCTTGTTTGAAATTGATAGACGTAGTCATGCATTGAAAAGATGAAGATAGTTTATTCCGCCATGCACGAAAAAATTTCTTTCTAGACACAAGAATTATTTTTCATTCGTTTCTTTTCGAGCTAGACATATCTTCTGCACACCACTTTCTGACATAAGTGGTCTAATATTGATTCCTCTTTTGCTGTATGATTCGAGGGTTGAATGGGAATAATGTTGTTTCGTGCGGCGATGCATTGCACAGGTGGAAAAACCTCTGTGTCAGTTTGAGATTTTGCTTCAAAACTGGACACTTACTCGCGGTATGGTTCTGGGTACAAATTGAACATGATGCATTCTCTTGTCGGGGATGTTGTAGCTAGATTTGTTCTAGTGGATTTGGAGTTGGTGCTACAGCTCCCTGCAAGGTCTTCAGTTTCTGATCAAACTACGTCGTCAGTTGTTCCGTCTGTTGCTTGTGAAACTTCGTCGAGCTCTTGATATATTGGATGCATTGGATGATGATGCGACCGAGGGAATTGGATTATGGGTGGTTGGATATGATTCATTGTCTGAACCCTCGTCTTCTTCCCTGATGGCATCTTCGATTGCTTTCTGCAATGTAGCGTACTGCTCCCATCGTTTAAGTTCTCTTCTGATACTTCATGGTAACCCCGTGAGGAACCACATAATGACTGCATGATCGGGAGTTAGGGTTGCATTGCATTCGGATCTCAAGTGTTTGACTTGTTCTATCTAGTCCCTGACCCTTTCTCTCTTGCCCATTTTGACTTTTCAACAGGAGAAACAGATCTTCCAAGAACTTCATTGGCTTAAAGCATGTGATGAGAGCTGCTTTAACCCCTTCCCAAGTGATTTTCTCTTCTTCTGATAGGTTGAAGAACCAGTCTTGTGCTACAACTACCAGAGACATGGAGAATAACATCAGTTTCTCCACCGGTGTCCGATCTGCATAAATTTCACACGAGAACTTGAATAAAATCATATGTACAACCCATATGATTATGGTACATGACAAGTACACTATTTTTACACGTGGGAACAGGCTCCGTGTGTTTATCTATATACAAGATTTTTGGCCTCTACCAAGCTTATTTTTGCATTTTTCACATAGAGTTAGAGGAGGGTTACTAAGAGGGTTAGAATTTGGAGATTTATTTTACACCATTGGATGTGCCATGTCATATGGACCATTCCATCTCAATTGTCACACACATGTCGTCATTAACACTAATTATAATTAGTGAAAAGGCCCTTTTTGAGTCCAAAAAGGGCCCTAATCTGAGCCAAATCAAGCTAGATTCATCAAGATTCAGCCAGATTTGGCAAGATCGGGGAAATCCATCAAGATCCAAGAGGGATCTAGATCCAGATAAGATCAAGAGAGAAGTAGATCATCAGATTATGCCAATAAGTCCCCCAATTTGCATATCAGAGACCTCAATCTCAGTAACTATGGCAAATTAAGGGAAAATTTCACCCAAAATTGATGGATCTGCTACCAAATATCTATCAGAACTTCCAAAGAACTACCAACGGTCAGATCTAACATGGATGAAGTAGATTACCAGTTTTCAAAAGTTAAAAATCAAAGAATCTCAAGATCTTGTCAAAAAACACTCTAAAAGAGCACTTTTTTCATGATTTTTGGAGATCCCTTGGGAGATAGCTCTTGAAACTTGGATAGTCACTAGATCTGACCCAAATGCATCCCTAGAAATCTCTGCAAGAGTTTCTGATGGAGAAATCATCATTTTTGAGTGTATGCAAGGGTTCTCAAAAGTTGAATCTTCAAAACCTTCGCAGAGCATCGAGATCATCAAACCAACCTTCGCAATGGGCATAAATGGAATTAGAGCAGTGAGTTTAGCTTCCTACATGGTCTGATCTTGAAAATCCAACCACAAAAACGTGTTGTGCGAGCATTCACTCCCTGCAAGGATTGAACCCTCGTAGACTGTCAAAACCCTCACAGAACCTTCGCAGGGCAGTCAAATCACCTTCTGAACTCTCGTAGACTTCTCTGAGGTCTTAGAATTTTGTGAATAAGGTCCCTGCCAAAATTTGGGTGAAACTGATCAAGGGAAAGTGGATTTCACCTAATACGCACTCTAATTTCCGCTATATAAGGACTGAATTCGAGTCATTTGTCACCTTTGCTGGCGAAGCTTTGTTCAAATTTTCACTGAAATTTCCAAGTTCTCTGATTGCGACCAAACTTCATACAAGCCATCATCTGCATACTCTGAACCCAGATCTGCACTTTGAACTGTTGTTCTTATCATCCAACACTTGTTATTCACTATTTTTCTTGTTCTCACCTCTTTTTACCTTTTCCACCATTTTTTCAACGTTTTCACACTTTAACTATCACTGTTAACATGGCCTCGTCATCTTCTGAAGACTCTGACACCAAGCAAGTGATCTAGCATGAGATATCCTCCGCCACCCAGATTTGGCCCTTGCCTTCTAATACTCTGATTCAACCATGGTTTTAGATTGTTGGCCCACTCCTTGAGGCAATGGGTTTTTTCTCGGCGCTTTTCAATTCTGACATTAACATGGGCCTTGCCCTTTACGTTTACGCCATCTGGGAAGCGCCGAAAGTGCATTTCCACTTCCTGTACCAAGGTACCACGTACAAGGTATCGATGGTCACCTTCGGCATTATGTCCGGTGACCGTCAGCCCATCTCCCATCGTCAGGCAAAAGCCCTAATCAAACCTTAACTTTCTAGTTGTTTCAACATTTCGCAAGGATAGAATCCAGTCCACGTTGCTGAGTCAGAGAGTGGAGTCCTTTCTGGAATTCCCTGGCCCCACGGTTGTGCCATACGACTGGCATGCCTTCCTCATTCACGAACTAACCATCTCCATCAAACCCAACACCCATGAGCGTATCGCAGCAGGTCCTCTGCTGTGTAATTTTGCCTACGCACTTCTCGAGACAAAAGTGCGCGGTTTTCACCGCTCCAGTCTTCTATCTTCCATTGTGCCGCACACTAACCTCTATCCGCCATCTACTGCATCCACATCCTCCCAACATGCAGTTACTGACACGACGGCCAGCAAAAAAATGCGTGGCGCTGCTCCTTCCTCCTCATCTCCACCTACCACCAGACGACGTACCACCACCACACCAATAACCACTCCATCAACCATCGCCACTTTTTCTTCTATACAATCTCCTCCTCCTGTCTCTGTTCTCACTCCTCTTCTTTCTGTTCCATCCTTGACTACTTCTGTTTCCACTCCCATCTCCTTCGTTGATACCACTTCTATTCTATTCCATTATCTACTACCCCTTCCATCACTATCACATCCTCCATTTCTCTTGTCTCCATCGCTGTTCCTCTCCAGTTTAACCTCTCTGACTCTTAGTTGTCTCCGGACACTCTGGCGTGGATGCAAGTTATCAACTTTTCACCGCCATGCTAGACCATTTCCTCTCCATCTTCACCTTCCATACTCCACACCACACTTCAGTTCCCCTATGTTCCACCCATTCTCTCATTTGGACAAACTTTTCCCACCCCCGTTTCCACTTATGTTTCTCCCACACCACCTGTTTTGCCATCGAAGGTTGCTGAGGGTAACCAACCATTGCCTGATGACGCATTTGTTCAGACAATTTTCATACCATGACCAGATCGGACAGATCCCACCGTCCCAGATGACAAAAGGTCCCCTGAGAACCTGATTGGAGACAATGACGACGGCGCTCTACCAATCGTCAGGGCCACTACCACACAAGCCCCTCTCAGTGCCAGCGTACCGGCTGTTCCAACATATTTAACGATGGTGTACCAAACCTTGGGGACATACATCCAAGAGGTGGTAGCAGCCATGGCCACTTTGGACAGCCGGGTACTCCACTTGGCAACAAGCAACACCCAACTGCGAGCGGAACTCACGAAGCTGCAGCAAGAGCTTCTTATAGCTCAACAGCATGAACAAGACGGGCACCGGGAGATCGCCAAGCTATAGTAGAAGGAGGATGGCCTAAACCAATATATCCAAAGCATCTCCAAGGTGCTGACAGGTGCCTCCACGAAGGTGCGGGAGGTTCAGTCCGAAGCGTCCCAATGGCTTGCTCCCCTCCAGGCACAACTACAAATTTATGAAGCAGAGAATACGGGCCTGGGGGTAGAAGTGAAAGCCTTACAAAGCGAAAAATTTGCCTAGCTAGCTCAACCCACACCAGACTCAAGGCCGCTCTCTCAAGCAGAAATGAATCTCTTCAGGCGTCAGGTGCATGTATATAGCCAAACGTTGAACAGCTACCAGGCAGAGTTCGACATGTACCGGACAAGCACAACTCACGAGCTCGCCCAGGCCAAACAAGCCCTCAAGGCTTGCCAACAGTACATGGAGAAGAAGACCCAACCCACCCCAGTGGTGATTCCACTGCCACCTGCTTTTGATGCTGCACAGACAAGCACTAGCCAAGACCAAGGCTAACAAGCAACAGGGGAAATAAGTCATGATCAAGGGTCCGAAGGCCAAGACCAAGGACCAGGTGATATGGGTGCTGAAATGCGGGAACCAAGGCCAAGACGCAGTTCCGAGCCAAAGCCAAGAGGAAGGACAAGCCTCTTCATCAAGAGGCTCATGCACCATATCTGCCAATCGGGCCTTCTGACGACCAAAGTCCGTGGAGGAGAAAATAAACGAATTTCTAGCTAAGTATCCCCACGAGTCATCAAGAGGCGGCTGGCAGATATCATTTTGGTGCAGAAAATAAAAGGCAATGAGTTGCAAGCACTACCCGCCCTCCAACCACAACCGGAGTGGCATCAGCAACTCTTTGAAAGAGACCCTGCGGCCATCAGGGCCTATGTGACAAGTTCGCAACAACTACGGGTGAACGCGCACTTCCTGCCATGCACACGATGATCCAAATGGGCGGAATGCGACACCCCTCTGGACAAGATCACTATTCAAAACTTCAATTGGCCAAGAATTCCATCAGAGCACGTTTGGGATACGGATGTAGACGCCCAAAGGGCTCTCACCCTATTTGCCAATAAATATTTCAACTACCCTGATCCAATAGTCCGCGTGGCAGCCACTTATGCCCGGGACTTAGAGCAGTTAATGGGGATTGAAATCGAGTGGGAAAATCCCCCCCCCCCCATATTATTTGATCCTAATAAGGCGCTAGCCTCTGACAAAGTCGAAGATCAACTGCCAGTCGCTCGAGTCTATTACCAAGTTGCATTCCTTGGCGATCCCTGGATGCGCAGATTCCAAGCGTAGGTCGACCAAGACTGGCTGACAGGAGTCCACAAGTCCCTTCACACGCCCAAGGACTTGAAGAAACTGAACCACATTATTTTCATAAAGGACATCACGGGCTACTTGATCCACTAGAGGCGGGCGAAGAAGACTCTCTACTAAACTGGCAGAGTGCCGAGGGACCGACACTACTTCAAGACGTGGGTCCTATTGGGGATATTCCCAACACATTGTAAATAAATAAAATCGACCAATAAAATGTGTTGCGAGGGCATGGCATCCTGCGCGTATAAGCCCATGGCTCAATGAGCACGCAAGTTAAGTTGTAAATAAAATAATAGACTTGGGTCCCTTTGTAATTAAAATAAAACTTGAGGCCCAAAGTCAATTTTAAACTTTTAGAGTTGGGTCCAATTTTGGACTCACATGAACCTTGTGATTTCCAATGTACTTTTTGTGGACCCTTGGATCAAGCTGGGTCCAAGATGAATGGATAGGGTCAATGTTAATATTAGCCAATAGGATTTTAGGGCAAGGGCCTTTCCCATTTATAAAAAGGCACCGTTTGTACTCTATTTCCATGCTTAATAAGAAGGAGAAAACTCTATCACTTTTTGGAGAAAAGCATCCTCATTTGCTATTCACTACTTGCTAATGCTTTTGATTGTGTTTTCCATTGCTTTCTATTTTCATGTTTATTGGTTGTCTTAGTTAACGTTTTTCCATTAGCAAGCATAAGGAGCATTTGAGCTCACCTCCACTCTCACTCTCTATCTCTCTCTTTCTCTCTTCTTTTCTCAATCTCTTCTAATCTTCTCTTTCCTTTTCACCTACAATCATGATGAAGGTAGTTTAGGGGAGTAGAGTTAGTGGAAGTAGTGTTAGTGGTGGTAGAGTTAGACGAAAAGTAGGGAACTAACTAAAAGTAGCATCTATGCATAGTTAGTGCCTATCCAATGAACTAACCCTTGTTGACAGGCGGGAGGGCTACTACTACAGCAGATATGCGACCCTACAGTTTGTTGTAATCCATGCACTTAAAACTTGGAGACACTACTTGCATGGTAGTAAGTTTGTAGTGTATACGGATCACCAGCCTCTTAAGTACTTTTTTAATCAACATGATCCTCAGGGGAGAAAAGCTCGATGGGCTGAATTGATGCAAGAATTCGATCATGAAATCCGTTACATAAGAGGCAGCCCTAATCAAGTTGCAGATGCTCTTAGTCAGATCGGTGAATTGAACGAGTTGTCATTCACCCAGATTTTTACAGATCTATATCTTTCGTTGAGAGGAAAATATGAATCAGTCTCTCATTTTGGTCCCATTTGGAACATTGTTCAGACCGGAAAAAATGTGGACAGTGTTGAGTCAGAAACACAGGGGACTCAACTAACTAAGAAAGATAAGAAGATTGTGGAATAGTTCACCATTCGAGATGGATTACTATTTTGAAATGAGAAAGTTTGCGTACCTGGTGATGATGAGCTCACAAGTAAGATTTTGTTTGAATGTCATGATATACCCTGTGCAGGACATCCCGGTATACACAGGACTCTAGACTTGGTTAAAAGAAAATTTTATTGGCCAAAGCTCAAGTCATATGTCGAGTCATATGTTATTAAATGCAAACCCTGTCAACTAGCAAAGGCTGAACGCCATAAGCCTAGTGGTTTGTTGCATCCGTTAGATATCCCAGATAAGAAATGGGAAAGCATATCTATGCATATAATAGTAGAAAACATTCTGCTACAGGTTACAGTCCTTTTATGTTTATATATGGTTTTCAACCTAGATCTCCAGTAAATGTTGAGACGAAGTCTGTTAAGATCCAGAAGGTTGCTGATTTTTTGCATGATATGCAAGAAATGTTGCAAGTGGCTAAGGACAATATCCGAAGTGCTCAGGATAGAGCTAAACACTATACCGATCTTAAGAGATCTCCAAGAGATTTTAAAGTTGATGACTGGGTATATCTTAGGCTCACGCAACACTCCCATCTGCAAGTTCTCAACCTTATCCCAGTGACAACTCTTGCTCGTGCAAACGGGATGAGTATATTATGATCTCAGAAAGCCAAGCACAACTCATCATCCAAGATGGTTATGCTATTACCACAGGACCAATGAGCAACCACTGTTTAATTTGTGGCAAAACTGGCCACTTCATGGTTGATTGTAAAGTTAAGAACCAATACCATGCAGAGTGTCCAGACTATGTTCGCAAACACAATTTCAAAGACTGTCCTAAACAACCTAACAAGATCCTTCCAGCATGTCACATATCATCCGAACTTGTTAGAGTTCTTACAAGAGCACAACGCCACCACCAAGAGCACAACGCCACCACCAAGAACAACATCAACACATTGTCAAATCAGCTGACTATCACGAAAGCCACTTGGCAGCTTCCACATTACCCAAAGACTACCCAGATTCAAAAGTGGAACAAAGGCAGTACATTGAATTTTGAGATGAGTTTTTGTGAGAGGAAGAAAATATGAAAAGTCTGTTATCTGCTCAAATCCCCAAAAAAGAGCAATCCCTACAGGGACTTGAAGTATTTTCTGACCTCCTTCAAGCTCAACTCACCATGCCATTCCATAGCGCGATAAAATCTTTCATCGGGCTTCAATGCTTTATCCATCGTAGTTTTCAGTTGCCTACTATTCTTGACGACCAGCGAAAAACAAAAGAGATTTCTGAAATTCCTCAGATTCCTATGAATCTGCTGAATATAGGTCGTCTCTGATGCTTCTCTCGTCTCTGCTTCCTCTCAAGGTCTGTGACCATTGGGACTACCATTCTCATCACAGCTGTCCAGGCCACCTCACCTCCACACACAGGAGTTGTTTCTCCAAACACCCAGTATTTCATGGACATGTTCGATGATTCCGACCCCCTTGTGGTCTCAGAAGTTTTTGTAATGCCCCAGAGCCCTGCGCCTTTTGAACTCCAATCCCCTGGAAGAAGATTCAAACAGTTCCATGATACTACTACTGGTTTTGAAGATTCTTTTCAGATTAACCAGCAACATCAAGTTGAAGCCGCACCAGCCACAATTCGGGTCGGGCAAGCTGTCAAATCACCAAAGCAGTTCGACGCCACAGTGCCTGAGGGCTATGAAGAAGAAGATCTCTTTGAAGAAAAAGAGTTACAGGCACCTGCTCCACGCCAACCAGGGACAGTACCACCAGGTCCTTCTGTTGCTACCACCTCCACAATAGTAGATTCTGGTGATGCTCTCGATCTAGTCTCAAGCCTTGCGCAAGTGATCCCGTCTATGCTGGATAAGAAAAAAAAATGGAGCAACGCATCTCAGATATGGGATCTGAGAATACACTCATCAGCCAGAAAGTCATTCAGTTGGACAAAGAGTTGAAGATCGCCAAGCAGCACGAAGCTAAGTCTGAAACTGAGAAGAAGAAGGCACAACAATTGGCTGATCGCCTAGAGGATTATGTCAGTTCTCTGTAGAATGCCCTTACAGACGTCCAAGATCAAGTAGACAGATTCAAGGGTACAGCTTCAACTGAGTTGGCAAAGGCCAAAGCAACCATCAACGAATATGAAAAGGCTGCCACTTAGGTGTTGGAAGTCGAGCCTCAAATTCCAGTTCTGGTCATGCCGCAGTTCTCCCCTCTACACCAAGTTGATGCACCTATGCATACAGGGTTGGATTCGAGCATGGACCAGGGTGGAGCTCCTGAAGTTCCAGAAGAACAGCTAGCTCCACAGGCAATGCAACCAGGTCCATCTTCATCAAGGACCACACCATTGTTCAGAAGACCAATCAGCGTCAAGGACCAGATCCAGAGCTTTTTAGCACAACATCCTCATGAGTCCTCGCATGGCGGTTGGGTCCCCATGTTTAAGACCTCTGAAATAGGGGTCGGCAAAGAATTGGATAAAATACTCGCATTGGGAGAGCAACCAGCTTGGAGAGTTACAGGTTTTGAGAAAATTCCAGAATCCATCAGGAATTATGTGGTCAGCCCTTGCAATTGCGCGTAGATCCATACTATGTACCAATGTCGCACAAGAATAAGTGGAAGGATTTGGGATTGGCCGTGGACAAAATCACTATCCATAAACCGAATTGGCCAATCATCCACCAACCTTACAGTTGGAAAATTTCAGTGGATTTCCACCGGGCACTACAAGCATACCAACGGGAGTATATACACTCTCCTGATCCAACAGTGAGGCAATTGACGTTTTTTGCAAAAGATTTGACTCTATTGGCATCTGTGGCAATGCGATGGGATGATTGCCTTCCTTCTTTGGCATTCAATCCGAATAAGCTAAGGATCAGCTGCCGGTGGCTAGATTGTATTTCCGTGCCGCAATGATGGGAGGCTCCTGAGAATCTCGATTCACTTCCTGGACAACTTCAAAGTGGATCGCCAGAGCCCACTATTGTTTTTTGTCGCACAATTTAGATTTCAACACTGCCCGACTCAATTTCATGGAGAAGGTGCAGTATCATTTAATAAAGATTCAACGTGAAGCAAATAAAAGCCCACAGTAACTGCATCTCACAGGTGTCATGGGACTGCCACCAGTTTTGGTGGGAGATACTATTGGAGGGTTTGCGGATCCCAAGGCAACCCTAACCCTAGTTAATAAGTGAGAGGGATTTGGCACCCTATGTGTGTAAGTCCAACCCGATGATCACATAGAGATTTGATTATTTAGAAAGTTAATAAAAGGACTTTAGGCCTTTTCGCGGGACTTTTAATGTCGCAGGGCCTAAATGTCAAGTTAGTGAATAAAGTTGGGTTTCCCTCCAATTTGGATGGTTCCCACTCTTTTTTTTTAATTTGAATAGTTAGGGAGGCAGAAATGGACCAATAGGATTCAGAGGCCAGGGTCCTTCTCTCTACTATAAAAAGAGACCAACTCGAGTTTGCTACACATGTACATATCTTCATTTCAATAAAGCATATTGGTTCTCTTGTGAAATGGATTTATGAATGTCCTTGCTCTCTATCACTTTTCCTCCATCTCTCATGCTTTTATTGTGTTATGCTAATTGTTGGATCTGATTGTTATTGGGATTGCATGTTTTTATACTTTTATGAGAGAGAAAGGGAGAGAGAGAAAGAGTAAGCTATCTTCATTGTGGATCTAGTGTTAATGGCCGTAGTGTTAATGATTAGGGTTAATGGATGGTAGAGTTGAATGTGAATCTTCCATTCATGCTGAAATCTGAACTATGCTATCGCTCTCATGGGAACGAATCTACGTGTGACAACTAACTTCATCTCCTCGATGCTAGATTGATTAGAGCTTGGGTTGAGGATAGGCAAGGAAAGAAACTCACTACAGATATGATGTGGCATTTCAGATTTGGCCATCTTAACTTCAACAATATTTAGCAAATGTCAGTTCAGAGTCTAGTACAAGATCTGCCTTCTGTCAGCAAGCATGCTAGAAGTCCCTTCATTTCAGACTCAGTTCATACATCCAAGGGCTTGCTTGACCTTGTACATAACGACATTTGTGGCCCGATGCAGACTGCTTCCACAAGGGGAGCTCTCTATTTTCTAACCTTCATTGACGAATTTTCTTGAAGGACTGCTACCTACTTTATGAAGAACAAATCCGAAGTATTTAAGTTCTTCAAGCAGTTCAAGGCATCTGCAGAAAATTAGACCCATAGGAAGATCAAAGCACTACGCATAGATGGTGGAGGGGGAGAGTATATCTCCACAGAATTCAAGGAGTTTTGCAAGGCCAACGAGATACATCAACAATATACAACCAGCTACTCACCTCAGTCCAATGGTGTAGCTGAACGAAAGAATCAGACACTCATCGAAAGCCAAGAGCATGTTGGCCCATGTCTCTCTTCCAGAGAAATTTTGGGCAGAAGCTATTACTACAGCTATCTATTTACAGAATCGATCCATCACCAAAACCTCGAATGGCAAGACACCTTATGAGGTGTGGACAGGATCAAAACCATCACTCAAATATATTTGAGTGTTTGGATGCATCGCTTTTATTCAGATCCTTGAAGATCTAAGAAGAAAGCTAGATGACAAGAGCCAAAAAACGATTTTCATCAGTTATTCTCCAGACCATAAGGCATACAAGCTCTACAATTTGGATACTGAAAAGGCATTCACAAATAGAGATGTCATTTTTGTGGAAGACCCGTTCATCGACCACAAGGGAAAAGCTGTTGACAAATCCGACCCAAGGATTGAGCAACCAAACAATTTCGATCCAGGGATTGAACTACAGAATATCGACACTGTCTCAGACAATGAGTCAACTCACATCAGAGGTCGAACAGGTCCAAACAGCCTCCATCCAGATTTATGGATGATCCGGCCTGCTACTTTGTGTAGGAACCAACCACCATTTTTGAGGCTATGTCTACTCCTGATGCTGACCAATGGAAAGCAGCGATGGACACCAAATTTGATTCTCTGATGGAGAATCAAACATGGACAGTCACTGAGCTGCCAAATGACCGAAACCCAATTTCATGCAAATGGATATTCAAGGTGAAGTACGATGCTGAAGGAAGGCTAAATCGTTACAAGGCCAGGCTAGTCACCAAACTCCACCAGAGGGATGTCCAGACCGCTTTCCTCAATGGAACCATCAAAGAGGAAATCTATATGATGCAACCAGAGGAGTACGAACTCAACGGCAAGCATCAGCACCTTGTATGCAAAATTCCAAGGCGCTCTGCAGGCTGAAACAGTCACCCAGAGCCTAGTTCCAAAAGATCAACGCATTTATGATAGAGAATGGTTTTATTCCAACTCGGCAGACTCGAATGTCTACTTCAAGTTTGTATCAGATTACTTCATCATCATCACTCTCTATGTAGATGATACACTCTTATTCAGTAATAATATGAATCTGATGAAGGATGCAAAATGCTTGCTGGCCCACGAATACAAGATGACTGACATGGGTCTAGCCCACTATTGTCTCGGAATCCAAATCCAATGAGATCGACCCAGCAGATTGATGTTTATCAGTCAGCAATGATATCTCAACAACATGATGAAAAAGTATGGAATGGCCAACTACAAACCAAGTCACTTTCCGCTCGACCCTGGACTAAGATTATCAAAGGAACAGTCTCCTCAAACTGAGGCACAAAAAGAAGAGATGAAGTGCTATCCGTTTCAATCCATCATCGGCTCACTGATGTACGCAATAATCTGTACGCAACCAGACCTTGCATATTCGATCAGTACACTTAACTAGTTCCTGTCAAATCCAAACTTGGAAAGCATTAACAAAGGTCATGAAGTACATTCAAGCAATGAAAACTCTCAGCATTTGCTATGGAGGCAGCCACACTGCCAACATCCTTGAAGCCTACATAGATGCGGATTGGGCAGGAGATGTCGACACCAGAAAATCACATTCTGGATTTGTATTTTTATACAACCAAGGCCGAATCTCATGGAACAACCGGAGGCAGACCTCAGTTGCATTATCATCAATGGAATCCGAATACATAGCTACCACAAATGCAACCAAAGAGGCGATATGGCTAAGGCAACTGCTTGCAGACATCAACCTTGCACAAACACTTCCTACAACAATCTATTGTGACAATCAAAGCACAATAGCGTGGAGTGTTAGATTTCTTATGCTCAGCCTTAAACAAAATGGTTCAAGTAATGAGCATCCTGAAAATCGAAGGCCAACTACATGTTTCAGACCTTCACATTTTTTTTTGTGCCTTAAAATTTTTTAAGACACCTTCATCTTTTTTGCCTTTTTCGCACCTTCGTGAAAAATGTGACACAGTGGCCAGAATGCCTGGGAGTCCATTTCAGGCCCACCTTCGTCTTTTTCGCCTTTTTCTTGCCTTCGCTCTAGAGGCACCTTCGGGATTTACATGCCTTCACTCTAAGGGCACCTTCGGGTTTTTCCTCCGGTTTTTGTTACATGGGCAGACCGATGTCGCCAACTTACCATCAACCCTAAAAACAGCTGGACAAACAAATATCGTAAGGGCGGTAAACAACTTTGTACATATACAAAACTGGAGTAAATGGCATTTAAGCCTTATAAGATATTTGTCTCTCGACACTTGTAAATATATATACTAGCTGAATCAAGCTATGTAAGTGTTCTTTTTCAATCAGAGTTATCTGTAGCCAGCGTTCTCATGCTCAGCAAGCTGAAGTTATTACTTCAAGCCATTGTACTCACTGTTGATATTAATCAGAGTGCAATTTTTGTCTCACTACTGTATTGTTCATTTGCACAATTTGTATGAATCATTCTTCTTGAATATTTCTGCTGCTAACTGTTGCATTTTCGTTCCTACACTCCTACGCTCAAAGCTTCGAGCTTCCGCTACCAGTCATCCCCATGTTTTACGACAAGTCCAAGGTATTAATTGAGTCAGTATAACTTACAGGACAATACTATGCAACATGATGAATCAACCAAGTGGACAAAATCCATAAGGGAAACATTCATAAAATATTTCCAAAAGCAAGGTTAATGGAAAAGATTTATGCTACAACTGATCCAGAACCCCACTTTTCCTTCACCACTTAATGTCAAAACTCTAGAAACATCACTAAGGAAGACAAAAATTGGCATAATTCTTTCAATCTTCACTATCTATATTCGCCCATTTGACCAATGATGGAACATGCCAAAATGAGCCTAATTTGAGATAGTCAAATCCAAAATCCTAATTTCCAGGCCTATGGACCAAAGAAAGCAAAAATCACTTGAAGCCTTCCCAGAGCTGTAGATTTTGAGTCTAAGTTTGCCATCTTTAGATTAGACTCATCAAACGATGATCTTTCATCTGTAAAATCAGCGAACCCGGACTTCGAACCATTTTCCCTAGCAAATACAACTTTCAAAAATTACTACTTCAGCTCCCCACATGTGTGGAATTGAGATCTATATTCGTCCATCTAATATTTTATGTCTTTTTATCTAATGAATCTATTGTTCAAAGGATGAACCTAGATTCCTAGCCAAACTCCCAAAATTTTAATTTAAGTGATTTCCCTGAGTTGAACTGAGTTTCTAAATCATTTTTCTCTCAGTTTGAATTTGCCACATGTGTGGGAGGTCCAATATGAGTTCACCAATATCACCATTGATTTTAAAATGTCTTTTTTAGTCAGTCTGGTACCTAATATGTATGTTTTCCAAATTTGGGAGAGGGAGGAGGGGGGAGGGGGGGGAGGGGGGGGGGGGGGAGGAATGAACTACAACGTACTTCTGCTAAAGAGATGCTGCCAAAAAATTTTAGCATTCCCAAGCATCCCTCTAGCACTTCAAGGGGCCACTCAAATATTCTCAAAGCTCATCTACTAAAATCAGGCAAAGTTTTTAGATTTTGAACTTATTATTTTGAAAAATTTAGGCACTTTTTGGGCCTAAAATTGCCACAATGGTGAAGGATCCTAAGGGGAAAGACAAACTGGAATTAGACTCAAATAGACCCTTCAAGAAGCTCATATATGTTACCATTGTTGAGTATGCTTATAGAACAACAAGTGCTGATAAAAGCTCATTCAAATTCAGGCCAAACCAAGCTACTTATGTTGAAATTGAAAAATAATCTATCTTGACTTTAGGCTTGCTACAAACTTTGTACTATGCAAGTATGTTGTTTCATAAACTTAATGCCAAATTTGGCCTAGATAGAGCTTGAGCTATATGGATTTGTCATATCTACTTGGTTGCAAGCATATCAGCATGCTCTGTTGGGTGTGTTTGCATGCCAATAGATTGGTAATTTTTAACCTCAAAATTGACAAATTCTGTGTAATATGACATTACTAAGCATAAATACTATACTTTGTATTGAAATGAAAGTGCAACAACAACTAGTAGTGTGCATTGTTATGTATTAAGTACCAAAAGTAAATGTGATGCTTTTTGTACCACTGTAAACCGTGAGGTACAAAAACCCTAAACCCTAAAGCCTAAAAACAAAAATTTGTTTTTCCTTGTAAAATGCAAAGTCGGATAAAATGGATATGAAAGTGAAGAGATTTGTTTGCTTATGAGTATAGGTAGAAACAAGACAGTGAAATGCGACAAAAACTATTGTTGAGAGATTTGAACAAATAGTTTCAAGGCATGACTCGTTGGCACGTCGGCATGACTCGTGGAGGCCCCCATTGAAAGTGTCTGCTACTTCACTGCCATGGCCATATCGTCATCGTCTGTACATCCCCTCCATCGAACTAAATGCTCGGTAACTATACGATTTCTCAATCGTTTAGTTCTTGTATCTAAGATCTTTTCGGGTTCAAGACGAGATACACCCGATGATTCATCCAACAGGTCCAACTGATCTCCAGATCCAAGATGCTCTCCTTCACGTAGACTCTTTTTGAGACGACTAACGTGAAATACGGGATGCACTTGCGATCCATCCGGGAGTTCCAATTGGTAAGCTAAGGATCCGATATTTTTCAAGATCCTAAACGGTCCTCTATATCTAGAGGACAACTTATAATGCTTGCCGGTACGCATTACACTTGAATCCTTCGGGATTCTCAAATATACCCAATCTCCCAGTTGGAAGTCTCTCAGCGATCTTTTCATATTTGCATAATGTTTGTCAATATCCTGGGCACTCTGGACATTATCACGTGCAATCGTGTAATCCATAGCATTTCCTGCATATCGTGTAGGAAATCCGCTACTTTCTGAAACTTGATCGATCAAATCTCAACCGCAATGGGTGACCTAGGCTCAAAACCGTACATAAGCATAAATGGGCTATAGCCGATAGCCGAATGCTTACTACTATTATAGGCAAACTCGATCAATGGAAGGTACTTTACCCAATCAGATTGTCGTCTAGAAACATATGCCCAAAGCATTTGTTCCATCGTCTGATTTGTTCTTTCCGTCTGTCCATCCGTCTCAGGATGATTAGAAGAATCCAAACTCAGTGTCGTCTCTAGTTTAGCGAATACGGCCGACCAAAAGTGACCGGTGAACTTCGCATCACGATTACTCACAATATCACTTGGTAATCCGTAAAGCCTAAACAGACGCTCTACAAATATCTGAGCTAGAAGACTTCGCGGTGGTCTTTACCAGAATAAACGTAGCCAATTTGGTAAGACGGTCGACCACAACCCAAATTGCATCATGTTGTTTATTTGTCCGCGGTAACCCAACCACGAAATCCATGGAAATACTATCCCATCTCTTATTAGGGATATCCAGTGGATGCAGCAAACCGCCCGCCTTATGGCGTTCAACTTTATTCAATTGGCATTGGTCACACTTGACCACATAAGATTCTACAAAGGGCTTGAGTTTTGGCCAATAAAAATCCCTTCGTACTAAATCCAATGTACGATGTATGCCGGGATGTCCTGCGCATTATGAGTCATGACATTCATAAAAAAAATTATTCTTAAAAACATCCACATAAGGCACACAAACCTTCCCTTTCCTGAACAAAAGTCCATTACAGATAGAGAAGTCATCAATACCCTTTATATCCTTTCCTCCAGACTGATCACCATGATCATCAGTCCCGCTTGATGAAACTGCTAGAACCCTATTCCAGATTGGTCCAAAATGTGGGTCTTTCTCATAAAGACCTCTTAGGGAGAGATAAAAGTCCGTACTGATCTCAGTGAAGGAAAGTTTGTTCACTTCACCAATTCGACTAAGTGCATCAGCCACCTGATTAGATGAGCCCCTGATATACCGCACTTCAAAGTCAAATTCTTGCATGAGTTCTGCCCATCTAGACTTACGACCTCGCAAATCATTTTGATTACAAAAATACTTTAAAGGTTGATGATCCGTATTAACCACGAATTTATTACCGTACAGATAATGTGAAAGATTTCAGATCCTTAAGATCCAATCTACTTGAATGATCTTTGATTAGAAAGAGAAATACACTACCAATTTCACCAATGTAGAAAAATCAGCATCTACACACAATTTGAGATGCAAACACTAATAGAACTTGATCAAACTTGAATGAAATGATTATGTATTGTTGTTGTCCGTACAAAACCATCAAGCTACTGTATTTCACATGTGTGAATCCAAAAATAACAAATATAGATCATTCTACACATAGAATTGCAAGCACTCACCAAGATAGTGCACCAATGGATAGTAGAACCCAAGAGAACCATGTATAAGCATGAAATGAGATAGAGAAGAGAGAAGATGACTCTCTCCACGAGTTACATCCTTTTATAACAAGTCCAAACCCTATTTGGCCACTTGGCTTTCCCACCAAAATGCTAACTAACCCTACCAATTTTGGGTCTAGATTCAATGTACCCAACTTATTCAAATTGAATCTACTCAAACTCGCATTCTATCTTTCCCACACTTTCAAAAAGTGTTTATTCAAATGAAATTTAGACTAATGAACTTTGAAAAGTCAACCTCTAAGTCTAAATCAAGTTTTGGCCTCAATATGCCAAATATAGAAATATTGCAAAATGTGATGAAACTAGTTGAATCTTTCACACTCCCTCTTCAACTAGTTTTAGCATAGACTTTGATAATACTCCAAGTGAAGTCCTATGCTTCATGAACAAGTCTTTTCCCAATGCTTTGGTGAAGATATCAGCTACACATTCCCTTGAAGACACATGTTGAAGCTCCACCTCCTTTGCAATGACTCGCTCCCTCACAAAATGATATTGTATCTCAATATGCTTGCTCCTAGCATGAAAGATAGGATTGGATGCCATTCTTTGGGCTGATTGATTGTCACAAAAGATGACTGGGCTCTCTGAAAAATCCAGCAAGTGAAGATCCTTGATCATCCTTTTGATCCATACCATCTCCTTTGTGCAATGTGTAAGAGCTTTGTACTCGGCCTCACTAGATGTCAATGAGATAGTGGCTTGTTTCTTTGACATCCATGATATAGCTCCATCACCTATGAAAATACAATAAGAACTAATGGATTTCCTATCCATTATATCTCTAGCATAGTCCGAATCTGAAAATCCAAAAAGATTAGGTGATGATCCCTCATACAATATGCCAAAATCTCGAGTTCCAATGATGTACCTCAAAACTCGCTTTCCTAGCTTCCAATGCTCCTCACTAGGATCTTGCATGAATTGACTCAATCTTCCAACACAATAGCTTAGATCAGGTCTAGTAATGGTTAGATAGATGAGTGAACCAACTAGCTTTCTATAGAGAGTAATGTCCTTGAAGGATCTTTCATTACCTCTTATAGTAAGCTTTACATGAGACTCCATAGGTGTATCAATAGCTTTTGCATCTACCATATGAAATCTTTCTAGAATAGAATTAGCATACTTCTCTTGACAAATGAAAGTAGATTGAGAAGATCTAATGACTTCTATTCCTAAAATGTAATGCAAATTACCAAGATCATGCACCTCAAACTCCTTCTTAAGAGCATTCTTGATATCCTCCACATCTTGATTGTCTCCACCACTCAAGATGATATCATCCACATAGATTAGCAAGATGGTAACATCATTTCTAGCAAACCTATAATAAAGTGAATGATCATACTCACTCATAACAAAGCCTTGAGAGAGTAAAAAAGTGTTAAGCTTAGCATACCAACTCCTTGGTGCTTGCTTAAGGCCATACAAACTCTTTTGTAGAAGACACACATGATTTGGCTTTGTTGATGAGATGTAGCTCTCGGGTTGCTCCATGTATACTTCCTCCTCAAGATCACCATTCAAGAATGCATTTGAAATGTCCATTTGCCATAGATCCCATCCATAAAGTGTAGCAAGTGAAATGATGACTCGAATGCTTACCATATTTGCCACGAGTGCAAAGGTCTCATCATAGTCAATTCCTTGTTGTTGAGCATATCATTTTGCCACTAACCTTGCCTTGTACTTGTTGATAGATCCATCTTGGTTTGTCTTCACCTTGAAGATCCATTTGCATCCAATAGCTTTCTTGTCCTTAGGCAACTCCACCAATCTCCATGTTCCATTCTTCATAAGAGCTTGATACTCAAGATCCATTGCTTGGATCCACTCCTCTTCTTTCCTTGCTTGATCTACACTTGTAGTCTCATCCAAAGAGGTTAGGAAAGCAACATAATTTCCAGAAACTACTTGCTTACCCTTTTGATCATATGTGAGCCTTGAAGGTACTTGTCTTTCTCTTGATGTTCTCCTTGGCTTTTGACTTGATGAAGGTCCATCATCACCACCATCTAAAGTAGGATCCTTCTCATCAACATCAAGAATGTTAGATCCATCTACTTTACCATCAATCATGCTTGAAGACACCTTTGGAATGTTTCCCTCATAAAAAATGACATCTCTACCAACAATCAATTTGTTAGTAGAAGGAATGTCAACCTTGTAGGCTTTACTCACCTCACTATATCCAACAAAAATACCTCTTCTTGAAGATGGATCCTCCTTGGTCCTATCATCAAGAGTAATGTTGACATAGCATGTGCATCCAAAGGTTCTTAGAAAGTTGACACTCGGCCTCCTCTTGAATAGCATCTCAAAAGGTGTCCTTCCATCCAAAATAGCACTCGGCCACCTATTGCACAAGAAATTGACACACAACAAAGCTTGATCCCAAAATGGTTTGTCAAGATTAGCACTTAACCTCATAGCTTTAGCACTTTCACATAAAGTTCTATTCTTCCTTTCAGCCACTCCATTTTGTTGTGGGGTCCTTGATGTTGTATACTCCCTCTTGATCCCATGCTCATCACAAAAGGCCTTGAACTTGTTAGATATGTGCTCACCACCATTGTCACCTCTCAAGCACTTGATCTTTGTGGAGAATTGGTTCTCCCTTGCATTCTTGAACTTGACAAAGACATCATACACTTCATCCTTGCTCTTTAGTAGATAGATCCAACAAAATCTACTAAAATCATCAATGAATGTTACATACATCTTAGCTCCAATATTGCTAATTGTAGTAAATCCATGAATATCCGAATGTACAAGTTGAAAAGGCTTTGTAGATCTAGAAATAGATCTAGTATAAGGTAGTCTATGTGACTTAGACAAAGCACAAGACTCACAAACATGCTTGTCATTACTTAAGGAACTTGGAAGACCAATCACAACCTTCTTCCTTGCCATTACCTCCAATGACTTGAAGTTGAGGTGTCCCATCCTTTTGTGCCAAACCTCTTGAATAGAAATTTGCTCCCTTGCAACACATCCAACTTGGTTAGCAATAACACAAGCATCAAGTTTGAACAACTTCCCTTGCCTTTTATCTTTTCCAATCAAGACATCCTTCCTTTTGATCAAACAAGCATCTCCATCAAACTCCACCTTGAGGCCCTTACTTAGCATTTGACTCACACTAAGCAAATTCTTGGTAATAGATGGAATAAACAAGACATCCTCCAAATGAACATTCCTATTTGTAGAGAGAGAAATAGGAATTGTGCCAATCCCTTTGATTGCACACTCACCATCATTGGCCGTGTAGATCACCCTCTTGTCATCTCCATACGCCAACAAAGAAGTGAAGTACTCTTTGTGAAAGGTCATGTGTGAACTTGCTCCACTATCAATCCACCAAGGATCTAGATCTCCATCATTAGCAAGCATACATGAAGACATCACAAAAGCATCATCATTTGCATCTTGCACATCCAAACCATCCTCATCAAGAGTAAGATTACCTTGCTTGTCTCCTTGATCTCTCTTCTTCTTGTAGCACTCACTTGCAAAGTTTCCTTTGATGCCACAATAGAAGCACTTGAGCTTTGATCTATCCTTCTTTTTGCCACTTGAAGAAGCATCCACTTGATCTTTCCCTTTAGACCAATTGCTTTTGGTTTTGCCCTTGAATTTGCCCTTTGTGAACATAGCATCCTCTTGAAGTGTCGATGTAGATTCACCTCTTGCTTGAAGACTATATTCCTCATTGATCAAGATCTCTTGAAGATCCATCAAACTTGGCAAAGTCTTTTGAATAGTAATACTTTGAACAATGTTAGCATGAGCATCCAACAAGCCATTAAGAATCACTTGAATAAGCTCTCCTTCCTTAATGCTTTCATCTATGCAAGCTAACTCATCATTCAATGCTTTCATTCTCAAAACAAAAGTACTTGGACTTTCTTCATTCTTTTGAAAGATTTGCCTTCTTAGAGTCAACACTCTAGAAGTAGACTTGGATTCATAAAGCTTCTTCAATGAATTCCAAGCTTCCAAAGATGATGTGCACTTACCAACTTCCTTGAGAAGTTCATTGGTAACATTCATCTTTATCATGTGTAGAGCCTTCTTGGCCCTCTTGTCATACCTCAATTGATCTTGTTGTGTTGTTGGTCTCTCCTCCAAACCTACAACAATATCCAAAACATCATTCATCTCAAGAAGTGACTCCATCCTCACTTTCCATAATGAATAATTATTTGAGGTAAGCCTATCATTGGCTTCCAACATGACTCCAATTGAGGTTGCCATGTAGCAATGACCTGATCTTCTCTTTCAACCTGCTTCAATGCACAAAGCACTCCTTTGAACAACAACAAATGCTTTCAAAAGAAATCACCAAGATTTGAAACTATCTCACAAATTCTCTTCTAGCACTTATCCAAACAAATCAACACATAGAATCATGGAATCTTGATCAACCTATGATCTATCCTCAATCTAATGACTTTTGCCACTTCCTAAGATTGAAACACACTCAAATGAAGTCCAGCAACCTCACTATCTAGAGATTCACAAAAAATTGACTATTCCAAATCTACATGCAAATGCTGAAAATTTGATATGCAATCTATAAGCCATCGCTTAGGCTGAACCAATGATCCAAAAATCGGCCAAATCCAGCATGTGAATTCAAAAAACGGAATTGAACAAGTATATTGACCTATTTAGTGTTTTGATCTACAAAAGATCCAATCTACAAAAGCAAAAAATCCGATTTTGGTGTAGAATCCTCTCTAGCATGCTCTAGACTTGATATCTTCACCAAATCATTGATAGATCTGATTTCCTCCTTCATAACCTGAAACACAAGCTCTGATACCATGTGAAAGATTTCAGATCCTTAAGATCCAATCTACTTGAATGATCTTTGGTTAGAAAGAGAAATACACTACCAATTTCACCAATGTAGAAAAATCAGCATCTACACACAATTTGAGATGCAAACACTAATAGAACTTGATCAAACTTGAATGAAATGATTATGTATTGTTGTTGTCCGTACAAAATCAGCAAGCTACTATATTTCACACATGTGAATCCAAAAATAACAAATATAGATCATTCTACACATAGAATTGCAAGCAATCACCAAGATAGTGCACCAATGGATAGTAGAACCCAAGAGAACCATGTATAAGCATGAAATGAGATAGAGAAGAGAGAAGATGACTCTCTCCACGAGTTACATCCTTTTATAACAAGTCCAAACCCTATTTGGCCACTTGGCTTTCCCACCAAAATGCTAACCCTACCAATTTTGGGTCTAGATTCAATGTACCCAACTTATTCAAATTGAATCTACTCAAACTCGCATTCTATCTTCCCCACACTTTCAAAAAGTGTTTATTCAAATGAAATTTAGACTAATGAACTTTGAAAAGTCAACCTCTAAGTCTAAAACAAGTTTTGGCCTCAATATGCCAAATATGAAAATATTGCAAAATGTGATGAAACTAGTTGAATCTTTCACAGATAATGCCTCCATGATTTCAAAGCATGGATCACAGCAAAAAGCTCTTTTTCCTGAGTGGTGTACCTGACCTGAGCATCGGTTAGTTTCTTACTCTCAAAGGCAACGAGCTGACCCTCCTGTAAGAGAACAGCTCCAATAGCCGTATCACTCGCGTCAGTGTTAATGCCGAATGACAAATCTGGATCCGCTATCCTCAAAACTGGAGCTGAGGCAATTAGAAACTTGAGTTTGCAAAAACTCTCATCTAATTTCTCATTCCATCTAATAGGTGGACTTGGCCTACCTTTGCGACTTTTCACTCCTTTCAGCATATTGTTGAGAGGTGCAACAATCTTCGAGTACTCCTCTGCAAATCTACGGAAAAACACAGTGAAACCTAAGAATGACTTAAGTTCACGCACCATTTTAGGAATTGGCCATTCCACTACCGTCTTCACCTTTCCTTCGTCAATTTTGATCCCAAATGAGGTAATCTTATGACCTAGGTAAAAAAGTTGTTTCTTGAAGAATTCACACTTTGATTCTTTTGCATAAAGCTTCTCTTGTCTTAAGATACGTAAGATAGTATGGAGATGCTTAGCATGATCTTTGAGTGTTCTGCTATAGATCAGAATATCGTCCAGAAACACTACTACGAACTTCCCCAAATATGGACGAAACAAATCGTTCATCATTTGCTGGAAAGTAGCCAGAGCATTTGTCAAACCAAAGGGCAATACAAGAAACTCGTAGTGGCCAAACCTGGTCCTGAAACCGGTTTTAGATACATCTTCCGGATGTATCCTAATCTGATGGTATCCCGTATGTAGATCAATTTTCGTGAACTATTTAGCTCCATTCAATCGATCTATGAGATCGTCCATCCTGGGCAACGGGTATTTATTTTTAACTGTTAGTTTGTTCAAACCCTTGTAATCTACACATAGCCGGAAACTCCCATCTTTCTCACTCTTAAGAAGGACAGGTGCTCTCCATGGAGATTTACTTGGTCTTATGTGTCCCATCCTGAGATACTCCTCGATCTGCCTAGCCACTTCCTCCTCTTCCTTCTGACTAAACCGATATGGTTGTCTAAAGATAGGACGGCTATCAGGCAAAAGATCTATCTTATGATCCACCGACCGAGCAGGTGGCAGTCGATAAGGTAGTTGCTTCGGAAAAACTTCACTAAACTCTTGCTTTAAATCTTGCAAAAGCTGTTGTTCCTGATGCGAATTTTCGGTGTTAAAGCATGAAAACACATTCACATCTCCAACATCACAATGCATACGAGATTTCAAAAGCAAGTGAAAGAGTTCATACTCAGAATCATGAAGTTTCTCAATTGATTCAGCCAAGAAAAATAATCGGCGATGGAAGTACATCGGTCTCTCTAGAAATAGAGACAATCTGATTAAACTTATCTTTAAATACCATAGAATGATTTTTAAAATCTATCTCTAAAGAGTCTGATTTGCCAAAAAACCATTCATAGCCCAAAATCACATCAGTCCGGTCCAGATTCATGACATGGAAATCCAATGGCTCAACATAGTCCTACATCCAAAGCTCGTGACTTTGACATCCCAAATCTCAGTGTCCGACCCTGAGGCAAGACGGACCACGTAACGGTGATCACTGGCCATGGTGGGCACTCGGAGCTTCTGCACAAGTCGAGCATTCAAAAAATTGTGAGTACTACCTGAATCAAATAGCACATTCACGTCTTTCCCTAAAATATTGTCTCTCACACGAAACAATTCATTAGGCTTGAAAGAGAGTGCACTAAAGTTACAAGTACAGTCACAATTATTCAACAAATTGACTTCCAATTTACCTACCGGTAAATCCATAGTCATGAAACTTGATGACTTAGTTTTCCGTTCAGGGCATTGTTTGGCACGGTGCCCGCGTTTATTGCAGAGGAAACACAGATTTTGTTTAAGCGCCGCCATCCGTGCTTTGTCTTTCACCACCAATTTCTTCTTATTATTCTTCTTCTTTGACTGTTGGTATGGTTTTGCTTCCAGTTCGTCAAAAAACTGCTTCTTACGCTTGTTAGTTTTTTTTTTGCTTGGGTTTCGGGGCCGTCTGGCCGTGCATGCTTTTTCGTGATGCAACAACTGTACTATCATAGGCTTTCGCTGTGCAAAAAAGTACAAAAAGGACCAAGAGTGGATCCTAATCTGATCCTCAAGAGGGATTGGTTGTCAGATTACTTGATCTATCAATCTACTTGAGATTAAGATCAATCTAGATCAATTCTAGACACAAAATCCTACAAGAACAATCATGAATTGAAGGTAGGTGTACTTTATGGTTTCACACGTGTGAAACACTGTATGAGTATGGACTCCAACCTGAAAATCAAGTACACATTGATAGAACCTCAAAACAATCAAAACAAATGTAGACAAATGGAGAGAATCACTCAAAATTGCTTCCAAAACCAAGATTGGTGTCTCACATTGATTATGGCCAAATGTGGCTCTATATATACAATAAGTGAGAGCTCGTGGTACTGATCATCCCTCTGATCCCACATGTGTGAAGGTGCCTTGTCATATGATGATTCATCATGCAAAACTGACACTTGGACAAAACCTTCTATTTTGAGCACTTTTGGTCCATTTTTCTTCTATATGGAGATCTACTTGGAAATCTTCTAGAAGTCAAAATTCGCCTACTTCAGCTTATTCCACACATGTGAACTGTCCTCTACACATGTGATATGACACCTAACCAAAGGATGTGGCTCATGCAATCAATAGATTGATGCCATGTGTCATATGTCTAGGAAACTAGTTTTTGGCCTTTTTAGCCACTAGAACTTGAATTAAATCATATGTACAACCTATATGGTTATGGTACATGATAAGTACACTATTTTCACACGTAGGAACAGGCTCCACACATGTGTAATCATCCTATATACATGATTTCTGGCCTCTACCAAGCTTATTTTTGCATTTTTCACACTCCTCAAAAATCTAGCTTGGTAAATCTAGCTTGATGGAAAACATGATGATCTTGAACTTGACTCCATGGGCTGAATTGGTCTTTGCTGGTTCAAAGGGTGTGAAGTTTGCACCATCCTAGCACCTCCAAAATCAATTCCTTCCAAATTTCATGTAGATGCTTGACTTTGAGGCTTGCTCATTCTTCATGTGCATGCTCCTCCATGAGAAAATAAAGATTTCTTCTTGACTTATTAGGATCACAAAGATCTAACATCATGTTACCATGATCTAGAGAATTAGACTTATCCAAATTGGCAAGACTATGCATGCTAAATAACAAAGTGTTTGTATCATATCTTCATGCTTGTTTACCATGCTAATCTCAAATCCAATGAGGCTAAATACTTCATTATGGAGATAAGTGTCTTTAGAAGATGATTCACTTACTCTCATAAAAAGTTTACAATTTGCCTCAATACAAATTTTCAAACTATGAGTGAACAAATCACTTTTGCTCTTACATGACTCAAGAGCATACATTTGATGAAATAACCATTTGCTTTCTAATTGATTTAAAATCAATTTCAACATTTTAAGAACATCATCTATGTTCTCAAGAGAGACTTCATACTCAACTAGTATGGCTTTACTCCAATTTGGAGATGCAATGATCTCACTAAAGCAAATTGATTTCTCAAATGACATAAGAGAAGTAAGTATGAGATGTATACCACATGAGATATGCCCCTCTTTCCCTTGAAATGTGAGCCACATGGAATCAACCATATTTCTTGAGTTTCTTTTTGGAATCACAACTTGAGAAGCTCTCTCCTCCTCAATCCTTGGCACACTTGAACCTTGAGATGATTCTTTAAGATCCTCTTCATGGTGCTCTTTCTTGATGGAAATCCGAGACCTCCATGTCTCATAATGATCACAACAACTATGACCACACAATATGCACTTCCTATGATTATCAAAATTACTTATGCTAGAAACATAAGTCCAAAAATCACCACAACTTGGCATGATTTTCCTAATATTGAAATCAAAAGGCATTTCCATCTCAATAAGGCTAACTACTTGCTTATGGATATAAGTGTCCACTTTAAATGCTTCACTTATTCTCATAAGAAGTTTACAACTTGCCTTTAAGATTGAAAACTTACAATTTTCATCTTTATGAATGAACACATCATTCATGATCTTATTGAAACCAAAAGATCCTACATTATGAAGATATTTCCATTTCCTTGACTTCATAACTAATGTAAGCTTACAAGGAAAACATATTTTGCTATCTTTTAAGGCATCACACTCAACTAGTATTGCCTTAATCCACCTTTGAGATACAAAAATCTCTTCAAAGCAAAATGGTTCTTCATAAGTTGACATGATAGCATAAATGAAACTATTTACATTTTGTGATTGCTCCTTATTCTTGATTGATTTCTCTTGGATAATAACAATAAGTTTGAACTTGTCCAAAGTTCCCAGCAAAATACTTTCCAAGGACATAAAATAAATCCAAGTTACTTTCATGAAAGTAACATCTATCTTTGCATCTTGAACCAAACAATGCACTTCCAAATGAAAAATTTCAAAATATTTGACATGTGTTGTGATGGACTCTTGAAGACAAATCTTGCAAGTCCTTGTGAGACTCCAAGCCTCATTCACCTTTCCACAAAGGAAACACCTTTCCTTGGACTTGTCCTTCTTGTATTTGCATTTTGAACTTGAAGATCCATCCTTCACCTCGGCTCCCTTGCTTTGGTTCTCCTTGGATGGATTGGTCTTCTTTTTGTAGCATCTTGAGAAAAAATACTTAGAATTTGCTTTGCACAGGAACACAAATCATGCTACACAGTAACACAGACAGAAAACACTCTCCTCAGCAAGCTCACATAGCAACTGTATTTCTCAAAATGAAATTACACTGTACATATAGTTGTTCACTCAGGCAACCCATGCATGACCCAGGTTGCCGTTGGCGGGACGCGTGTCCCGTCGACTTGCCTCGTGGCGAGGCCAACTGATCCTTATCCATTGATAGGACCCACAATACAGTAAATAGTGATTCTAACTTTAATTCTAACTCTCTCCCTTAAAGTAGAGTCACTTTTTATACAGTCATATACATAGCTTTAAAGTCAACAAACTTTAAGTATAGAAAGTTTTGATCTAAACTTATCAAAATTTTCTCCAGTAAGTGGCTTAGTGAAAATATCAGCTAGTTGTTCTTCTGTGCTACAATGAACAACATGAATTTCACGACTCAGCAGCCTCTCACGTATGAAGTGATATTGAATCTCAATGTGCCCTTTGGCTTCTTCTTTGTGAATGCTTCCCCATGTATCTCTACATGGGATTGGAAGGTAGCGGGGGTCCACACGTAGGTGCTTGGAAATTCTGAAGTATTTTGTCAAGGCCTTTTTGTCGTCCTTGAAGAGGACATTGCACCATGTGGGTTGCAATGCCAGCTGCTCAATTATCATTGCTTTAAGGCCTTTGATGTTGTCAGTAGAGCACGGCAAGACATAACCCACCCACATCTAATTCACATGATGATAACAGTCCTTCAAAAAAGATGTAATTTTCACGCAGGAAGGATCATACGAATTTAATCTGATGTCCATATTGGAGAAATTCAAAAGAAGTAAGGGTTCTTCAAAAGGTGAGAAACAACTTTTAAGGGTTTCCGATTTGTAAATTATGAGATAACATTAGAGATCCGGATTTATATCTCATAATTTTCCCAAATACCTTGAAACAATTAACCAATGTATTCAACCATTAGTATTACCATTACTTTAACACTACCCACTGGTTTACAGATCACTCTCGCACAAAAAGTTCCCTGATGTCCCATACCATCAGAAAAGCAAAAAGATTATCTGGCTATTCTATATCCAAATATAGGATTCGATCTTCACCGCCTTATTAGATATTCTAGATATCTTAAAAGTCCATCTGAATTTCCTATATCGCATAGGCACATATCTATCCCAACCAAGCACTGGAGAATCCATAATTGTTGTTCTTGATGGATAACAATAATCCACCTACAAAATTGTGATTTAACAAGGACTACACACGCTTCTGGTTAGACACAAAATTTCCAAATCCCTCACATCTGAGAGTTCCAACTCTTAGCAATAAGGCTCTATCATGTACTAACGGTACAAATGTAATCCATGTATTCATTACCACGTCTCATATCACAATTCGCACTCCAATTTATGGTCATTTTCATGGTCATGTAAGATATATAACATGAATTCAACTTTAAAGATTATTTATGGAATCAGCCGTTATGCAATTTTCCTATAGGGATGCAAAATCCAAATTGCATAATTCATACATTTACTAAGTCAAATGTCCATTTCTCTTCCTCCCTTATATTTTTCGGTCCCCCGAAAAACTTCATAAGCTAATGTACAAGGAATTTTCTTTGACATATAGTAAATGTTATCGATAAATCAGTTTTTCTTTTCATTACCTGGCTTTAGCATTACTCCGTTAAAGTTATCAGTTTAGCGTTAATAATGCAAGTACATGAATGGGAAATCTCTGAAATTGGATTTCAGTACCCCTCTTACTAGACTTGGCAAAATCTCATTGTCAAATATGGAGTTCTACCGGCTACTCATCACCATCGGTTCCTTCATTAGAGTAAACTGAAATTTATGTTAACAAGTATCATGCTAAAAGCTTTTGTTCGTCCTTTTCCTAATGACCAAAATCATTTAGAATGTGACCGAAAAGGAAAATGATATAGATTTTTTTTTATCCACGAGCACAATTTAACTCCATTCCCTAAAAGTACTCTTACTCCAGAGTTAAATCGTCAACTTGCATAGTGCCAGGAAGTTAAATTTCCATCTATTGGACACAAGCCTGGGAATTAACGCAATAATAGTCATGCCTCATCGCGAGGAGGGTGATTCTCGAAAAGACTCAAATCTACAAAATGGTGAAGGCCTACACATCCCACCACTTGAGGCTTGAAAGAATAAGAAGGATTGAGGCCTCCCTATAAAACCCTAACCTCAATATTCACGGCCGCCACAGGGGTTCAGATCAGGCTTCTCCATCACTACCAAAATAAATGCAGGTCTTCCCACATGCAGATCCAACAACACAGCCTCCCTGGCTGAGATCAATTGGGCCGCTACAGCATCCTGGCTGTGCGCACACCGCTTCCAAGCTGCCATTACAACAGGAAATCAAATCAGCGGCCTCTGATGCAAATCGGTTTCCTATTTATTGCTGTTATAGTTGGGAAGAACCATTTTGATGCCTCGCTGGAACACTAAAGTCCAGTTTCCAGAGGTTCACATCCCAGGAAGTCAAGGCAGATCTTCATTCCAACTGCCTCCGTAGAGGAACAAATTTTTGAGCAAAGGTTCTTTTCAGCTAGCTAGATTCCATGAACCTACATTCACATATTCATAGCTGTGTGGCTCATGCACAGATGAACAGGGCAGAACTGTGTGCCATTTCTAGTCTTTAACTCAGCAACTGAGTTATCTCCCACAAACCAAATACCTCCAATCACTGGATCAGAAAGCTTTCCTAGGCACTTTAACAGCATGCAAAATTGCTCCTAGTTCATGATTTATATTCTGCCAAATTGATTTGACGCCAATCTTTCAAGAACAGAAGCAAAAAAATATGATTCAGGATATTATGGACTCATGCAGATTATGCTAAATAACCAAGCAGAATTAAGCTGTTAGACAAGCAACATAATCTTCCACAACAGATCATTCTACATCATTAGAAAGTTAAGCTGTTAGACAAGCAACATAATCTTCCACAACAGATCATTCTACATCATTAGAAAACTTCCTCGAGGAAACGGGAAATTACGGATGAATTCACAAAAATTCTCAGCAGCTTTGACAAAACAAACATGTAGAAGAGCACTCTACCACCGTTTAGAAAAGCATGCTACACCACAAATTAGTGAACCCATATTCGAACTTCTCTCGAGAGATCAACACTCAAATCGAGGATGCAAATCCAAGTGCTTCAACTTCCTATCCGATGTAGAGCTTGTCTCCAATCCCATCCAAGACCGCATCTTAGTTGTGCTCTGATACCAATGTAAAGTCCAGCCAGGAAAGCTACTAAGATGAGGACAAGATCGAACACATAAAGAGACTTGTGGGCCAAACCACCCATCCAACTGAGATGTATCCGAACACCTCACCCCCAAGCCATGGCAAGTGAATACCTGAGAAGAGGAGAGAAACTGTCTACCCTCACATATTCCATTCTATCCTCATGCATATGGGCGTCACAAGCCATGCACTACTCCACATGTCTCAATAGGAGTGTTTGGGTCCTCTCAAGGTTATTAGTTACCAACTAGCCTTGACATGGAACTAAATTGAGGCGTAACCAACAATTTTGAATACCGGAGGTCCGGTCTATGATATTAGGACTATTCCAAATCCTTAGCTGAATATGGCCATAACACTTATTCTACCATGCTTGGATCATCTCCTCTTTGGCAAGATCATTTGTTCCCGATGTTCCGTCTTCTTCTGCTCTGTTTCCACTTTTGCCTGAAGGGCTTGATTTGATCTTTGTAGCAATGGAACCATGGCTTGGTAGGATAGAATGCTAGCCTGCATCGCATTCATTTCTGGTTGCATTTTGGCCATTTTGGCCCTTGTCTGGCCCGTCGACTCTTGCTGCAGCTGGCTGATTTGCATTTGGAGGTTGGTGGTGTTGATACACTCTATTTGCCATTCTTGTTCCGCTGCCTCTTTGGCTTTCTTCTCTTCGGTTGCCAACCTATGGTGATGGAAACGATCTTGGAGGATCCAATTCAAAACCTTTATAAGGCCATTTGCATGAGAGAGAGCGGGGGCTATTGGCACATCTACCTCATCCAAAGGTGTCCCAGGTCAAGTACCGTTGGAATTGGCACACTTGGTGGTGAACGGCATGTAGTGGCACTTGTTACGATAGATAGATATTGGGCTTGATCCTTTGGGTATGGACCCTTGTCATAGGTGTCCGGGGGGGTGAAGCCCTTTGGATACGCCGTATAGGTATGTATGTGTCAGTGATGTGAATCGTTGGTCCTCAATTCTGATCCTGGCTCCTTAATCTTGTTGGTTCGGGACCCCTTTGGTCTGTTCCAGTAACCTCAGCTATTTGTTCTTCAGCTTGTTGATCACCTATTGTTGTTTCTCTTCTAGGTGATCCCAATTCCGAAGGTATGGCAGGGAGGGGAGGAAGCTTGAAAGATGGCTTTTTCTTGAGCAGCTCATGCAGCCGACTACTTTTTTTGGATGTGCTGGAGATCGTTGGAGGTATCTATGGTGTGGGGACCTCACCCAACAGCATTTTTTTCCAACTGCAAAGCAAATTCTTGAGGGGGTGAGCGAGATTGCTATGCCAGATCCCTCGGTTGCATTCGTTTGAGCAATTCTCTCGTGATCTGAGTTGTAGCTTGTATGTTGGCCTATTGGAGTGCTTGCTCCCATTCTTTGTCAAAGATCGGTTGCTTGGTGACTTTTCTTTATTTGGTTTCCTTAGTCACCCCTTCTTCTGGCTGTACAATGGAGAACGTTGTCGATAAATCAATGTTGCCCGTTGTTTGATTGACTCTTAGCTAGGTGAAAAAAGGCCCTGTGGCTATTTGTTTCTTGGGAGATAGTAAGGCTTTGGAAATTTCCTCCTAGATGAGTGTGGCCCAACTGTAGTTGTACCTTATTGGTTCTTCAATGAGGTACATTAAGAAGGTGAGAGAGATTAGCCTTCTTGTTCCTTGTGCCCTGAAGGACTTCATTAGGAATGGCATCTAGTAAGATGTCGTCGTTGGTGCACCATGCTTTCTTGGTGGTGTCCATGTAGGGGGGCACTTCCTCCACTTTGGCCTTGTTGGCAAAAATGTGCTTCTGACTGCCAATAATCCTAATGGATCTAGATTTGAAGCTGTGAAGAAGACCACATAGGTGACAGAATTTCTAGAATTCACACGTGGGGGAATGATCCAGAAGTATGATTGATCTTATTAAGCTTTATGATTAGCACAATAATCTGATTCTAGATTGAATAGCAAGATCTAGTACAGAACTTATGGCTTAACCACAATCTAGCATGCTAAGAATCAGAGAATGATAGCATTGAATCACAAATGAGCAAAAGTACAAGAATTTAGTGTATGAGCACTAGCCTCAACACGAGTTAGAGAGAGAAAGAGAGAGATATTCAAGCAAATATGGTATAGATCCAAAATGGCATGGAATAGCTACAAAGCTTTGGTTCTTCATCAAATATTATGAGAATAGCTACACATATTTATGGAGTTTGAGGTAGCTCGAGGTAGAACCACATCCATCCACCTTTCAATCTCATCTAAAGTGGAAACTAGAGTCTAAGTGACATTTGTCACATCTCATGCATGTATCTCTACCTACTTTTACCAAGTGTCCTACTTCTAACTAGAATTGTACAAATCATCATGCATGTGTCCATTTCCCTTTGTGCATGCCTTGCATGTCACTATGGATCACTTACAATAAATGCATGTGATATGCCACGAGTTTCTACAAGCATATTATTGCTATTTCTGAGTCTACAATCTATATGCAAGTTGTATTCAACCAACTAGATATGACAAATCCATATAGCTCAAGTTCTATCTAGGCCATATTTGGCATTTACGTTTATGAAACAACATACTTGCATAGTACAAAGTTTGTAGCAAGCCTAAAGTCAAGATGGATTATTTTTCAATTTCAACACTAAAACTTATGTCAAGTCTAGTTATTGTGAGCCAAATTAAGGAGCCTATAAGACTCCTAAAAAGAGTGATGTCCACGAAGGATCTTTCATCACCTTTGTTAGGGTCTTTTACAATTTGCTCCATAGGAGTTTCTATACTCTTACAATCTAACATATTGAATTTTTTCAACATTGAAAGAGCATACTTGGATTGACATACAAAGGCTTTATCTTTAAGAAAGTCAATCTCTAATCCTCATATGTAGTGAAGTTTTCCAAGATCTTGCATCTTGAACTCTTTTCCAAGTGCAATCTTGGTCTCCTCAACTAACTTGATACAACTTCCGGTCAGAATGATATCATCAACATAAATAAGAAGGATGACAATATCTCTATCATAAAACTTGACAGACAAGGAAGGATCATAGTTACTAAGATTAAATCCTAGTGACTCAAGAAAGGTGCTAAGTAGAGAATACCACGACCTTGGAGCTTGCTTTAGTCCATATAGACTTTTGAAGAGCAAGCAAACTCTGTCTTTGTCATGGATGAACCCAATAGGCTGATCCATATAAATCTCTTCTTCTAGATATCCATTAAAAAATGCATTAGAGAGATCTAGTTGAAGAACTTGCCAATTGAAAAATCAAGCAATAGAAATTATGATTCTAATTGATACCATCTTTGCAACTGGAGTAAAAGTCTCCTCATAATCAAGTCCATAAACTTGAGCAAAACCCTTTGCACAAAGCCTTGCCTTGTACTTGTTGATTGTGCCATCTTGATTATACTTGACTCGAAAAACCCACTTGCAACCAATGGTGTGCTTGTTGGATGGAAGATCCACAAGCTCCCATGTTTTGTTGGCCATCAAAGCATCATATTCATCCTTCATGGCAAAAAACCATTCCTTCGAATTGAGTGCATCATATACATCCTTTGGCTCCTCATGTGAAATAAAATAAGCACAATTAGTGGAGTTGAGTTCCACTTGCTTGCCTTTATCTTCATATGTAAGCCTCCTAGGCTCGGACCTTTCTCTTTGAGACCTCCTTGGTGAAAAGATTCGAGGTGACTCCTCCTCAATTCTCGGCCCCATCTCTCCATGATAGTCTTCAAGGGTGATGATTGGAGTATCTTTTTGAGAATCTTTGAACTCAGCCTCCTCAAGAATGTACTTTTGATCTTCATGGAATATAACATCCCTACTCTCAGTTATAGTTGAGGTAGAGGGAACATAGATTTTATAAGCCTTCTTGTTGGATGAATATCCAACCATGATCTCTTTGATAGAATTAGGATCATCTATTTCCTTGTTTCCAAGGGTACATGAACAAAGCAAGCACATCCAAAAACTCTAAGGTGATCTACCTTAGGTTCCTTTTCAAACAAGACTTCATATGGTGATTTTCCAGCAAGTGCATTGTGAGGTAATCTATTGCACAAATAGTTTGCACAATGAATTGCTTCACCCCAATATTCAATAGGCAAAGAAGCTTCAACTCGGATTGCTTTAGCACATTCACATAAAGATCAATTTTTCCTCTTAGCAACTCCATTTTGAGATGGAGAATAAGCACAAGAAAACTCTCTATTTATTCCTTCACCTTCACAATATTCATAGAATACATCTCCATCACATCTTAAAAGCTTCAACTTTGAAAGAAAACTGTTTCTCAACATAAGATTAGGAAGTGATCAAATACCATAGCTTTTGAAGAAAGTAGATACAACCAAGTATATCTTGTAAAGTCATCAATAAAGGTGACAAAACATGTTGCACAACCAATACTTTTAGAAGAAGAAAAATGAACATCCGAGTGTATAAGCTCCAAAGGATGAGTATTCTTGATAAAAGAATTTTGATATGTCTTTCTATGTGATTTTGCAATAGCACAAGCCTCACAAGGCTTGAAATCTTTGAAAAGTGATTTTGGAAGGCCAATAGCCTTATCTTTCTTGACCATAGAAGACATAGACTTAAAGTTAGGATGCCCCAACCTTTTATGTCACAACTCCTCCTTAGATAAAAGAGCAACTTCACAAAAGTTTGCATTCTCATAAGAATTCAACTTGAAAATTCCACCATATCTAGATCCATTAGCTAGGACCCTGCCCCTTTTGGCCACAGAAGAAACACTTGAGTTTCTTCTTCTTGGTCTTCGAAGTAGAAGGATGAGATGAATCATCTTCTTCACCATCTTTGTCTCGATCCTTGGCTTTGTCTTTGTTGGATGCTTGAGAAAACTGGTTCTTGCTCTTTCCTTTATGCTTGTCCTTGACAAAGAGGGCTTTGTCACTTCCAACATGCTCAAGTTTGTTCATCCTAGAAAGTTTATAACTTTGCCTAGCTTCTTCAGAGATGAGAATTCCTTGGAGAGTTTCTAAATTAGACAACTCCTTAATGGCAAAGGATTGAACAAGATTATCATAGTCATCTTTCAAGCCATTTAGAATGACTTTACTAGCTCATCTTGGTTAATTGTAACACCAACACAAGAAAGCTCCCTATGAAGATCTTTTACTCTCATAACATAGTTTGATGCACTCTCCTCACTTCTTTGAAAACTTTGGAAAATCTGATTCCTAAGAGTGACTATTCTAGAAGTAGTCTTTGCTTCATAGATGGACTAAAGTGCATCCCAAACATCTTTAACTGTGGTGCAAGATCCTATCTCTCTCAAAATTTCATTAGATACATTCATCTTAATGAAATGTAGAGCCATTCTAGCTCTCTTCTTGTACTTTGGTATTTCAAGTTGTGCTTGAGGCTCCTCCTCAATACCAAGCACAATGTCCATAACATCCTGGAGTATTAAAACAGACTCCATTCTAAACTTCCAAATTGAGTAATTAGAAGTACTTAGTCTTTCATTTGCTTCTAGAATATATCCTCCCAAAGATGCAATTATGTGAAGACTTCTTAGTTATTGGACAACAATATGTTTGAGCTTGTTCCAATCAGACTTGATGTTGCTGCTCTCTTTCACTATAGGTATTTTCAAGAATGTGCTACCTTCCTATGTGAAAAACTTACAATTGTATTTGAGATGAATCTCAAATATTCCACAAAACAAGATTTTCTAGATCAAACACTCAAAATGGATTGAGTCACTTAGACAAGTTTGAATCCTACTTTTGGCACGTGTGAAATGCTTCAAAAGAAAACACTAATGATACTCAGAAGACTCAAAGGTGTTCAATTAACATCAAACTTATCTTGATCTTCAGTTTCTTGTGTAGGATGCTCAAAACAATGGACTTGGAACAAAGCAAGGTCTCCTTAGAGTTTTATTTTTTTGCTCTCAATAGTTCAAAAAAAGAGTAATATTTTTGAACAATTTTCTTAGTAATCAGTCTTTAGACTCCAATCATGATCTTGAACTCTATCAAACTCAGTTTTAATAGTAATAGATAGAATTTTCAACATATTTTTGATCCATGGATGGATGTTAGCTTGCATGTAGGCATCTTGTCTTGGCATAATAGTGTTAAATTTGCATTTTAGGGTTAATTTGGGAGAGATTTTGCTTGATTTGTGTGGATTTTTTTCGCTTGAAATTTGTTTTGATGAGTAGGGGAAGCCAGACAGATCACCATTCCTAAGATCCATTTGGATCTAAAAAAAATAGAGAAACAAAAAAAAAACGTTCATTTCTGCTATTTTGGTGACAAAAGGGGTTTTCTATTCCCTTGCAATCAACCTTTGCCGACTTGCAGGCAGTACCTCCATGATGCAGTGAAGCTACAGTTTGAAGGGCGAAGGTTACTTCCCACCCAATTTCCTGAAACTGAACAAAAACCACCAAAAAAAGTGAAAAAAAAAAAACCCTAAAAACAAAAAAATACTGAAAACCATCCTTCACCTGGTCTATGGTATATAGATCTGATCTACTTATAGCCAGGTCGACGAAGGTTAATTCCAAAAATAGAAGACTAAAGTAACCGTTCCACTAGTTGCTGGTAACGTTTTGTAAAAAGTTTTACACCTTTCTGGAAGAATATCATTTATCCGAGAGGAACCTTCGCCTAGTTAGAATGTGGAGGTGTAAACAAGAGGGACCTTATAGCCCTTCAATGACAACAATTCAGGTGTAAATTGATTATTTATCTTCCATGAAGGCTAGCCCAAAAAAACTTCTACACAAGAAGTTAATTGGGCTAAGCGCTAACCTTCAACTTCTACTAATACATATTTCAAATAGTCAATGTGTCATATCTTACATGTAGCATCCTATCTGGAGTTATGTTATATGTGACTCCAATGTCTATGTTTTGGACTATTTATATTTGCTTATTGTGGTAGATATATACACCTATATATAATACTCTAGTTTTAACTTCTTGAAGTAAAAATACTCATAAGCTTGTAGATGTTCTTTCATTTTCAAATGAGACATGCTTAAGAACTATGCCTTTCGCATGAAATGTACATTCTTGTAATGGATTTGCTTGACATTACTCTTTATCCTAGCATAATATTATTGTGCCTTTCACATGAAATGTAATTCTTGTAGTGGATTTGCTTGACATTACCCTTTATCCTAGCATAATCATTTGAATTCTAAAAAAATTGTAAAGTCTTTTCCTTAAAAAATTTATGATGGAACTTGTCAAAAATAATTTTGAAAAAGGAAGTTAATGATGTTAAGATTAATGTCTAATGGTAGAATGGCACTAATCTATTTTGATCTCGACTCTACGATCGTCAATAGTTGAGAATGTAAATGAATCAGACAGTTGCAAACTAAGTTATAGACCAAATTAGAAAATTTTAAAAATTGTTGTACTCAACTAAAATACTAAATTTTGAGCTTTATATCTTTCAAATAGAGGTACACAATTTGAAAGGAATTGCCTATGATTTAGTACTATTAGAACTAAATTTGATATATCTCAAATTCATTATCTGAGTTCAGAGATTGATCACTAAGAAAATTGTTAAAAAAATAGTGTTTTGCTTTTTAAACTACACAAAGAAAAAAACCAAAACTTTAAAGAGTTTTGAGTCTACAACTAGAGAGCTTGTAGCAATGACTGCACTAAAAGGCTGTGATCCTAGACATATCTGGACAACTTTCTGAAAACTTATTTTATATGCCAATTTAGGCCTCTATCTATAAAAATACCATAAGGTCTACTGTCCTAGAATAATATAGGTCTAGTGGTTGTTATTAATGTGTATTGATATCCATATACTACCACCTTCAAAAAGCTGTCTTGAAGTGTGTGACAGACATTGTGATCTATGTCTGTCAAAAAGTGTAGGAGGAGTACCTTGAACAATACTCGACAAGTGTGAGAGATTTGAATTCGAAGGAGTGTAGAATGCTTAATCATGAATAAAGGTGAATGTCAACTTTCGAATGAAGCAGTATACTCCTAGTCTTGGATACACGGTACTCTAGTGAAACAAGCTGTTAGTTATGCCACGTCATACTGGGCGTGACCCGAAAGTAACTAATATCTGGCTAATTTATTTATTTACACTATAATACTCTCAACAGAATGTTCATTTGGAGGATGTTTTGTTCATTCCATCTATTACCAAGAATTTGCTTAGTGTGAGTGAATTGCTAAGTAAAGGCCTCAAAGTTGAGTTTGATGGAGATGCTTGTATGATCAAAAGGAAGGATATCTTGATTGCAATAGGTAAAAGACAAAGGAAGATGTAGAAACTAGATGCTTGTGTTATTGCTAACCAAGTTGTATAAAGTAGATGCTTGTGTTATTGCAAACATAGACTACCTTATACTAGATCTACATCTAGATCTACAAAGCCTTTTCAAGTTGTACATTCGGCCATTCATGGAATCACTACAATTAGCAATAGTGGAGCTAAGATGTATGTAACCATTATACAAGGGCCATGAACAACATATGTTTCATCTATGGTGAGACCGGCCACTTCATAGTTGATTGTCTAGTCAAGACCAAGTACCATGCCAAGTGCCCCGACTGTGTCAGAAAACACAATTTCAAAGACTGTCAAACCAGCATGCCCAACGTGTTCCAAACGCCAATCTCACATTGTGTGTGCCGGATACCAGCAACAACATCCCCACCAACAGATTTTGTGGGGAGGAGAGAGTGGATTTACAGACATCCACTGAAGTAGCCACATTGCCAACGACAACATCACCAGCCAAGGTCACAAAACCAAAGACAAAAAAGACAAGGCTAAGAAGACAGATGGGCAATCCAAAGTCACTCAATTAGAAAAAGTACATCACTTGCAAACCCCCTTGCAGGCAGGACAAATACCATAATGATACCAGTCCATTCTGTCTGATTTGGACCCATAACAAGCAAGATAAACTTAAAACAAGTGCCCATTGTCTCTGCTGACAGGTAGAACACAGACATAAGCTGTAAGCAGAAGAAAGAATCTGTTAACAGATCCTCTAGAGCAGGGGATCTGTCAACATACGCCCAACTAATTCAAGAAGAATTGAAAAAGCTTCTCGATAGAGGATTCATCTACGAGATGGAACACATGGACTAGGTATCACCTATCATGGTAGTACCTAAGAAAAATGGTAAACTTAGAATTTGTGTGGACTACAAGAAGCTCAACTCAGTTACCAACAAGAACCATTTTCCCTTACCTTTCACAGAAAATGTGTTAGAGAGAATAGCCGAAGTAGAAGCCTATAGTTTTTTAGATGGGTTTAGTGGCTATAACCAAGTGCAAATAGCCCCAAAAGATCAACACAAAACCGCATTCTCCACCGAGTGGGGAATGTACTCTTAAAGAGTGATGCCATTTGGATTGTGTAATGCTCTCAGCACCTTTCAATGAGTGATGAGCTATGCCTTCAAAGATTTTCTATGGAAATTCCTTGAGATTTTCATGGACGACCTATGTGTCCAATCCTCTAGAGCCCAACATCTAGCTTGCTTAGAGAAAGTTTTCATTCAATGTCGATTATTCGGCATATCTCTAAACTCGGCCAAATACCACTTTTTGGTCATGCACGACATAGTGCTAGGCCACGTAGTTTTGAGGCATGGTATCACTACCGATGTTGACAAAATCTGCATAACACTTGCTCTGCCAGAACCGGGAATTGTACGCAAAGTATACATCTTTATGCGGCATTACAACTATTATCGAAGGTTTGTCTCGAATTTTTCTAAGCTGGCCCATTTGATATACCAAATGACCATCCAACTCGAATGGACAACTGAAGCCACTGAGGCTTTTCACAAACTCAAGAAGGCTTTAGTAACCTCTCCAATCCTTCGACCCCCTATCTGGACCATAGAATTCCATGTCCATACACACGCTTCTAAATATGCCATAGGGAGTGTCCTGACACAACCTGGGGAGTACAAGAAAGATTACCCGATCTACTTCTCCAGTAGTCAGTTGATTCCCGCAGAGATGGACTATACAACCACTGAATGAGAAGTGCTAGCCATGGTATATAGTGTGAAGAAATTTTGCCATTACCTTCATCTTCTTCGTAGATCACCAAGCCCTACTGTATCTGGTAAATAGACTATGCACGACTGGACGAATCACCCGACGGATACTGCTTCTCCAAGATGGTTGTTACCAGAGCTCAGAAACAAAAAGAAGTTCTAGTTGATCCAGTACTTGCTGAATCTGCACCAAATACATATATACCTACTGCATTAGGGGTGTATTCGAATCTAAAAGCAGAAAAGATATGAGGCAGTGGATTAAACAATTGCAAGAAGAAAAAGCCCAAGAAGTTGCTAAAGCAGTAGCCAAGTCCATTCTCCATCTATGCCACAAGCAGATCTGTTAGCGAATTTCAGAGAATCCCCAGATGTCGAGCCAAGCTGAAGACACAGAGTATCTCTCACCCATGACGAGGAGGTCTCAGAAGGAGGTGAGCAGAAGAAGCTGAGAGCCGAGCATGAGAGCCGAGGATTACTAGCTAGGATTACAGTTATTTTCTATGTGAGCCTACATGGTGTATCCCAAAGAAGGACGACCATGTAGGAGCTAGTAATGGTCCTAGGCAATGTAAATAAGTGTAGACCCCCTTAAATAATTTGGAGTGAGCCACCTTTTGATGGTGACCTCTAGTGGAAGGGCTATTTCCACTTGTAATTTCTAAATTAGTGGAATTACCACTTAGGCTCCACATGGGCAGCCTTCTTGCTTATTTAAGGGCCCCCCTCTCTTGTGAGGGAGCTTTTATTGTATTGTCATCTCTCTTGATTGAATAAAGAAGATATGCACCAAGTCTCTTTCTAGTGAGTGATGTAATTTGCGTTCAAGGAATATTTGCAAAATTTTGTGGAAATCTACTTGGATGATCTTGGAGTCCATGGTTTGGAATCAGAGCATTTAGAACATCTAGATAAAGTGCTTGAACGATGTCGAAAGTATCAGATCTCTTTGAATCCAGTGTCGGATTTGGGTTACCCATGGGATTGTTCTAGGCCATGTGAATTCTAGACACGACATTGCTATGGATCTTTCCAAGATCATGATCATCATGGATTTACTTCCTCCAAGCACTATTTTAAAAAAGATTAGATCTTAGCTTACCAACTAGATTTGCCAAACGAGATCAAGGATCAAACTATATTTCATGTTAGTCATCTGAAGATGAGTTTACATAAAAGAGATCACCTTGGTTCTAGTAAATGTCTAGATTTGTTTGAAGACTTATCTAAAAGAATTTCTTTGGAACCCAAAAGGATACTTGATACGAAAACCAAACGTTTGTGAAATCGAGAGGTTATTGAGAATCTAGTTCATTTGAAAGGACATTCTGATGATGAGGATTCTTGGGAACTAGAAGGTAATCTAAAAAAGAGTTTTCCTGGGTTTAAGCTTTGAGGACAGAACTAAACTAAGGGGGGAAGAATGTCATGGCCCTAATGAAATTTGGTCCATTATGGGATGCCTTGGACATTGGGGATGGACCTAACTTGGATAATAGTTGAATAGAATCATGTGGACTAATGACCACTTGCATGCAGTACTAGTATGTGTGTTGGATTCATGCCTAGGTGTGAATGCGCATTCACACTGCTATTGCATGGGTCCTAGCTATTATGGGCAAGGGGTATCCAACATGTAGTAGACATGCATGGGAGGTTCTCATGATCAGGTGGCTTCCATGTGGATTTTGCTCATGGATAGATTGGGTGGGTTCTACATTCTATATATACACCCCTCAGTGTCTATGGATTGATTGAAAGTCAAATGGCCATTATGTTGTCAAACTGTAAAGTGCTTCTACCAATCAGTCTTGCCTTTCTCCCTGGTGCTCGAGGGCTAGATCTGTTTTGTTCCAGGATCTGGTTGGAAAAGTTTGGTCTACTGCATTCTATCTCCTGCCTTCTGGTTCTCCAGTTTTGGTTTGATTTGGCGGACGTTTTAGCTGTCCTACTAGACAACTTTGGACAACTTTTTGAACAACTTATTTTAGATGGCAATTTAGATTTATATTTATGAAAATATCAAAAAAAACCTATAGTGCTAGAATCCTATAGGTCCAGCGGTTTATTACGGTTAATATGTATTGATATTCATACATTATGACCTTCAAAAAGTTGTCTCGAAGTGTGTGACAAATATTGCAGTCTATTTTTATCAGAAAGTGCAGCTAGAGTACCTTGGACAATACTAGTCGACAATTGTGATATTTGAATGAGGTTCAAATTGAAGGAGTGTTGAATGCCAAATGTCGACGGTCGAATGAATGTTGATTGTCAACTATTGAATGTCGAATGTTGACAAAAGGTCGAATTCAACTTAGAACAATATTAGAATTGAGGAATGTTTTGATGAGATTATGATGAAATTCAAAGGAAACTCTGGCAAATTTTGGCTACTTCGAACTTCGATTTGATTGATTTTCTATTGCTCGAATCTTGAGTATAAATGCAAACCTTCAAATTCTTGAATTTGACATATATAGTGGATATGACAAGGGTTTGGAGTGGAATTGGAATTTTAACATAACTTGCTCCCATGAAGTATTATGCAAAGTTCAAAGAGGCTCACCTTTTTGTAAGCTTATTATAAACATCCAAAGACATATACCAACCTTAAAAGTTTGAGATAATAGCCTCTAAAGAGAGTTATGAATGTGTGGCCCACAAAGGTCTACCAATCCATCATTTAGCTTGGAAAATGATTATGTGGTGACCCGCTTGGTTCAATGATAGTTCATTCATTGCTCTCCCTCGCCCTAAGTGTCTTGTGATGAATATAGAACATCTTTACCTTGGTGGAAAAGTCACTAAAGATTATATAATCATAAAAGTTTTATTTAACATTTAAACCATTATACTATTGAAAAGTTGTGTCAAATTTACCTCTCTAAAAAATTGAAAGACTTTAATATGAAAATTTAAGAACTTATGGCCCATAAAGATCTCTCTTTTGATGTTGAGAAAACTTTAGCCATTTGGTATATCAATTCATCATTACGATGGATAAAAAAAGATTAAAGTCACTTCTCACCATAGATTTTAGTAAGAAGAATAAATAGATTTTTCAGTCCCGTTAACTCAAGGTGATGGTCTGTACATAGTTTATCAATAGTAAGGGTCCTTATCAAAGATAGATCTTGCCAAAACACCAAAATCATTCCATTTTTTTTCAAATAAAATCATTCTATTTTGAAAAGGTGACGTAGAAACAACACAAGCAGCAGATATTTTCGTTGGTCCAGAAAGAGAAAGATGCATGTGCATGCTATTATATGCTCTTTTTAGAGAAGAATTCAACAAGGCGTCTGTCAGCAGAAGAAAACTGTCCTTGACAACAAGACGAGTATGTCGTAAGGTTGCTTCCAGCTCTTGTTCGTTGTGCTTCCAGGCACGTTCGCTTGCAACTATGGTCCCTGCATTATTGAGTCACTCACAGTCAATTGAGGTTCGGATGCAGATTTCCTAGCCTAACGTCGTAGAGTGAGTGGTCGCTGAGACTTGAAAGCGCAACTACTCATGCGAGGACTCGGAAGATCCCATATATCGTGCATTCTAATTTCTATGCCACTATAGTCTAGTGCATCATGATGCATCCAGCCCACTCAATAGTATCTACGCGGGGACCCACAATGGAAAACAAGTGTCAAGCCGCTGGGACACCGATGTGGCCTCAAATTTCTAATTGTAGTGACAAATGTATCCAATTATTATGTAACTATTCTGTATGCAAATTTAATTTTATACAGAAATCTAGTTAGATGTCAATATTGATCTATCTGCCAATAGCAAACTAATTTGGCCAAGCCTAGTTAGCATTGCTCAAAAAACAGATCATAATGCAATAGAAAATCGTAACTGCTTTACTTAATAACATCAACGGTTGCATTCATCTCAAGGACGCTACGAGCATTCGCACGAGCCCAATGGGAAGGACCATTGCTACAGCTTATGCGGCTCATTGCCGAATAACGTTGAACTAGAAAAATTAAGTTGCACTACTGGACATAAGCTTATCTTGGTACAGAAATTTTCGTGATCTGAGCTCCTATATTGAACTATGAAGTTTTTGCCGTGTACAAGGTCATAATCATGTAATAGCATGCTTTCTCGCAATCGCAGGATATTTTCCATCAGCTCTCGTTAGGCTCATTCCCTTTCTGCCACAGTGGCTAAGTGTTTTAAATGAAAATTTCTTGGTTGATATAAGAATCAAATTTCAAAGATGAAAATATGATCGGTATGGCTGGAATCCATTGCTATATTTTCCATTTTTTTCATATTGCAGCATGCTTTTCATTTTGGCCATTTGCCTGCTCAGGATCGGGCCTTCTAGCAGCTGCTTCGAGTACAACATTTCTGTTATCAGGAACTGGTACATATCGTTTCCACAGCCAGTGCTTTCCCCACATGAAAGTCATTTCTTCAATGGGTATGCCCTTTGTTTCAGGCACCAGGAAGTACACAAAGATCGTCATAACTACAACAAAGCCGGCGAAGAATAGGAAAATGCCGTATTTGAAATGGCACAGCATTGACAAGAAAGACTGCGCGATGACGAAGGTAAACAGGAGGTTTGAACAAACTGTGATACTCTGGCCAGCTGATCTGACTTCAAGAGCGAAGATCTCACTAGGTATGAGCCACCCTAGAGGACCCCAAGACCACGCAAAGCCAGAAACAAAGAGACAAATCAGCAATACCACAGCAATCGCCGAACCGTGTGCGAGCTGGCTCCCGGAGTGAATCCCTGTTCCCAGCAAGATAGCTATTATAACCTGTACAAACACAAGTAACTTGCTTCAGTATCTTAGCATGTTCCATATTAAGCTGAGCAACAAAGCTCCTGCTGCATTGCTACTTCGCCAAAATACAAAATATAGCAAGATCTAATTAAAAGAGATAGGAGAAACGAGGAAACTGGTAGAAACGCTAATCTGACCTGTGGAACGAACATCTGAACGCCAGCTTCGAGCAACAGGGCTCTACGGCCTACTCTATCCACTGTGAAGATTGATACAACTGTTGACACGACATTCACAGCTCCTGTAATGACAGCCGAATACAGGGACGCGTCGCTCTTGAAGCCTAACGTTTGAAATAGCACAGGTGCATAGAACATGATTGCGTTGATGCCTGTGAACTGCTGAAAGATCTGTAGACAGATGGAGATTATCAGCTGAGGTCGGTGCTCTCGCTTTAAGATATTTCTAAATGGATGCTTAATCTGCTCCGCAATCCTGCTCACTTCCAAGAGCTCCTCAAACTCTTCATCCACATCGTCCGTCCCACGCACTTTTCTCAGCACCGCTCTCCCTTTGTCCAGATTGCCTCTTTCTATGAGGCTGTTTGGAGTTTCACAAATCAAAAGACTTCCAACCGTCAATAACATCGCCGGAATTCCTGCTAAACCAAGGGAAAGCCTCCATCCCCAGGGATGGAGCTTTTGTGTACCGTAATTTATAAGATTAGCAATAAGAATACCGATTGTTATGTTCAGCTGAAAGAGGATGTTCAGGCCTCCTCGGAATCGCGTAGGAGCAATCTCGGAAAGATAGAGTGGAACAGCCTGCATAGAAGTATTCATCAGTTCATTCTCAAAAGCCATTTCATTACAATATACTCTCAGAAATTACTGTGAATTATTATTTTTTTGAGCATCAAGGCATAGTCTACTACTTGGCACAGATGAACAATTAACTGAAGGTCTTCAGAAAATAATGTTGAAATCTTTTATCAGATATCTTCCATATAAGTGCTCCGTTGAGCATTTAAAGAGATTAACAAGAAAACCCAACCTGATTTGCAAATCCGACACCACAGCCAAGCAGTATCCGACCGATAATAAGCATTGCCAAATTCATAGCCGCAGCGTTGAATACAACACCAACTATGAAGAACAAACCTGCTACAAGCATCGATGGCTTACGACCAAACCGTCGAGTGGCATAAGATGCCGCGAAAGTGGCAACCAAGCCTGCTAGATATAGAGACGATGTGAATGCTTGCAAACCCTGGTTGTCGTACTTACAATAACTACTATCTGTTGCCACTGCGAGTTGTTTCTTTCGATAAACAAGTGGAAAGAATTTACGAAGGAAATCGTCCATAGATGTTACGCCGCCTGTCAAAGATTGAAAAGCGTTTGCAAACTCAGTTGCCAATATTGGATGTAAAGAACGATAAAATGCATATGGAAGAATTGACACGGACTTCGTTCGACACACAACAGAAAAATTTTAGAACCGTGAATCTTAGATGAGTTTGTATCAAGGAAGTTGGTTTACAAACCAGATATGCCAACGTCATAGCCGAACATAAGACCTCCACTCGCAGCGAGAATACATGATAATAAAACATATCCGGTGAAGTTTGCTCCATGATCTTTCCCTCCAGAAGCAACTGCAAAAGAGCCACCTGCCATTTCTAACAGTTGTTTGGTCGCTAGTTGATTATAGAGTTCAAATCAAGGAGTATCAATACCTTGAAAAGTAAGCAAAGAATACTAGATGTATAACCACATCGCTTGAATTTGCAAAGATGATGATGCCTTGCTCAGCAGAATAGTTACCGTACAACGGTTTTGCAATCTTGTCCTAAAAGATTGCGCAAGATATAAAAAAGTTCTAAAATTAAAGCCTTGTTAGCTCTAGAAGAAATCAACACTAGAAAATCGGGGTGGTTGTTCCAGCAAACCACAAAGCGACTGCAGAGTTCCGAAGCTTTTAAACTTTGAATATTGAAGCAAACACAGTTCAAACTTGTAAAGCATAAAACAAAGGGACGGCTATACATGCTCGAATATGTAAATGCGAGGATAAGATTAAACGTTGGAAAAGGAACTGCAGTCGCCGCGCCTAATGAAGGAGGAGTTAATTATCATGTCGAAAGACGCAAAAGCACGAAAGTAGAGGTAATAGAATAAGCAGATGAGACTCGGGAGTGACGATACAATCACTCCGGCTATCAGAACAGCGAAATTTGAAATAACAAAGACGAGAGAAAGGGAGTCAAAAAGAGCAAAATTAGCAGCAAACAAAAAGAAGAAGAAGAAGCCTGAAGACTACTGAAACTAATCTTCCGTGGAGGCTGCCTCTTAATGTATTTATTGGGAGGGGAGTGACACAGAAATTCAAGTCACACCTTCCTTCTTGGTCACTAAAGCTCTCCAACCAAATGACCTCAAGTTAGACATGGAGGCTACAACTCTTTTGTTGTCAAAGACAATAATATTATATATTAAAGTTGGTCAATGCAAATTATGCCATATGCAGTTTGGGAGAAGCTTACTCTCTCACGACGTTCCTTCACATGAAATAATTGGTTAGTGTTTTTAGCACGCACCTTTTGCTAAAAATCTAGACTTTTCTCATGTGGTGCATTTGAAAAAAAAGTTTTAGTTTCAAAATATATTTCAAAGTAAGGAGGTGGCAACAATCTCTTGACAAAGTAGCAAAAGCTCATAGCTCCTCCAGCGGAAGGCCTTGACAAAGGGCCTTTCGTGCTGGGAGGGCCCTTGCTCAAGTGCAAGAGCCTGAGGCTAAGGTCAGAGCTACGCGCAAGGCCCGAGGGCATCGAGCATTTCCTTGCATAATGGCAAGTGCAAAGTTTTTATTCAATTTTCTTTTTTAATTTTTGTTTTTGGGTTTTTCTTTTCGCCATATTCTTTTTCGCATTTATTTTCAAATTTTTTGTATCTTCCGAGTGCCCACTTTCACAAAAATTTTAAAAAATGGATATTTTTTGGATGAAACTTGTGGACAGCCGGGCTGCTACATAGCACATGCACATTCCGTGTAGAATTGGCATGCACTATGTGGATGTTGTCATTGCACATGCACAATCCACCATAATTTTCATGTGTTGTGTGTCAACTTTTTATTGATTGTCCATTTGAAAATTTTGAAAAAGGGTTCAAACCAAAAAAATTGGTTCCAAGATTATGTGAATATTGTGCTTATGGAGGTGATTCCAAAGTACAAAGAAAGTAACTAATAGATACTTTTAAGTCTTTGTTAGTTGAGGCAATAAATGATTCATGCAAAGCCGGGGATGAAAAAAATAACAAATTAAATATAGTATTCATGAATAACCATATTAAACACTATTAGTATTAGCATACAATTTAAAGGCAAGAAACATATTTTTTCTTAGATCATTTAAAAATTAGCATGACTATTTTGTCAAAGATGAGGTGTCTTTTGGACATGAATTTCAGTCACAAGCATATTTATTTCAAATCTTTTAAACTACAAGACTTCTTCTTCTTTCATTTTTAAATTCACATGGCAAAGGATATACCTGATCTTTAGGATCACCTTTTTTATCTTCTATTTTCTCTTGCATACTTTGTTAGACTTGCAAGGGTAAGATTATGTAAGTGTCGTGAGCTCTCACATTTTGGCAATAAGCCAATTGTGAGGGCCACGCGAAACCAAACACAATAAGAAGTGGTGTTTTGCCTCGCAATGTTGTCACGCGACCTTGGGACTTACCCAAACTTTCATCATTTATTTCTTCATGTGGTGGCAAAAAGGAAACGCAAATTTTGGTGTACTTTCGTACATTCAAATTTGTCGACAGTTTAATATTGTAACGACATTTTAAGTTCTAGAGTTGAATGACTCCCAGATAGAGACTTGAAATTGACTTTTTTTTTCTGTTAAATTTCAAATTTGGTCAAATTTTGAAATTGGTTATTTTGCTCATACATTTCTAATTGATTTTGATCATTAAAAATGGATCAAGCAACTACTTGTGCAAGATAATGATCAAATTTGAATTTAAATATGTCGGATAATATGAAATGGCCAGACATAGTGAATCAGGATTGGACTCTTTATCCTGACAAAGGAATTTCTTGGATATAGTTTAAGAGTAATTACTGAAATCAGATTTGAGGGATTCCCAATCATGTAATTTCATGTTCTGAGTTTTTGACAGTTTTTAGATATTGATGGAGTAATGCCAAGCTTGTTAGTGAAAAGGAAAATGGTCCAATTTTTTGATTAGAAAGTTGTAACTTATAGGAACTGCTTAAAGTTGAAAAATTGAATTCAATTCATGAGTTTAATCCTATGGTTGAATACATACAAAATTTCACTTTAGTGCTATTATGCATTTGTGTGGGTGATTTTTTCTATATTTGTGGATCCAACCCAATTATAGGATAAATTGCTCATGTAGGAAAAAAAAAATTCATGATTTTTCCTAAATTAATTCATTCTACATTTCTATATGTCTCTGAACCTTCTTTGTGCCTTAGATGAGATTTTTAGAAGATTGAAAAGGGGTGAAGTATATTCGACATCATGGATAGTAAGTGTGCTTAAAAAAATGTATTTTGTAGTTAGAGTTTTTTGAAAATTCTTGGGAATCATTGCTTAATAGTGGAATTTAATCTTCAATATAGAATTTATCTAGTGAAATTCATAATATATACTATCTTCATAATTATGAGATTATCCATAGGTTTTGGATGTAAGTTTATGATCAAGGAAGTAGCAATAAAACACATGGATCAAATTGGACCTGTTATTGGTGATGGAAACTTATCCCTAGAAATAATTCTCTCGGATTAGTAGGGATTTGAAGCTTACCAATAACTTAGAAGGGTTGGTAATGTGATAGTGAACCATGTCTGTAAGGGAAAGCACCTCAAGATCCTGCTTAGAAGTCAAACATACAAGAACACACTATGGGGAATAACCACCCAACCAATGAGAAGCCACCGATCAATCTCCAGTAGCCTCACCCTCGATAGACAGGATAGGAGACAAGTGTAGAGAGAGAAAACTGGCAATGAAAGCACAAAACCTGGAATGGAGATGGGCGAGTTTACACTAGCCTATATAGGACCCAAAGCCCCCTGTGCATGTGCCCATGCAAGGCTAAAGCTCCCCAAAAGCATTCTTCATTACTATTGATACTGTACACATGCATTAGCAGTCTTAAACCATGCACTAGCTCCATTTAATGTGTATGGGCCCTCACAAGGTTATAAATTATGTTATTGGCCTCATCTGGAACAATGTGGCGTAACTAGTAATCTCACTTTTACAAATGAAGTCAGGAAGTCCTCCTAATCCAAAGGTAGTGCCTCCAAAGGTTCTCCAAGTAACCTGCAAGCTCCAAAATGTTCCCCAACTCCAAGCTAGGATGCCTCCACCTACAAGTAAGGATCTTCAAGCCTCCATGGATCTCTCCTCCACCTGTGTCCCTAATCTTAATCACAAAGGTAGATAACAAGTGGCCTATATTCACCACCCAACCATAGCTAGCTAGCACATGCAATCTTGCAACTTGGGTAGCACTCCCTTGCTAACCAATAACTAATCACATCCAATCTTGCAACTTGGCTAATCTAGCACCCCCTTGCTAACCAATAACTAATCACAAGCATACCACCACAACCATAGCATACTCAAGATCCAAACCCTACTTATGTCTCTTACCCTAAGCAAGATCCAAACCCTAAGCACACTACCACAAACCATAGCATACTCAAGATCCAAACCCTACTTATGTCCCATACCATAAGCAAGATCCAAACCCTAAGCATACTACACACAAGAAAACACTCTATACACTAGTAGCCACACTAGAGCATAAGCATAGCAAACAAGAGAGATCTCTACCCCCCCCCCCCCGAATGGGCGCCCTACTCCCCTCATATAGATGGCAATTGGCACCCTCCAATACACTATGGAGTTCCATGCACAACCAATGAGAAAGAGAGAGGCCTAGGGGAGTTAAAGAACCTTCATAGGCTTATGGAAGGTCAAGAGACTTCTTCCATAACCTATGACTCTTTGAATGCTTTTCTTGTGAAAGTTGGGAACTCAATGGACACCTTGGGAGGGCGCCCTCCTACTAGGTCCCATTGCCCAAGTTGTGCTTGTATACTTTGGTCCAAGACCAATAAAGTGATATGGTTCAAGGTTGAGGCCCAAGGTTTAGAAAAATAGCCAAAACACCCATGGTAATGACTTTCTAACACCTCACTAGGTTCCATACCTCCGACCAAGGCATAGACACCTACCTGCCCTTATCCAAGGACACCAATACCTTAATCTAAAGGCACATATCCTTAATCCTAAGGGTACCCCTTATCCAAGGGTAACTTGATTCCATACCTCCGACCAAGGTATAGTCACTTGTCTGCCCTTATCCAAAGGCACCTACCCTTAATCCTAAGGGTATCCCTTATCTAAGGGTAACTTGATTCCATACCTCCGACCAAGGTATAGTCGCTTACCTGTCGTTATCCAAAGGCACCTATCCTTAACTATAAGGGTACCCCTTATCCAAGGGTAACTTGCCATTTAGCGCCCAACATTAAATGGACATCTACAGGTCACTGAAGTACTGCTAGTTACATAAATATGTAACATTCCTTCCCCCTAAACTTAAATTTTTCCTTGCAGAAAAAAATTTGGAAAACTCTTCTTGAGATCAGCCTCCTTTTCCCAGATATCCTCTTCTTCTGATTTGCCCCCTCCACCTGACTAAAAATTCTTGAAGCACTCTATTCCTTGAAGTTTTATGTCGGCCGGCTATTAACAATCGCCTCGGGTTCAGGTGGTCCACTCGCAGACTCATCACGAAGAAGCTCCACTAGACCTTCCAGAGGGACCAAGATTTTCTCAACCCCCAACGAGGGTTTCAACTTACTAATGTGGAGAACAGGATGAATTCCAACGTTAGCTGGAAGGTCTAGTTTGTATGCGACCTTGTTTATCACTTGGATAACCTTAAAAGGACCGCAATACCTAGGCGCCAACTCTGCACACTTACCAGTTTTCAAGCCCCTAGAGTGACTAGGGACCCTCAAAAACACCCAGTCGTTGACCATGAATACCTTGTGCTTCCGAAATAAATCAGCATAGTGTCTTGCCCTATCTTGGGCACTTCGTATGCTATTTTTAGTCAGCTGTAACATTTCTTGCATATCCGCAAGGAAATCAACTATGACTTGCACCCTAAGGTTCTTCATGCCAACACTAATTGGTGATCGAGGTTGATAACTATACATAAGCATGAAAGGGCTAAATTTGGTCGCTGAATGTTTTCTTTGTATACTGGGATGTCCTGTGCATGGACTACCATGACACTCATGCAAGATTTGGGCCCTTATTGTGTCATTCTTCGGCACACACACCTTGCCTTTACGAAATAAAATATTTTTCGAATAGCAAAAATCATTTCAATCTTTCCCTGATTCGAGGAATCTTGCATACCTGAATCAACCTCGGAAAGTACTTGTTGCCAATATTTTTCAAAAAAAGGATCGGACTCATAAAGTCCTTGGAGAGACTAAAACAACCCCGGTTCTATAACAATAAAGCATAACTGATTAACAATACCTAGATTGAGCAGGATTGAGTTTTTTGCTTTCATAAGCAACAAGATGTCCATCCTGCATTAGAACAGCTCCAATAGCATAATCACTGGCATTGGTCCTAACCACAAAAGCCTTATTAGGATCGCCAATGATTAGTATTGGTGCTGAAGTAACACTTTTGTTAAGCAACTCAAAACAATTATTCATATCCTCCGTCCACTGCACTAGTGGACTCTTAGCTCTCCGGCTTAGCTTCTTATAGCCTTTCAAGGTCTGGGTAAGAGGAAATGCCAATTGAGCAAATTGGAGAATATGCCAGCAGAAAAATCCTACAAACTCCAAGAAAGACTTGATTTCCCGAACTGTGGTAAGAACAGGCCATTCAATAACCCTCTGGATACAATCGGCCTCGATCTTCACTCCTCGTTCGAAAATCTTATGCCCCAAGGAGGACAATTTCATAGCAAAAACAAAAAGTCACACTTAGACTCTTTGGCGAAGAGCTTTTCCCTTCTTAGAATGTCCAGGACAATCCTAAGATGCTCTTTATGTTTCGCCAAGTCTTATTGAACACTAAGATATCATCTAAAAATACCACTACGAATCTTCTCAAACATGGCCTGAACAAATCGTTCATCATCTGTTGGAAAGTTGCCAGTGCATTGGTTAGACCAAAAGGCAACACCAAAAATTCGTAGTGTCCAAAGTGGGTTCGAAAACCCATTTTTGGTATATCTTCTGCCCTAATGCATATCTGATGGTATCCTGACTTTAGATCTATCTTGGTAAAGTACTCAACACCACCAAGATAATCTATTAGGTCATCCATCCGCGGCAATGGATATATATTCTTAATAGTTACCTTGTTCAATTTTTTTACTTTTAATGCAATTAAAGTCATTAGGTCCAAAGACTAAAGAAATAAGAAAAAATACATCCATCTCATTACTTCGAGACAGATTACCTGAGGTAAAAGCTGGTTCTTTGACACAATCTCGTGCAAGGTGATCCTCGCCATTGCACTTGAAACATAGGTCCTTCTTACGAGCTTCAGCTATATCTTTGCTACCCTGATGATTTTTTAAAGTTTTTCTTGGTTTTCTTAAGATTGTTGGAATTGGGATGTGTTTCATTAACAGCTTCCCTATCCTTCCTCTTGAATTGAAAACCTTTCTTAGACTCATTAGACTGGTGATCCCTAGATGGCTTAGGTGTGTCATCAAAATACTTTGTAACCCTAATAGCATCCTCTAGGGTTTTTTGATGGTTCCTACGAACATCCACTTGGTAATCTTTTGGTAACCCATCAATAAACATTAACAATTGTACTTTTGGTGGAATGTCACTATAAAGCGGATTCAGGTACTCACGAAAATCTTGAATAAATTGTTCCAAACTTTGATTCATTGTTAAATGACTCAACTTTTGAAAGTGTTCATAGTCATCTAATAGTGGTAGGAAGTATTCCCTAAAAACTATGCAAAAATCATCCCATGTACAAGATTGATTGCCTTTTGCAACTAGGTCATCCCACCATACTAAGGCTCTTCCTTCAAGGAACATAGTAACAGTGGACAACTTTTCACATTCAGGGAATTGGTTCATGCCAAAGTATTTGTTCTATACATTAAGCCATGAACTTACCACTTGCAAGTTCCTATCTTTCTTCTCCCCCTTAAACAATTTTACGGGAGGTGGAACTACATGCTTCTTCTGGGTGGCTAACCTAGACTCTAAGTCTTGGTTCCTTTGATTAGTTTCAAGAAATTGTTTATTAGTGGCTTGAATTTGTTGGTATAGAAGTTCAAGAGCTTGTGCCACATTGGATGGGTTTGATAGATCAAATGATGGGTTTTCATTGGTTCGATCCAGTGGGATTGCTTGTGTGTTTTCCTATTATGCAAATACAACAACAAGTAATTCCAATTAGAATATAGAAATGCTTCAATTCTTACATATTCCAATGCAAATAAAAGCATTTACTTCTACTCATTCAATACTTATTGTTTGTAAGCTCAATCCAAGCCTACTTTTTGCAAGCTCAATCCAAGCTTAAGAGAAAACTACACCAAGCAATTTCCTACTTTTGCCTCAATCCAAAGCAAAAATCAAAACAAATATTTATGTAAACTTCAATTAACTACTTCAAGCTAATGTTTACATAAAGGTCTCATTCCAATTCCATTTCCATTTGTCATTCCAAATTCAACACAAATTTTCACATTTCTGACTTTCCTAGATCTTCAAATCCATGAAACTAGTGATTAGAAATGGAAAACTAATGAAGTTTTATGAAAACCTCACTTTTCAGATCTTCTTTTCAGATTTACAGGTTTGAAAATCAGAACTTTAAAATGACAAAAAATAGAACTTCAAAACCTTTTTTATGCATAAAGTTACACTATCGTTTCCTTCCTACATTGCCCATAACATTAAACTAGTAGGTAGAAAGGTATAACTAATGTAAGTCCTTTTGAAAACTTCACTTTTCAGATTTGATTTTCAGATCTACAGGTCTGAAAAAATAGAACTTCAAAATGAAAACCAGTAGTAACACTTCATTTATGCAAAAAAAAAAAAAACACTAGTTTTGATCAAAAACACAAGCTAGAATCAATCTTTTTTCACAAAAAAATTTTGTGGATGTAGAGGAAGACTTCATCTATCCATTCTATGAATCCTTTTTCAAAAAGATTCTAAACCAAAAGCCCACATTCAAACTTCTCTAACATAATCAAAAATCAGCAAGGCCTGTAAAACCATTTTTAGGGACTTGTTCTTAGCACCTATTAATTGGAGTTAATGACACAAAGTCAAATCTCAATAATGGCAAATGATCTTTGATGCTTTCTCTTGGATTTGGATCAAAAATCTCATCAAGATGATGTGTAGAAAAATTATGAAAATCCTATCAATAATGACACATTAACGGCAGGTATATCAGCTCCCCATGCGTGAGTACTCCTGCAGCCCACTATCCACTTTAGACCTCAAATTTTGAAGCAATCACTTAGTATAAGCTCATCCTCTCAAAATTAGTTATTTAGCATCAAACTTGCTAAATTTGGCCTTGATTTTGATCAACAATTAAACTCTTGTACTTGGCTCTGATAGCATGTTGAAAGTACAGTGTTTATAGATCTAAAAAGATCCTCAAGAGTGATTGGGTATTTGGTTAATCAATCTATTGCAAAACTAGCACTCAAATCTTGATGTAGATTGGCAATTTGATCTAAACAAACAAGAACAATCAATCCCCTCACATGTGAAATACAAACTCTAGTACAACACGTACTAACAGAGAATCAACTTAAGTTTAGATTGATTGCATTCACATCAAAAAATCCCAACACAAATGGTGTAAAAGCTCTAAATTGTCAATTGCTCCAAAATCATGATCTCTCCCACAATGGAATGAATCATTGATAGTACAAAGGAGATGCTTTCCATGGCTGATTGAGCAGATCTTTGACAACAAAAAATAGAGAAGTGGCTTTCCATGTTAGCAATTTGATGTCAAACCCAATTGATGAGACTTACATACTCACAAATCAACAATTCTTCAAGAGGTACATGCAAAGATTGCAAGGGAATATAAATGTTTACTCAATGCAACCCTTATGTCCTTTTTTGCAATGGTAGTAATGGAATTGAAAACTTGTTAACCAATATGTCCATCCATCAACCACATATGTCAATACAATAACTTTTTTAAATCGTAGATTGGGAGATGAATATGCGCCAAGACTAGTGGAGAATTTGACAAATATATCTCTAATAATGCTTCTTGGTTTCCAAGGGCCCTCAAACTGGGACGAAAAAAACTTTGGATGTTAAGCTAACCAACACAGCCAACCCTGTTGGGTATGTCTCTAAAAATGAAATGATGAATGTCCAAATTCGGGCCTTCAAATCATCGTTTACGAAAAGAGTTACAAATTGCTATAAGCTATGGGAATTGTAATAGTTGTTGATATTTAGCTCTTTTCTGGATTTTCTTTGTTTGTTCAAATGCATCGTAATTTGTTATTCACCTACATTTTGTACATATAAATAGGATGAATATGGTATGCATTCAATGTGTCATATACCACACTAATGTATTGTTCAAGGCACTTGTTATCATGTCTATTTACCCATTTTGTCACTTTTATCACAATTTAATGTTGGCTTGACTTATATTCATCCTTATACATACCCACATGATCACAAGTACAATAAGATGGAAGTTTGAGGAAGAGCATAACATCAGATATTCTAAGCAAATGTTACAAACTTATCATGAAGAAACTACTTTGAAGAAACTAACGAAGATTGTAGATAGAATACTCGCACTTCCCCCTTTTTCCAATCCTACATGTTTACTAGAATAGCCAACAAACCAACTTTGTGTTCTCCTTGAAATGCTTTTTGGTACTATCAAATCGTGGGATTATAGATAGCGAAACCTAGATGGGCAAGCCCAACTCAGCACAATGCACCAACTCACCATGTGTGGGAAGATTCCTCCTTGAAATGAACGATCTCAAGTGGTATTTACTTTTTCACAAACTTATGGAGGGTTGGCAGTTTTTTGAGAAAATATCTTGTGTAGCTTGCCTTTGCACTGCTTTAGGGCCAAGATTTCAGGAACCTAAATATCTTGTGTAGCTTGCCTTCAGTTTAAAATGTGCTCTTTGCACTGCTTTAGGGCCAAGATTTCAAGAACCCAAATATTATCCTTGAGGCTAGCAAAAGCACTTAAAAGTACCTTGCCACCTTTCTAGTTGTATCTTAGTTGCTGTGAACCCTCACATGCATTCCAAGGTTTAGTTCAGAACCTCGGTTTACACCTGCTGCTGCTGGCGGGGGTGAATCCTGCAGGTTGACCTACCCTGAGATGTCAATATTAGAACTTATTAACCGTCACAAAATTTAATAGCAAGATACACGAACTTCGTGACGTTGTTCAAGTTGGGACTTTCTTCTGAAGGGATTACATTATGCCTACAAAGGAACTATTTTATACCGACATGGATACGTTTGTCTATTGAGGGACATTTTCTTATGTCCATTGAACAGCCTTACTGTGCATGTGTCCACAATAGATCTTCTGGGGTCTTTCAAGTTCTTACAGATAATTTTATTCAGCTTATCTACAAATTTTACCATAGATCCTTGAGCAGCAAATATTTCTTAAAGAACATGATATCCATTTGAGATTTGTTTCATTTTGTTGGCATTGCTTGAGATTGGGTTAAATGTCATTCAATATACCCTTTTATTACATAGCATGTTCTCATACATTTGATACTTTCTAAAATTGAAGCTTTTCATTGGTCCACGTTTGCCCTAAAATGCAGTTGAAAAGCAGTTGAAGTGGATTTGAAAATCTCACACGATTTTAGAGAAAACACATGCTTTGAGAAACTTCTAGAAAGAGAAGTGTCTAGAGAGAGAAAGACAAGGTACAAAATCGTGCGATGAGAGAGAGCACCAGAGAGAGAGAGAGAGAGAGAGAGAGAGAGAGAGAGAGTTTCTAAGCTCTCATTTGATTGTAATGTTTGTTCTGCTGTGGCATGTTTTAGGAATGTTACATAAGTAGACTGGGAGCCACCTCAGTGACCTGACTTGCAATTAACTCATTTTCTCTGAAAGTCTATAATCTGCTTTGCATATTAGAATGGTTCAACTACTCTGATGCAAAAACAAAATTCCCGTTCTCCAAGAAGTGGCATGCTGGTGAGAATTTCCTTTCCTCTACTTAATATCAGGTATTCGACTCCAATGAAAATGCACATTTGAATATACAAGACAAAACAAAATCTTCATGAAACAACTCCATAAAGAAAATACTCTAAAAAGGGGACACCTGAAAGGTAGCCACAAATAGATGAAAATTAAAAAGTGGGCCTATATTCTTAAAATTCAGGACAGATGCCAAACTTAGGTCGCACATGAATGAGTATTGATAAAAAAAATCTAGGAAATATAAATCAGAAGGTTCAAGGCAAACACATCAATTTGATTCAAGCAGTTACCTAGTTACTACTTTACCTTGCCTGTTGAGGCAGAGCCAGAATATAACAATTCAAAACATGGTCAACTCTTTATTGTCCAACTTTACAAGGCAACAGCATTCACTCAAATTCTTACAGACCACCAAACATAGCTAAAGTTGACAACGGATTGCTTGATGATGCTTGAGAACGATCTACCAAATGCTTAGCCATTCTGTCAGTTTCAGGTATAGCGAGTAGTCTATTTTTAATTAGTCACACAAAAAGGTGACATGTCAACAATTTTGTTAGCAATACAAAAACGACTGATTAAAGAGAACGTTGCCTAAAAGATTTTACAGCCTACGCTGATTTAAGGTAAAAGCAGAATATTTAATCACCCTTTATGTCAGGGAATGATCTTTCCAGAGAACTCTACCAGTGTTAAGGTCATAGAAGCCCTTTCTGTGCCAAATGGTGAGGAACATCCTCCATTCCGTACATGTGGTACATGTGGAACGTGATCAATGAGATTAATGAGATTTGTTTTGGACCTTGGGCCCTAAAACCCAATTAGCACAGACTATTTTTTGTTGTATTTTTTCAGCATAGAAGAGGCCACATTTTGCAGCATATAAAACAGCTGAAATCAGAGATCCGTAATCCAATTCGTGCCAAGACATTTTGCAAGATTGACTGGTGTGCTATGATGAAGTGGTGTGCTATGAGGGTTGAAGTGTTAGGTATTTTGGGCAGCATGAACAAGCTGTTGAAATGAATTTGTAGCATGCAATTTGTGCGTATGTCAAGTGGGTATTTAAATTAATGTATGTGAACACCTATTATGTATATTTAATAAGAAATGTAGGACTCATGGCCCAATGTTCATCAAGTGCCATAATACCCTATTTGGGGTCCAAATCCCAACTTCTTAAGCCTAATTATGTCTAATCTTTCTAAAAGCCTGCTTAATGAAGCTAGCATGCTAGATGGCACTAAAAATAGTGTCAAGAAGTTCCAGATGGAGAAAATTCTTGAAGAAAAAGGATGGTGGGATGTAGTAAAAGGCAGAGAACTTGCTCCTATTTCAGAAACTGATCTCAAGGACTACATCAAGAGAGGCAAGGGAGCCCACAAAATCATCTCTCTCAGTGAAGGATAGTGTAATCCCTATATGAGAGGCAAGAGAACTAGATCAAGCTTGGGCAACTCTTGAATCTATCTTTTGAGACAGCCAATACAGCTAGGGTTCTTCACTTGAAGAACAAACCTCTTCTCTTAGAATGGATTCAGGACATTCAATCATTGATCATTTCACAAAGATCCAAGATCTTAGGTATCAACTTGCAGTTTTTGGAAAAAGTGTTGCTGATAGAAATTTGGTGTCATTGGTTTTATATAGCTGACTTATGCTTGTCAAAATTATATGATGATGATTTCTGCTAGGAATAGAATCCCTACTTTCAAAAAATTGTATGGTCTTTTGAAACAGGAGGAAATGACAAGGATGAACCTCCCACAAAGGGACAATTACCAGGAGCATGTCTTTGCTTCTAAGAAGAAGCAGCAGTTTTCCAAGGACAAGAAAGGCACAGGCGAATTAAAGTGCTCAATACAAGAAGACCTAGAGCAAAGCATGGACAATTTCCAATTGTCAAAAGATCAATCGTTGAGCTCCCCGTCTACACCTCAAAGGAAGTGCAATTGTACCTATGAGTACTAAGAAGTATGGCCATTTTGCTTTTGAAAGCAAGAAGCAAGCTGCTCAAAATAAGGAGCCAACAAGCAATCTGGGGACCATGGTATTGGAGTAGCGAAGGAGGAGCAAGATGACATTAATTAAGCAGATTGAGCTTTTCTCTATTTATTGCATTGGCTAAACAAGCCACTTATGGTGGTTAGTACATTGACTCTGGTGCTTGAAGGCACAAATCCTCACAGAGATTGGTCTAGTTCCTTTGATGAGTTAAATAATGGACAAGAGGCGTGCTTGAGTGACAATTACACCTAAGGTCAAGGGCAAGGGCACAAGTACTTTATGTACCAAGGGTTGAAAAGACCCTTCTTACAGTTGGTGCTATCACCAAGCAAAATAGAAAAATTGAGTGAGTTTTATATGAAAAGATTTGAGTTTGATTCACTATTGTCAGGGTTAGAATTGTGCAAGAAGAAACATTGTCTTTTCATTCACTAGGCATAGTATGCATGTGAAGTCTTGACATGTTCAACCTGCAAGATTGCAAACCCACCACTCCCATTGATACCAATTGCAAGCCTGAAGGAGGATGGCACTCCTTTTGTGAACGGGAAGTCTTTATAGACAACACGTGTGCCGCCTGATTTATCTTACTACTACCAAACCAAATATAGCATATGCAATCGGAGTGGCAAGCCAGTACCCACTGCCTAAAGCCCATCGGAAAGCGGCAAAGAGGGTGTTGATATTTGTCAAGGGGAATGTTACTACCAGTTTAAAGGTTGGATGCACAGATGCAAGTGAGCTTCAGCTTGAAGGCCACACTGAAAGTTGCACGAACCACCGATTTGAAGGCAAAGATTTGGTAATTTTGAACCGAGTCGAAATCGAAATCAGCCAATTCGAATCGACTGGGGACTCGAATCAGTTGCAAGAACTTTTACAACAAGGGCCTAATTCGATGTTCATTCCATGAGATGCTCGAGAGAGAAGCACGCCTTTTCTCTTGAGGAACTTGGAGAGTGTGGATTTAGGGGAGAGAGAATGTGCATTGTAGAGTTAAGGGGAGAGTGTTAATGATGAGAGAGAGTTTAGGGAGTGAAGTTTGGACTTTGAAGAAGGTGAAAATATGTTAGAACTTAGGAGTGAGCTTAATAGAGTGGAGAGAGAGGTGACAAAGGACGAATATTTAATTTATAGTTAGAGTTTAGAAGTTAGTAATTATAAGTTTCAGAACTTTGAAGTACAAATCCAGTTAGAAGTTAGAAGCTAGTTAGGATAGACTTTTGGTAAATTTGATTTTTGAGACTTGAAAGTTGAGTCTTAGGGCTAGATAGTACGAAGTAGACAGGGGTAAATTATAGATAGAGTCTAGAGACAGCAAGGGATCACAAATGGGATAGTAAAAGTAGGAGTCCAGGTTAGAACTTACGACTTAGGGTTTAAACTTTTGGGTACACAAAATCAGGATTTGGGCGACGGAATCATGGTGAAGGCAAGAGATCCCACTTGGGAACATGTGACAATTGTTGTAGGATATGGCAGCTCAGGAACAAAGAGGCAGAGTAATGCAATGTCACCTATACAGGCGATCCTTTGCGGATTCGAGCACACCTCTTGGGAATGCATGGCTACGACATAACTGCTTGCACACATGAGCCACGAGATAACACGAACCTTGTACGCATTGCTATCAGAAGGCTCTTCTATACATGTGACCTCCCCTTCCACTTAGCACAATCGCCTGAATCGGAAGCGACAATATTAGCTATTTCCACATCGATTCAGAGTGGAGAGGGCCTAGCATGGAGCAGTTGAGGACTAGAGAGTTGCTCCCAGAAAGAGATGAAGTGAGCAGAGAGCTAGAGCCCATCATGTGAGTCGTGATTGTTGCAACTTGGAAGTTGGCTCATATAATGTAATTTGTAAATTGTTGTCTTGTTTTTCATTCCTCCTAAAAATCTTCAATCACGAATCATGATTCAAATTTCACACACCAAAACTATAGGAAGTCGTGGAGTAAGTCTATGATCTATCGTACACTAAGCACTTCTAATTGGTTATTGAGTGTACAGATTTGCATACACGTTCCTTTTTTTGGAGCGCCTCTTGAAGGTGCATAGCAGCCTAAGGCAGATGGTGGTTTCAAATAACTGGCAAGAGTGGGGGTCATCACGAGAGCCCAAGTCACGGAAGTTCAAGACTATTGTGCTATCATCGCCATTTTGGGATGAGGCACGAAAACCCATTTACACTGTCTTGCACCTCACGAATAGACAGGCCTCCACATTGGGCCTTCTTTAGGAGTTCATGGACAGATTGGGGGAGCAGCTGAGCATTTGCACATCACTTAGTTCAACAAACATGTGCATTTAAAAACTCTAAATTCTCAACGTTGCGAGTTTTAACTTGCATACTCAATGCTCAAAACTATTAGACTATTTTCATACATGGTGTTCATTGTTGAATCCTTGACTTTGGACTTTCAAAAATCACAGGCTAGAGGAAATCAATTGTATATGGTGAGATAGATGGCAGTGGTTCCATCAGCCTTTGCAGGCCATGGCTTGCATACTCCATCCTTTGTAGCGGAGTGAGACGCAATTTCATGACCAGAAGATCATAGACGGTTGGAACACCTACGTTAGGATGGTCTATCCTGATCTTGTCACACAAGATGCACTCAAGGATGACCTATTTGTGTTCAAAGGTGAGCTCCTTGAGTTTGGATCTGCTATAGCCCAGGCAGGCATGTTGCGTCCAGTGAGAGGGTGGCTGAAGTATTGGGACGATGTTCCCGTATTACAGAGACTTACAATTTGGATCCTCTCGCAGGTAGCTTTACCATTTCACATATTTGATAAGCTAACTTTAAGATTTATATTTTTTTTAAGCAAGCTAAAGTGATGTTTTATTTTTCTTATGTTTCTATGCTCGTCGAACTGCTCAGCTACTCCTTGTGAGAGAAATTGAGTATGTTTGAAATAGACTCTCCATTGCACAGTTGGAGAGTTGGTATATGACAACCTTAAAGTATTGAGCAAGTTGAAGAGCACACAAGAGCCGATGCAGGTAATATTTATTGTGATTTTTAGTCCAAGCAAGTCACGATTCGTGCTTAATCAAAAATCGTGACGTGAATTGTGAACTGTGATTCGTGATGTAAATCGTGAAACCTAATGAGATTGATAATACAAAGGTTCCAAAATTGTCACCCGTATCCCAAGACGAGGAGGACATTATAGATTCCTCCACGAAAATGTCCTCCTACACTAGCTACAACTTACAAATTAGTTATTGACCTCAGACCAGTGATAAGTGTAGAGTCTAGAGTCTAGACAATGGACATTATTAAAAACATTGTAATTCGTAAGTTGTAAGTAGTAAATTACTAATCCTAATTCTTAATTCCGATTCCCTATGTGTAGGACTTAGCACTCAAGGAGCTTCACGTAGGATCTGGATGCAGCAGGGAAAGGCTTCAGGTTCTCGTCCTCCTCAACCGTCTCGTGTAGCAGCTGCAGCTGAGGAATCTGATTTGGATGATTCAAAACAAACTTATAAAGAGGAGGGTGATACAGAGTCCTCCGACTCGTATAAGCATACTCAAGACAGTGGTGAGGTGATCACAAGGAGCCAAAGCCTCTCATTGTACAAGACACTCTCCTGAGGGCGATGAGGTTCAGCCGATTATTGTAGGTCATAGCCCATGGGTCATGGATCATGATTCATTATGAACTCTAGAGACAAGGAGCATGTGCCTTGTTGCATGCATATGAGCCTGGAGGCGCTGAGTCATGACATTTTTGTGGTTGTCCTAGAACCTTCAACCTATATCTATACATGATCGATTTTATTTCATATTGGAATCTAGATTTTGGATGATGTTCATTCACCGAATCACAATCTATGTTTATTATTGCAATTTGCATTGAATCTTGATGTTGCAGTATCATCTATATACTTAATACTTACTACTTTGTACAACCTAATTTCTAGAATCTGAATCTTAAAATTTATGCTTCGATACAAGTCTCAAGAAATGTCAAAAAAAATTGCAACCTCACCGATTCGCCAATGCGGTTTCCGGATTGGCAATACGAATTGGTTTGAACAAATTATCGAACGAATCAGACATAAAACATTACTCAAATGCTTAATGTACAGTGTACAACCTAATTTATAGAATCTAAAAATTCATGCCTAAATACGAATTGAATCCATTTTGCTAGCTTCAGACTGTAATCCTTGTTCCCATGAAGAAGAAAAGATGGCCGAAAAAGAGATTCTCCAATTCGGTTTCCAAAATGGCGATTTGAACCGGTCAAATTGGTCAGATTCAAATTGGATATGGAACTATAATTTGAATTGGGCAAGTGATAGAGAAGACCGCAGATCTTCTTCGAGCTATGTTTTTAACCTTAGCTCAGGGACCGTTTTTTGTTGCAACAAGAAGCAGCCCACCATAGCATGGCTCAAGCCTCATATAAATCTATCATCTAATATCTATGGATGCAATGTGCATGACGCAACATGGGCCATGGCACATGCTCCTAGTCTCTAGAGCTCATAATAGCCTAGCCCTCATCGCCCGTGGGAGCATCTCCTATACAATGGGGACCTCTGACTCCTCATGATCATCACTCTCCTCATCCGAGTCAGAGGACTCTGTATCACCCTCCTTTGTGTAACCACCTAGACTCTCTAAAGTCTCCTCTGAATTATCAACACTAAGCTCCTCATCTGCAACTATTGCACGAGACCGTCGAGGAGGACGAGAGCTCGAAGCCTCTCGTTGGAGCGTCCTAATCCTACGTGAAGCCCCTTGAATGCTAGGTCCTGCACAATACACGTAGGGAATTAAATCAGAATTGAAAATTTACAAAATACAAGTTACAACTTAGAACGGTTTCAATAACGTCTAGACTTGAGTCTAGTGCGACGTGACACGTCAATATCTAATTTCCAAATTCAAAATTGTAAGTTTGTAACCTGCAGATAGGAGAGCATCATCATAGAGGAATCTATACACGTCCTGCTCCTGAAATAAGACTGGTAGTTCTGGAAACTTTGTGATATCAATCTCATCTGGATTGACCTGCACAAATTCCATCATGAATCACGATTCACAATTCACGTCACGAATCACGATTTTCTTATTTGGATTAAAGAACGTTGCACGAGTGACGAATCACGATTCACAATAGACCTACTTCTGGATAGATTTTACCTACATTGGCTCTCGTGTGCCCTTCAACTTGCCCAATAGTTTAAGATTGGAATGCACATATACCAGCCTTTCTAATTGTGTAGCAGAGAGCCTATTTCTTCTCTTTGTCTGAATCAAAGAGAAGACACTCCAATTTCTTCCACATGGTGTTAGGGACCCAACTCCCTTGGGTCCCAAACCCAACTTGAAACCGAACACTGACTGGGCCCGTTGACTTGACCAGTGACTCATGGACCTGCATGGTCGCCATGTGTCATGTTCCAAGATGTGTGCTAGGCTTGGAGACTCCTACCTTGGAGGTATACAAGGAGGAGAGGTCTCTTAATCCATTCATTCTATCTACCTAGGAGAAAGTGGATGGTGAGCGCTTGGCACAGCCAGGAGGAGTGCTAGCCTGAGGTAAGAGATGGCTGAAGGCCATGACAGTGGTATGGGACACTGTCAAGGTTGGAGGTCGGATCTTGCTTGTTACAGGTCACGGGCCAGGGCACGGAGGGTGGACCCGAATTAGGTCCTACGGCGAGGTGGATCGTGAGCGTTAGGTTTCTATAATGACCAGCACCTGGCGGTTTAGGGTTTCGATATTGTAACAGATGGTATCAGAGCCACCTTAATCCGTGTACAAGTCTGATCGATTCATCTTGCCAGACGGTATGTTTTTAAATCTTTGGAATCTCGTTGCCGCGCCACCGGTAAGGACCAGCGGACAGGTCCGCGCGCCCTGCACTGTCTGCGAGGTTGGGTGGGGCCTGCGGTGGTCTAAAGCTCGCAAATTTTTAACAAAAGGGGGGGAGGGGGTGGCCTATGAGGCCCATCCTTGTGGCAGCCACCTGTACTTTTTGGATTCCAAGTGGCAATCACATACACAACTTGTGTATTAGTTGTCTCCTTGTGGATTGGTGGGTGGCTTCTCCTTGCATAAAGATGTAAAACTTTGGAAGGCTTTGGATTGGTGGATAGCCTCTTGCTCTTCTCATTTCTTCTTTCAATTTTCAGGATTCTCTTATGTTGTAGTGAGTTGATCTTGAGTGAGCCTCTTCCTTCCATAAGTTGTATATCCTTCTTGTTTCCTTCTTCTATCATGCAGCCCACTCAATCCAAGGATGATGAACCTATGACTACCCCTACAATTCAAAATGTTGAAGCTCTTGTGTTGGCAATCAACAATCTTCAACAATAGATTATTGATATGCAGGCAAAACATAATAAGGAGCAACAGGAGTGGAGGGATTTGGCACAAACCAGGCAAGCTTTGCACCATCCTCTCTTCACTCCAAATCTTTTTTCAGGAGAGAAGATAGATTCCTCAATGTCATGATTCCGTAGTGGATCGTTGGAGCTTGCATTTCTCTATGCACGATTTGACGGATGACAACAAGATTAGTATGTCATCATGTATTTGCGAGACAAAATCTTAGAGGTAAGGCCGATGTCCCCAAGACTTGGGAGGATTTTTGCAAGGCCTTCTTACCCATCTTGGATGACTTCGAGTTCTATCGCCAATATGCAACGATTCACCTGGGGAACCGGCCCTTGGATGCATACTCGCAAGAATTTGAGGAGGTATATTCTCGTTTTGCTACAAGAATAGATCCTGCTTTAGTCAAGTTGCATTTTATTTTGGGATTGCCCAAAGATTTTCAACTCGAAGGAGGACCAGCCTTATACTCGGATGTTGTTCGCTATGCTAAGCTATACGATGATACTCGTGTAGTAGCTAAGCCTGAGCCTGCTGACCAACCCGAAGCAAAGGGTAAAAAGGCATTCTTTTCAAAGAAAGGAAAAGAAAAAGTGAAGGGTTCTCCCTTGGAGCCAAGTGGATCAAAGAAACGATCCTCGATGGACCAAGAAAACTTTGCAAAGGCCAGGAGCGACAACTTAAGCTTTAATTGCATGCATGGAACCAGGTCATATTGCAAAGGAGTGCCCAAAGGGAAAAAATGTTAAAGGGGGCTTCCTTTAAGGCGCCAGGTAACTCTAACTTTTCAAGCATTGATTTGACCTTTGCTAATAATTCTCGTTGTGAGCATTGTTGTTTTCATACGGCAGTTTTTGGTCCCCACGACCTAATTCGGATGAACGGGATCGTTGGAGGCCAAGTCGTAACAATGTTTTTTGACGAATGGTTCCACACATAATTTTATTGCAGAAATTAAAGGTGGAAACAAAGCAAAGTGACCATCGGTATGTGGTAAAGCTGGCCACGGGAGCAAAGAGTCAAGTTTGGGACTGGATAGTCCCATGTCTTCCTATTCAAATTCAGGGATATAAGGATAAGTTTGATTTCCATGTAATGAATTTGGATAAAGTAGACATAATACTTGGTAAGGAGTGGTTCTATGAGAGGAATGAGTCGTTAAAGAAAAACTATGTAACCCACAGTTTGTCGTTCTTGCATAACGGCTATCTTATTGAATTGAATGGAAATGTGGATATCTCTTCTCCTTACATGCTTTCTACTTTGGAAACTGTTAAAATGTATGGATGTTATTGATTGTAATTCTTATTTATGTTGGTTGAAGGATTTCTCTTATCGTGAAGAATGCAATTTACAATACTATAACTTCCAAATGGAATTAATGTCCAACAACCTAAAACAAGAAAATTCGTCGGAGGGTGAAACCTTTAGGAGACTTAGACAAGAATTTAACGATGTGTTTCCTGAACAGCTTCCAGAGGGTCTTCCCCCCTCTAGGGGAGTCGACCATGGTATTAAACTCATTCCTGACAAGAATTTAACGATGTGTTTCCTGAACAAGATCTTTATGAGTACCTAGCTTTGTCTACATGTATATTGGGTTGTAGATGACCATTTCTAATGTTATGTGGCATTGTACAATTGTTAAGGATGGCATTCTAGGGATCAAGCTAGTTGCATTCTCATCTCTTACCACACTAACTCAGTTTTCCCACATGCTAGTTTAGGGCATTTTCTTGAATTTTGTCTAGGGCATTTGGCTTGTGGCTTTTGAAATTTACAATGCATTTATGGCAATTCCAAAGCATGTCATTGGTGATGTGTTTATTGTAGCCAGTAGTTTTCAAGCACTCTTACTAGGCTCAAGTCTCACGCAAGAACACTCTCTTATATGCCAATTAATAGTGAACCCAAACTATATGTTCTTAACCCAAGATCATGCTTGCATCGAACCTTGGGTCACGATCACGAGGGTAGATGCTTAGGCAAGCTCCATGGATGTACAAAAGTTTAGACTGGGGCCAAAACTTTTGGGCACATAATTGATAGGGATGTCCTTATCTATCATGCCACAAAAATAAAATCTTGGTTATATTAGCGTTTTTATAGTTTTCTGCAACAAAGGGTGTATTAATTAGATTTTCAAAAAATAAAAAAAGGTTCCAACTTTAAGAAAACACGGGTTCATATCATACGCTACAAAACTATAATTTAGGTCATTTCATCATAAGTTATGCTCACCTTAACTTTTCTAATCACAAAACCATGAGAAAATGTCTCAAGAGAGACCATTCCTTTACATATGACAACCTTACAACAGTTGATTGACTCGATACCTTTCAAAAAATTTGGGAGCCGTTTATAGGTGGCAAGGACATTTGCTACTTTAGAAGTGCAACAAGATTCAAGTGTACGTAGATTTACCCTTTAAATAAATGATGCGCACTATGCTTGATATCCGATCGGGCACATTGTTTCCCAAGTCGAATTCAAGAATGAGGTTTGCACCTACTATTTTTGGAGTTTGCCAAAAAAGTCTTAGACCATCAACAAACTTTAAGCATCTGTCTTTCTGCATTTGAATCGATGTTATGTCCAGGATAATACCCGACATGACAAAGAAGACATGCAATCTTCAATCCTATGGAGTCCAACCACGGTCTTTGACAATCAACTTCATCATGCATAGCTTGGACCAAATGCTCCCTGCTCACATCTTCAGCTCCTTATGTCCACATTAGCTTTCATAAATTTTACCACAATCATGCTTAAATTAACGCTTTAGAAAGCACCATTCCAGGACAGTTTCTTGACATCCAAGTTTTGGATTTTGTACACACGTACTTGTTCTGGTCACAGAAAATCCTTAGATCTCGCACCATTTTTTATATATGCACAAACTAGTGTTACAACAACACTTGTGGCATTTGAAGCCTTAAAAAACATTCACCTGGTAAAATTATCAAAACACAAGATAAACTATGATAGAATGATAATTCTAGGCCTGAACAAATCTGATTTCTTCCTTCAAAAAACTGATTTCTATTAACCTGAACATTCTGCAAGATGCAAGAGCACTTGAGCTTTTACATTATTAAGGCATTACACTTATATTCATGTCAACTAGCTATTTAACAGAAAACTATTTAAGTCGAGGCTGGCTCACGGTATCACAAATAGCATGATGGGACCATAAGCACAACTGAGGTGCTGTCTGTGTCCCTTTTACAGAACTTTATAAGTCCATCCTATTTAAACTCTGGGTGGCATGGATCAGTCATCAGCGTCAGTCAACTGTCCTGACCTTTAAAAGCTTCAAAAATGGTGAAGCATCATCAATGGATTTCAGGTCAATCTGTCATATACTTGAAAATGATAAATAGCACCCAATGGTCTGACATCAATACCCGGAAACTAATCATTTTTGTTTTTGTCCAATATCAAAAACATATTTCTCATCAGGAAAAAGAACGATTGTGGAAGAACTGAATCAAGACCTGTATCAAAGAGAAAATGCCGAACATGGAGGTGGAGAAGGACATATGACATCTAGAATACTAACCAGCAGCCAAATCTAAGTCTTCAATTTGTCAACTGCCTTGACCTCTTTGTCCTACTATGCCCATGCTTGTTCATAATTTCAAGATAATGGTTACTAATCTCCACCTTTCTTATTTCTGAAACTCTCGCGTAACCCTGCAAACTTTTTGAAGCATTGAGCTTTAGTCTTTCCAGGGACAGCAGCTGCTATTCTCTCCCATCTTTGAGCTGTATCTTTTGGAAATGCTTTGATAGCTTTGACAAGGACCAACTCCTGAGTTTCAGACCAAGCATCCTGTTCAACACTTGCAATCAAAGTCGAATCTGAGTGAGCTCCATCAACTTGGGTTATTTGCTGTACTCGTTTACAATCGTGAACAGCATTTTCCTGTACATTTTGATCAAATATGGTACTTTTGCTTCCACTTTGAGGCTCTCTTGCAGTGCCATTGGCCACAACAGGTTGTTCAGAAACTACTTCTGGTTGTTTGGTTTTATCTTCATTATCCCTCTTGGACAAAGGTGATGCAATGACAACATTCGGGGTCTTTCTCTTTTGCAGAAAAGAATCAAAAGCTTTGGAAGAATCTGGTTTTTGCAACAGAACTGTCTTCACTCCCCTGAGAATTTCATCCACCGACCTACCAGTTCCAATGTAGTTAGCCACCACTTCCCACCTTTGAGATGTCCCTTTTGGATACTTGATCACTGCTTTCCGCAGCAACTCTACTTCCTCCTTTGTCCAGGGTTTTTCCTTTTTCTCATCTGCATTCAGCATTTTCGATTTCGATTCATCAGGACCCTCAACATTTTCATTCAAAGCAGCTGCCTTGAAACTTTGATTCCCCACATAGCCATTACCATTGGTAATAGCATCAATTGATCCCCTTGATTTAGTTGTTAGCTCGTCCTTTTCCTGAGGAAACTCCAGAGAGTGTAAACGGTCTTTCAGTCCATCACCAAGAGCGTTCTGTATTACCTTTGCCTGCTCTTCTATCGCCTTACTTTCAACTTTCTCACACAAGCATCTTAACTGCTCTAACTCTAATGACAAGCACAGATTATCAATATTCTCACCAGAAACCCCAAATTGCTTGTTGGAAACTAGTCCTGCTACGGCCAACCTTAACCTGGACCGCTCCTTCCTCAGCAGTTTCTTTTCTTTCTCTTTTGATTTTTTTTGGGTAGCCACCTCTTCCGCTAACTGCTTTTCTTCTTCCTCCTTCCTCAACCTCTCTTCTTCTAAAACCCTAGCCGCCTCCTCTTCCTTTTCTTTCTTTGCCAGTGCTTTCGCTTGCTTCTTGCGCAGCTTTTCCGCCTTCTCTTCCTCCTTCCTCCTTATAATGCGAGGGTCTCTTTTGTAAGCGTTCTCCACAAGTGCGCGTACTCTAGAACTTTCCTCTTTCTTAGCTTTCTCTCTCAACTTGAGATTCTGCCTTTCCATCCATCTTTTGTGCTCTCTGCTTTCCGCTTGTTCTAGATCAAACTCATCCGCATGAGGAAATTCTCTCCAACTTTTAAAACTGTACCAAAAATCATAAAATTTATCTACCTCGGACAGCGGAGTATCGTCTCGTCCAAGAACAGGAACAGGCTGTGCAATGGACCATCTGCCGTTTCTCATAAAAACGGGGCCAAAAACCTTAAAGAAATCTTCAGCGGAGCATTCAGAAGGAACTCCATCATCAAACTCGTCAATGGAATCATATACTCGTCGCTTTACAGGATCAATCAGGACCTCGTAAGCTTCCTGAATCGCTTTAAAATGTTGATCAATCTCTTCCTTCTTGGTCTCCTTTGCAGCCTCTGTTTCTTCTAACAACAAAAAAGCTGCCTGCTTGTCAGGATGATGCTTCAAAGCAACCTCACGATAGCTTTTTCGGATCTGCTCTTCAGTGGCAAGATAACGAAGATGGCTGAGACCTAATAAGGCATAATGATCTTGCTGCTCTGTCCCAAAACCAGACTTTTTCTTTCCTTTGAAAAAATACGAGTCCACAGAAGGAGAAGGGGTTTTATCTTTTTTGTCCACTGTCTCGCTATCGTTATCCTCCTTCTCATCAAGTCCCAAGTAGCGGAGCGCCGCTGCGTGAAAGGAAAAGCCAGCCGCTTCAAATCGCTCGGCCTTTATAGGAAGACAGTTTGAAAGTAGCAGCACCGGTAACCCATCCTCAAGCTCAGTGGACGAGTACGTAAGAAGCTTCATATCCGCCGGCATCTTGCCCTAAAATCTTAACCACATGTGATCAAACCTCCGCGGATCGTTCGCAAGCCTCTTCCGATCAAAAACTGGAAAATAGAATTGCTCTTTGATTGTGAGATGGCGGCAGAAGCCAACCAAATCAATTCTATATATTTACGACCACTACATCAGCGCCAAATCTGATGCCCGCTAAAAACTTGAGCGGCGAGACGATGAAAAACGAAGGAGGAAAAGCATGCAATTACAAAATCTTAAACACCGCAGCGCCCTATCGTAATTTAAAGCAGACGCATGTAAACGAACGTCGCGCGAAAAGACAGAAAAGGGGACGAAGGTTTACTTTATTAGGGAAAGAGGAGGAGGGAACTCAGGAAGATTAAGGAGGGATGCAGAAAAAGCAAAGGCGGGCGACGGGCGAAAAAATACAAGAAAAGGGCGTGAAATGCCATGCGATGAGACTTTGATTTTACGCTCGCGCCTTGGATGCTTGCCACGACTCCCTAATGTCCTATGGTTTTCTCATAAATGCGTGGCAAAATCTAAACGATTCTAAAATTTTAACCTACTATGAAAGGGCCCCTAAGGATTTAAACATAATTGCATACCAAAGGGATTTAAACATGGAAGATTGTTTAAGTTTGATGCTAATGTTGTTATTGAAAGAGTGAACATGGCAAAGGAGTAGATCACTCAAGTGAAGCCCTTGTTAAAGTGTGTTTTTGCTAGGATTCAGGAGGAGCATATCATAAAGAAGAAGATCTTGGGGATCAACCTCAAAACCCGAGAGCTCCAAGAAGGTCCTCAAGGAAAAAGGCCGAGTCATCAAAGTTAATGCAATTTCTTCACTCAAGTGTGCAATTTGTAAGCAATGGAGATGCTACTATCTTTGAATTTTTCATAGATAGTGTTAAAAGACTTGAAGTGACATTTTTTTTATCTTCAACATTCATGATATTTAGTACATTATGTGGATACGACAAGACAATGCAATTGAAGGCTTTCCAATTTACATTTGTGTAATAGTTTGAAAAATGGTGTCATAAAAGTCAAAATGTAAAGACCACTAGGGAAAACCCCTGAGATGAGGATAGGAAAACACAACAGGAAACATGTAGGAGCAAAACCTCCCAACCAATCCTAGATCAATCATGGATCTAGCCCCCGAGCCATGTCATGTGAAAGCATGAGGAGAAGAGAGCAATTGATAACCTGAACCAAGTTGTCGACGGGAGAATCTCTATCCCAATATATAGAGAGTAGATTCATGTGCATGAACCCATGCAATCCCCATGCAGGTCAACTATAAACAGATCACAACTCTCCATGCAGTCCTCCTGCTATATCTGTCACACGTACATGCACTACTCCATATGTCTCAATTAAAGTGTCTGGGTCATCTCAAGGTCATTAGTCAAAAACATGTCTCGACATGGAATTAAATCTCGACGTCACTAACAAACTTGAATACCGAAGGGCCGGTCTACCAAATTAGGACTATTCCATGTCCTTAACAGAATATGGCCATAATATTCTTCCTCCCTTAAACTGGTTCTGTCCTCATAACGGGGAAGAGAAGACATGAAATTATTCCTTAAGCTTTCAACATTTATCCAGGAATCTCTAATTCTGTAGATGACATTGCAATGGAGGTTTGTTTTCGATTGTTCCATGATATTGGACCATTATTGAGCAAGAAGACAAGTCCAGAAGTTGATTTTCTGGTGTCGATATCGCCTGTCCAATTTGCATCTGTATATCCATGAAGAGTATGCATATCGGATGAATTGACATCACCATAGCAGATACAGAGATCAATAGTACATATCTTATTACTCTAAAAAGAGCTTTCCAGTGGATGATATCAGGGTTGGCCATGTATTGGCTAAAGGGATTGATGGCGTATGCAAGATCAGGCCTGGCAGAGATCATTGCATACATCAGGGATCCGATAATTGATTGATATGAATACCCCTTTATTTTTGTCTTCTCCTTGTTGGTCTGAGGGCATTCTTCCTTGGATAATCTTAGGCCTGAATCCATGGTATTATGTACAAACTTGCAATTTATAAAATTGAATATTTTTAGCAAATTATAGAAGTACCTTTGTTGAGTGATATAGAAAAGTTTTATGCTTCTGTCTCTGTGGATTTAAATCCCGAGACAATAATGCGCCTCTCCAAGATCTGTCATCTGAAATTCTTGGGATAACATCCTCTTGGTGTCCTTTGTCAATCCGATAATGTTGCTAAACAGCAACGCATCATCCACGTAGAGTGTGATGATGGCAAAGAATTGATTGATAGCTTGAAATATACATTATAGTCTGCAGAGCTAGGTTCAAATCCATGATCGATCAAGAATGTGTTGATTCGAAGAAACCATGCTCTGGATGATTGCTTTAGACCGTACAAAGCTTTATGGGACGCAAGTTGAGTAATTGAGTGTAACAAGTTTCTCACTTTGTACATGGCTTGATAGCACTACAGGATGCTCCCACTTAGCCAAAGACGGCTTCGTTTTCCTTTCCTTTGTATTTTTTGGGTCCATTTCTATAATCGACATGTGGCTAGCTTTGGAGTTTGCATACCTGACCTTCTTGACCATTGAGGATATAGCCTTTTGGATGGATCATACAAATGTCATCCTCAATAACTTTATTGAGGAATGTCATTTGTACGTCCATCTGATGTACCTCAAGATCTGCTACAACAACATATGATAGTAGTAGTCGAATGGAAGTGTGCTTGACAACCGAGCTAAAAGTTTCGAAGTAGTCGATATTGGAAATTTGTGAAAATCCCCTCTTGCCACGAGTCGAGCTTTCATTCTATCAATAATGTCGTCTGCTTTGTATTTGATCTTAAAGATCCATTTGCAATCGATTACCTTTCTGTCTGTTGGCCGCTTGGTGACAATCCATGTGTTGTTCCTCAACAATGAGTTGTACTCCTTGTCCATTGCTTCTTTCCAGAGCTCTGAATTGGCCTGTGACATAGCTTCCTCAACTATAGTTGGCTCTTGAATGGAATAGTGAGCAAACAGTATATTGGATAACTTAGAATTTGCTTTGCACAGGAACACAGATCATGCCACACAGTAACACAGACAAAAAACACTCTCCTCGACAAGCTCACACACTGTATTTCTCAAAATGAAATTACATTGTACATATAGTTCTTCACTCAGGCAACCCATGCATGACCCAGGTTGCCGTTGGCGGGACGCGTGTCCCGTCGACTTGCCTCGTGGCGAGGCCAACTGATCCTTATCCATTGATAGGACCCACAGTACAGTAACACAGTGATTCTAACTTTAATTCTAACTCTCTCCCTTAAAGTAGAGTCACTTTTTATACAGTCATATACATAGCTTTAAAGTCAACAAACTTTAAGTACAGAAAGCTTTGATCTAAATTTATCAAACTTTTCTCCAGTAAGTGGCTTAGTGAAAATATCAGCTAGTTGTTCTGCTGTGCTACAATGAACAACATGAATTTCACGACTCAGCAGCCTCTCACGTATGAAGTGGTACTGAATCTCAATGTGTTTAGTTCTCGCATGGAACACTGGATTCTTTGCTAGCCAAATGCCACTCTGACTGTCGCTATGTAAAGTCGTGGGATTTTTCTGCTTCATGCCAATTTCTTCCAAGATTTGTCTCAACCATATAGCTTCCTGTGCAGCACCACACATTGCCTTATACTCTGCTTTTGTGGTGGAAAGAGCAATTGTACTTTGCCTCTTACTAGACCAGGAAAAGCAACTACCACAAAACTAGAATATATATCTTGTGGTGGATCATCGTAGTCATCTCCCTAGTTCGCATCCACATAGTGACACAACTCAGGTAAACCATCATGCTTCTTGTAAATCAAGCCATACTCTAAAGTGCCTTTCACATAATGCAAAATGCGTTTAGCTGCCTTCCAATGCGTTTCCGTAGGTGCTACCATAAACTGACTTACAATGCGAACAGCATAGCATATATCTGGTCTAGTCGTGGTAAGGTAAATCAAGCTCCCTACTAACTGTCTATATAGCATAGCATCAAATGACTGTGACTCATCAAGCTTAGAAAGCTTTTTACCTGGTCCAATAGGAGTGTTTACTGGTTTGCAATCCTGCAACCTAAACATGTGCAGCAACTCTTTGGCATACTTCACTTGTGTTAAACCCACTTCATGTCCTTTTTGCCACACTTCTACTCCAAGACAGTAATGCATCAGGCTGAGATCTATCATCTCAAATTGTTCCATGAGGTCTTTCTTGATCATGTCTATCATCTCTTGATTATTTCCCGTGATAATCAAGTCATCAACATAAAGAGCAATCAAAGCAACCATACCATCAAAGCATAAGACATATAGATTTGGATCAGAATGTGTTCTCACCATCCCCTTTGAACGAAGTAGGCATCAATCCTGCTATACCACGCACGTGGTGCTTGTTTAAGACCATAAAGCGCTTTCTTCAAGCGACATACTTTATTTTCTTGTCCTTTCGTTACAAAGCCTTCAGGTTGATCCATGAACACTTCTTCTTCTAACTCACCATTTAGAAAAGCAGATTTCGCATCCATTCGATGCAAAGGCCAACCAAAATGTGAAGCTAAAGCAATAAGTAGACGTAGAGTATTCCACTTACAAACCGGCACAAAGGTCTCCTCATAGTCGATGCCTTTATTTTGTTCTTACCCTTTGATCACCAATCTTGCTTTGTGCTTTGCTATACTTCCATCTGCATGGTACTTAGTCATGTATACCCATTTGTAACCAATGGGTTTCTTGCCAACTGGTGGTTCTACTAAGTCCCATGTGTTATGCTTAGCAATTGACTCCATCTCCACTCCCATGATGTCATCATCCTTCGCTTCACCATAATTCGAAGGTTCTTTGCTTTGAATAATGCTAGATAAGAGAGCATAAGTTGCTTCATACCTTTCAGATAGTATCTTCTCTCTTGTTGATCCCTATGATACAACTTTGGTAGACAAGAGGGTCGACAATTTGATAGTCTAAATCATGAATTGAAGAACGTCTAGACATGTTACCTATCAATGCATGAGGTGGCCAACCGCGTTCTTCTTGAATCAATACTTTGTAATAATAGAGAGAAAGAACAAAGCAATTGTGCTCTGGATGCTCGATTGATCGACTTGGTAGACGATTGAGCTAATTCAATGTCTGTGGAGCACAAAGAGAACCTGATCAAAGTCAAGAACCAGCAGGACCTGCGCGAACACAACCTATGAATCTAGTGGAGCCATGCGAAGAAGAGAAGATTGTCCATGTGGGATAGCAATTGACACCCACTCAGTTCACATGACTACGCACTTTGTTGGTGGAATACAAGGATTGTTTCACATGGACATACAAAGATCTGAAGGGTATACCACCAACTGTATCCAACATACTATACCCTTGGTGGACGGAACAGTCCCCAAGGTGAGCCGTTATCATCGCTACAATCCTAATTACACTGAGTTGATCAAATAGGAGTTGCAAAATCTGCTCGATGCCGATTTCATTTTTGAAATCGAGCACACGAAATGGGTATCACCAATAGTCATCGTACCCATTAAGAATACTATGCAAAAATACACTTGTTTCATGATAGTCTACAAAAATACAAAGGAATAGATGACAGTGTCCTGATGACTCAGCCGACATCGACTATTTAGCCATCCCTCGACTATTCGGCCTATTCCAACTATTCGTCGTTCACATCTACTCAACCGACACTGACTATTCGGACACCAAACATTGACAATTCGACTTCACCAATTGCTCATATGTCAATATTAACTCCAAAAGTCGACTCGCACAATCTATGGCTCATCAGTTACTTCATCACAACTGGACATAATCAAATATCGTCCGAAGGCGACCGCCAACAGCACATAGTGCCTTAATCCTAATTGTAAAATACAGACTAACTATTCTTTTAATTAGTTAGCCATGTGTATATATATCAACGACTTATCAGTTGCTCATAATTACTATGTCGTCTAAGGTATAGTTTTTGAAGGTCTCTGGCACGACTCATAATCTTTGGATTTTCAGTTATCTGAAATGATGACGCTGCATCTGACTCCATCCGGATAGATTTCAAGGAGTTCAATACTTTCTTTTTGCCTTTCTTATCAATGTAATTGTATACCTCCTTGTTATCCTTCTTGGGAACTGGTCTGATATTCGCTTCATGATTATGAATATCTATATCCACCACAACTATGGCTTCTTCTGGTAGATCACTCCATTGGATCACCTGACTATAACATTGTTTAATCTGGTTCTTCTTAGTCATATGTGCCTTGGGTGGTTCCACCTTGGAAACTATTGGAATCTAATGTTTAAACAAAAGAGTAGAGACATAATCTCGCTATTTGGAATGTCCTACTTTTGCAGATTCCTAATGTACCTAGATAAAGTAGAACTCTTAACTGTAGCTAATACTGCTAATTAAGATCTCTCCTCTTCTAAGGTGTAGTGATCAGTTCTTGATCTTCTGCTAATTTGATTATGATAACCCTTTGTGCGGAATAACAAATAGAACAAATAACAGATGATCTTAGACGAACATTTGATAGACATAATGCATTCAAAGATTATGTGTCATAGACAAGAGATAAGAAAAAATCTGTTTAATCACATTGATTCCTAGAGCGCTGCTTGGCATACCGCACAATGCATTATCGCAAGAGAGAGTCTGTCTCTTATGGATAGAATAGATGAGGAATGTTTGCTAGCGAATACTTCTATCTATATCTCTCTATATCTAATCTTAGAAGTGTGAGTGATTCAACTCGTCTCACTTACTAGTGAAAGACTTTTCATCCTCACATTCAACATCCAGTAATTCAGACTTGTCTGTCTGTATGATCACTCATTCACTTGTCATTCTCTTATATATTCGTATTCCCGTCCATCCTCTATATGTATATGATATAAATGTAAGTGAATGATTACAAGAACTGCTAAACCTACCACGTCATGGCATTTAGTTTGATGTCAACTTCGTCCATGGTGTCAGTGCATCGCCTTCATACTTAGTTGATCGTGGGCTGTGCTTTTACAATCATAGTCATGATCATTGCGGTCGGCCTTTGATCGTCGCTCGTGATCCGCAAGAGTTGACTTGCGGTTCCCTACGAATGTCTTTGTTTGTTTTCTTGAAGTTGTGATTTGCGGTTATTGCGATCTGTGGTCTGCTAGTCTACGTTGTTGTTGTCGTTCGTGTAAGTCATGATGTGGTTGCAGTAGCGGTAGTGTGCGATTTGCAAAAACCTTAAGTTTCTTCAGCTCCCTCTCAAAGCATGGTAGCTTCATGACACCTAGACTTGCACGCTATGTTTCAAACATTGCCTTATCAAGAGGATTTGTAAGGATATCAGCCACCATCTGTTTGGTTGGAACAAACTCGGTCTTTCACCTTCCTTTCTCAACTAGGTCCCTTATCAGATGATGCTTTATAGCAATTTGTTTTGTCCTAAAATGGAACACGAGATCGGATGTATGGCGGACATGTTGTCTATATGCAGAGTCAGTGATTCGTCACATTTCTCTCCTAATCCGTTGAGGAACTGCTCGAGACATGTAAGCTCATTCGCCATCCTAGCAACTGCAACATATTCCACTTTGTAAGATGATTGTGCAACTGTTGTCTGTTTCCTACTGATCCAGAGAACAACAACATTTGTTGTTATGGTGCATCCTCCTGAGACGCTCTTGGAGTCGTCCTTTATGGATGCCCAACTCGCATCACTATAGGACTTCATCTGAAATCCTACATCTTGAGAAAAACAAAGACCATACATAGTCTTTTGTTTGTTTTAGATATTGCAAAATCCTTTTTGCAATCTTCTAGTGCATGGGTCCTGGATTAATGTTGAATTGGCTCATTCTGAATATTGCGTAAGAGATGTCTGGCCGTGTGTTATCTGCCAAATACATTAGTGAGCCGATTAGCCTTCTATAAGGTTTTTGCAGCATAGCTTCATGCTCTTCAGACAGTCTTCGTTACTCAACACTGTACCAAGAACCATTGGAGTATTTACTCTCTTACAATCTATCATTTGGAAGTCTTCAATTATCTTGTGCATATATCTTGACTGGTGTAGAAATAATTTTCCACCTTCAAGCTCTCTTTCAATCTGTAAACTCAAGTAGCATCTTGCTTCACCTAGATCTGATATCTTGAAGTGTTTTGAGATATCCTTTTTTACTTGTGCAATGACAGTGTCATTGCACATTGATGTAGACTCCAATGATAATGATTTCACCATCTATTATCTTCACATAGACATTATAATCAACTTTTAAAGGCTGGAAGCCCAAGGATCTGAGTGTGTGATCCTTCTTCTTATACCATTGCCTAGCAGACTGCTTTAGTCTGTAGATGCTCTTGCGCATTTTGTAGGCATAGCTAAAAAATGTCTTGCATGTGAATCTTAGTGGTTGGTCCATGTAGATTTTCTCCTCCAGATCTCCGTGCAGAAATACTACCTTCTCATCTACGATATGGATCTTAAGACTATAGGCTGTTGCGTAGCGAAGTATGTTTGCCTACCAGGGAAAAGGTATCAGTGTAGTCCACACCGTACTTTTGTGAAAATCCCTTGGCGACTAGTCTGGCTTTGTATTTTGATACATTGCCATTTGATCCATATTTGTATTTGTAGACCCATTTTGCATTTGACAATTTTCCTATATGTTGGTAAGGGCTCGAGGTTCCACACTTTGTTTTGTTTCATGGAGGTCATCTCGTCTTCCATGGCTTTAATTCAATTTTCTTTCTCTAGGTTGTTGATAGCCTCTTCCTATGTTTGCGGTTCACCACCGAATCCATAGAACTCTTCATGAGTTGAGGCAGTTGATAGGTTCTCTTCTCTCTCTACTGGATCTCCTTGGTGGTGCCATAAGTGCGGCAATTGCCTTGCCTTTGTCTCTTCTGTTAATGGCAGATTTTTTGTGCATCACAGCTGTTCTGGGCACAAGCTGTATATTGGGTTGTTCGTCATCTGAACTGTCACTCAATCCATCTGGAACTTGAACATCTTCATGTTCTTGGTTGTCATGTGAAAATGTCAAAATCATGCTTGATCTAGGCCAAAATCATGTACATATTATGTTTACACATGTGTGGAGCCTGTTCCCACATGTGAATTAAATTCATTTATCATTTAGATGAGTCATATAGGTTGTACATACCATTTTATTTGAGATCTAGTGGCTAAAATGGCGAGAATCTAGTTTTCTAGCTATATGCCACTTGGCATCATTTTCTTGGTAGAAAAAGCTATTTCACATGGATAGGAGTGATCTCACACGTGCCAAGGACTGCTCACATGTGTCAAAACATCAATAGTAGGTGAGATCCAACTTGTAGTAGATATAAATTAGGAAAATTGCCTAAAATCAAGGGAGGTGGCTATAAGTAAGGAAACTTGGTCCATGTGCCATATTGATGATTATTGGTGGATCCTTTGATGAGTAGGCACTCTCACACGTGCCAAATCAGCTGAGTAAGCATCAGCTCTTGTGTATATATAGTGGCTCATTTGGCCATAATTGATATGGAAGCTAAATCTTGGTTTTGGTGCATTTTTTGAGTAATCTCTCCATTTGTCTTGCTATTTTATGCATTGATTGGGTTATTAGCTTAGTATACTTCATACTCAGTCTACTGTCCGTACTTTGACAGGTTTTCACACGTGTGAAACTAGCAAGCTCAAGTTTTGGTCATAAATGATTGTTCTTGTTAGATTTTTTCATCTAGATTTGATCTAAATGCTATCTAATCTTGTGTAGATTGATAGGTTGATCTAATCTAACATCCAATCACACTTGTAGATCTGATTCAGATCTATTCTTGGTCCATTTTGCTGTAAATTGACATGGTATCAAAGCCAAGTACAAGTGCATTTAAGACATTGATCTAAAACTATTCCCAAATTGGTAGGTTTTTGAAAACAAGCTAATATTGAGGTAGCGAGTTGGAATGGATAGCTAGAACCAAAATATTTGTACCAAATCTTGTTGTGGGCTGCAGGTGTACCTTCCACATGTGTGGGGCCATACAAAACTTGTTTTGAACAGCATTTTTTATTTTGGTGCAATTTGAGCTTCATATACCCAATTTGAGTCAATTTAGTGCATTTTTCAAGCTTTCACTTGCATTGTTTCTATTCCATTGATTTGTTCTTGGTTTAGATCAATCATATAGGTGGATTAAATCTTGTTTATAGTACATTGAAGTTGATTCTCTATTTTTTTGAGTGTACCTTGTGTTATAAACCAAAGATTAAGGAGTGAATTTGCAAAGTTGAGATTGTAATCTATAGATCTATCATTCTAGATTTGTTCTAAAGTGGTAGGGTCAGGCTTGTCTAGTGAGTTTAAAATGGTAGATCTAGGACTTCTAAAGGTCATACTTGGAATACAAGTTACTAGATGCAATGATTTTACTTTCATATGTCAATCTAAGTATGCTAGATCCATCTTAGAAAAGTTTGGCATGAAAGATTGTAAAGGAGTTGAAACTCCCATGGAACTAAATGTAAAAGTTTCTAAGGAAAGTGATGAAGCATCCTTTGAGAAAATCACTACCTATAGAAAACTTATTGGTTCCTTGACCTATTTGACTATCACTAGACCAGATCTTAGCTTTTGTGTTGGCAAATTGAGTCAATACATGCAAAGTCCACTTATATGTCATTGGAAGAGTGCCAAAAGAGTGCTAAGGTACATCTCAACTACTAGAAACTTTGGCATAGTATATCAAGGGACTAATCTTTGTTTGAGAGCATACTCGGACTCAAATTTTGCAGGTGACAAAGTGGATAGAAGATCCACAAGTGCCTTTGCTACATTCCTATGTGGAGGAGTCATATCTTGGCTTTCCAAAAAGCAAGATACTATCTCACTTTCATCAACCAAATCCGAGTATAAAGCTATGACAACAACACCAAAGGAGATCCTATGGCTAAGAAGACTATTGGAGGAGCTCCAAGTGATCAAGGCTGAAGGATATTTCATGCATTTATTGTGACAATCAAGCAGCCCAACAACTTGCCAACAATCCAAACTTCCATGCTCAAACCAAGCACATTGAGATTTCACATCACTTTGTGAGAGAGAAGGTACAAGCAAAGGAGATCAAGCTCATCCATGTTTCATCTCTAGATTGTGTTGCTGATATACTTACCAAACCATTGGCAAAGGATCCATTTGTGAAGTTAAGATTAGCACTTGGAGTTGTAGATAGATGTATACTAGATTTACCAAGCTAGATTTTGAGGAGGAGTGTGAAAATGTCAAAATCATGCTTGATCTAGGCCAAAATCATGTACATATTATGTTTACACATGTGTGGAGCCTGTTCCCACGTGTGAATTAAATGCATTTATCATCTATATGAGTCATATAGGTTGTACATATCATTTCATTTGAGATCTAGTGGCTAAAATGGCCAAAATCTTGTTTTCTAGCTATATGCCACTTGGCATCATTTTATTGGTAGGAAAAGCTATTTCACATGGATAGGAGTGATCTCACACGTGACAAGGACTTCTCACATGTGTCAAAACATCAGTAGTAGGTGAGATCCAACTTGTAATAGATATAAATTAGGAAAATTGCCTAAAATCAAGGGAGGTGGCTATAAGTTAGGAAACTTGGTCCATGTGCCATATTGATGATTATTGGTGGATCCTTTGATGAGTACGCACTCTCACACATGCCAAATCACTGTAAGCGTCAGATCTTGTGTATATATAGTGGCTCATTTGGCCATAATTGATATGGAAGCTAAATCTTGGTTTTGGTGCATTTTTTGAGTAATCTCTCCATTTGTCTTGCTATTTTATGCATTGATTGGGTTCTTAGCTTAGTATACTTCATACTCAGCCTACTGTCCATACTCTGATAGGTTTTCACACGTGTGAATATCCTTGCTCAACCTTTTCGTCTAGCTTCTTGCGGATCTTGTCAAGAATGTATGCATATGCTATACATCCAAAGATATGTATATGAGCTAGATTTGGCTTACAGCCCCACCATACCTCACGTGGTATGATGTGAGGAACGTCTGATTTGCAGGTAAGTGGTCGTAGCTACTGCTTCAGCCCATAATGATCTTGATGCCTTTGAATAGGCCACCATGTACCTTGCTGCTTCCATGAGAGTTCTATTCTTTCTTTTTGCTACACCATTGTGTTGTGGTGTATAGGCTGCAGTCTTCCTATGAAGGATACCACGACTGCTGCAGAAATCAACAAAGTGGTTGGAGATGTATTCTCCACCTCTGTCAGTTCAAATCTGTTTGACTTTTCTTTCGGTGCATTTTTCAGCCCAGTTTACATATTCTGTAAACTTATCAAGAGCTTCATATTTGTTGTGAATAAAGTATACGGCGGCAAGCTTGCTGAAGTTATCGATAAAGGTGAGCCTCCCACAGAGATTACATGGAAAGGTCCACAGATGTCAGAGTGTATTAGTTCTAAGAACTTAGTTGCTCTGAACAAATCTTTGGTAAAAGGTGTTCGTGACATTTTTCCTTTGTTGCATGCATCACAGGGTGTCAAGCTTGAATAAGATGAACTCTCGCAAGCTTTTCTATGTACCTATCTCAGTGAGATGGAGCTACAATAGGCTCTAAGAAAGTTAGTTGCCACAAAAAACTGAAATTTTGATGTCTACGAGGGTTTTGCCTTTATTTTTTGCATTTATGGACCTTGGGAACTCTCGTAGAGGGTGTAAATCTGGGAAGTAACTCTTGTAGACTGCTTTGTGTGCTTCTCATAGAGAGATGTAGCTTCAGGAGGCTCTGCAAAAGTTACTTTATAGTTTTGAATTTTTTTTTTATTTTACAAGTGATTTTTGAATTTTTCTTTGTTTTTCTCTGATTTTTTGAAATCTGCTGGAAACTAACTCTCGCAGGCTTCTATGCAAGTCTGGAACAATGTCTTGGAGCTGCTGCCAGTCACGCGAGGGTTACTTCTCACTGGTTTTTAGAGAAATAAGATTTGATGTAATTTTAGCCCTCTTTTTCCCTCCAAAATACAGATTTGAGTGTTTTTGTGATTTTTTGATGGTTGTGATGGAATGCAAAGCCCTTAGAGGTTGTTTTAGGTCTCCACTACCTCTCCACACCTCCTCCAATAGCTCTCAACAGTCCAATCACACAAAGACAAGCAAAACAAGCCTAAACTACCCCCAAATCCACCTTAACACACTAAAATAATCAAAACAACTAAAAGGACAACTAAAACTAGTTAGTTATGACCTATCCCCGGAAACGCCCCCATTGTAGGGTGTAGGAGGTCGATGGTGAGCAGCTCTCACCGCCTTCAAGAGGTCATTGCTCACATTCATCTTGATGCAATGTAAGGCCAATCTTGCCTTTTTCTTGTACCTCACTTGCTCTTGTCCACCAAGAGGTTCATCTTCCTCATGTAGGACAATGTCAAAGTGATCATGGAGCACCAAAAGTGATTCCATTCTCACTTTCCAAATGGAATAACTAGTGGATGAAAGCCTCTGATTGGCTTCTAGCAAAAATCCACCCATGGATGCCATTATGAATGATTTTGCACTTGAAATTCACAAAGATTTCACTCAATGGAATGATCTAGGTAGACTTCTAGCACTCAAGATGCTTCTAGTCTCAGCCCAATCCAACTAGCACAAAGCTTGGTTGATGGTACAATGAGATCACTACCAAAATCTACCAAATCACTCCCTAGACCTATGATTTTTGGCAATCAACTCCCTAGTTACCACTCCCTATCTAGATCTGAAAAATAATTTTTTTTGGAACTGATCTGAGCTTCCAAACAATCACATCAATGATCCATTACAAGATCTAAGCATTGACCTGGAGACTATGAAGCTAGATCTAGACAATGCACCAAAAATCTTGAAAAATGGATGTGTGTGTGAATTATGGGACAAATTCAAAGTTGGGCACTTGTAAGATAGGTCTAGTATGGCCTCACACGTGTGAACAATACACCTACAGCCCACAACTCAATTTGATCCAAAAAATCATGCTATCACTCACTTCTAGCTCGCCCTCAAAAAATTAGATCAAACACTCAAAACTTTTTAAATTTGGGTGGAGAGGCATCTCCACCATCAGCATTCAAAGAACCATCCTTCTCACCGCCAAAAATGTTAGTTTCATTAACATCAACAACATCAAGCTTATCCACGTTCTCCTCTTCAAAGACAACATCCTTAGAAATGTGAAATTTCTTTGACTTAGGAATGTAAACCTTATAAGCTTTTCTTAATTCACAATAGCCAACAAATATTTTTCCTTCAAGAATCCAAAAGATGAGTTGACATTGCAAGTACTACCAAGCTTCAAATGCTCCAAGCTTGGCTTCTTACCAAACAGAAAATCAAATGAACTCTTACCATCCAAGTCTTCATTTGAATACCTATTGCAAAAAAAGTTAGCACACATCAAAGCTGCCAACAAAAACACTTAGAAAGATTTGCATTCACCCTCATGGATTTAGCTCTTTCAAAAAGAGTTCTCTTCTTCTCTTCCACTCTATGTAGAACCTTTGAGTTTGAAAGATCCCTCTTGATCCCATGTGCCACACAAACCTCTTTTAACTTTGTTGATAGGGCTTCATTTGTCAACTTTAGGCACTTGGTCTTCATGTTGAATTGACCTGACCCTCCACAACATTCTCAAACTTGAGAAAAACATCAAGGACTTCATTCTTACTCTTTAGAAGATAGATCCATCAATATCTACTAAAGTCATCAATGTAAGTCACAAACATCTTTGCTCCTCCATTACTCAAAGCACTAGTACAATGCAAATCCAAATGTACTAAATGAAAAGACATCTTAGATCTTTGTGACTTTGGCATTGAACAAAACTCACTAACTTGCTTATTTTCCTTCAAACCACCAAGGTTAGAAACAACATATCCATCAAGTTTGTAGAGCTCACTTATCTCTGCCTTGGGCCAAAAAGGTTCCATTCTTTTTTATCAAGCAAGAATCACCAACAAATTTCACTTTAAGCCCTTTGTCAACCATTTGACACACACTAAGAACATTCTTAGTAATGGAAGGTATGAACAAAACATTCTTCAAGCTTACATGGAAGCCCTTGGTAACAACTTTACCATCATTGGCCATGTTGATGACCTTCTTTTCTCTAGCACAAGGACCCAAAGAAGTGAAGTACTCTTTCTGACATGTCATATGAAAGGTTGCTCCACTATCCATCTACCATGGATCAATATCTATGTTACGTCCATGTCCAGTATGTGGGATTCGGAATGATTCCTAACATGGATAGCCGATACTCTAGTGTATAAGGTTATTAGTTACGCGAAGTCATTCTGAGCTTGGCCAATAATGTAGTTAATAATCTTATGAGGGCCCATGTGCTCTAATTGGACCTATGGAATTTTTGCATGGTGATTGATAGCTTTTGTGCAAGAATAGGAGTTCAAATACTTGTGATAGGCCCTGGAGGGATCCTAGAGGAATTGTTTTTTCTAATTTCAAAACTGGAAGGCTTAATGCTTATGTGAGAGCTAATCATGGTGGATTGATGGCCAAGGAGTAGATAACACAAGTTGGATGCTATATGCAAGGAGGATTCTACTCTTGAGATTTCTGAATCTTTGGAAAAAGGTGGTGATGTAAGCGGAGGCATGTGCTAAATTGGCTAAGCACCTAAGTTGCACTTTCCAAGTTCTACCACAAAGTTATCAAAATCCTTGGAGCCTATCCACTCAAAGGTGCATTTCGAAAATGCAAGAGGTAATGGTGAATCTACTTCTTTTGAATGTTTCATAGTTGATGATAGATTTGATTTGTTCTACTTCTTGTCATCAAGAGCTATGATGTTTAAGTCGTCTTTTTCTTTTCATGTAGAGATTGTAGAATCTACATATTTTTCACTAAAGAGGTTGTCAATAGTGGAAATGTGATCTTTCATGAGTGGAAGGCTTGCAAACTTGAAGGAGCGCCTTTGGATCATCACCTTATTCAACTCATTGATGGAGAGGAGCTGAGTCAAGTTCAATGGAAATGTGAAAGGCTGAGAACTCCAAGAAGACTTTGAAAGTCCAAGATGGAGACATCAAGGCTCAAGTATATTTGCAAAAGAAAGGAATTTGAATTCGAGGGAGAACCCACTTTTATTCACTAACTTGACTAATAGGCCCTGCGACATTTCATTTCCACAGTTTGGCCTAAAGTTCTTTTATTAACTTTGAATCCATCAAATAACTATGTGATCATAGGGTTGGACTTACACACACAGAGTGCAAAATCCCTCTCAATTGATTGCTAATAAACAAATAATCTAATTATGAATGAGATATGCCTCGATAACCGCAAACCCTCTAAAAGTACCCACAACAAAAACTAATGGCGATCCCACGACACCTCATGAGAATCTCTATTTGGGGCTTTGATTCACCTCACGTCAGGTCTTGATCGAATGATGTTGAACTTTTTCCATAAATTTTGGAAGTGACTCGTTGAAATACCGATCATGTGGGAGGAAAAACTTATGCGCTCTTGACAACCAATTGGATGTCATCCAGGTAATGAACTTTCTTTCCCAAGAGCCTCCCAACATAGCCGCATGGTAGTACAATCTTGCAAGTGGCAATTGATCTTGAACTTGTTCAGATGCCATTAGCTTATTTAGATCAAATGTTAATGCTGACAAACAATCTGTGAAGGATTTCATATCAATCAAGATCTAAGTCCATAAAATGATCTTGGGTTAGAAAGACAACATATCACCAATCTTGCCAATGTAGAAAAATCAACATCTACACAACAAATGAGATGCAAACTCTACTAGATCTTGATCAAACATGAACCAAAAAATAAAATAATGTTGTTTTCCATACAATAATAGTAAGCTATTCTATTTCACATGTGTGGATATGAAAATAGCATTTAATGAGCATTCTACACATAGAATTGCAAGATAGCACAAGTATAGTGCACCAATGGCTAGTAGACCATGTATAAGCATGAATGAGAGAGAGAGAGAGAGAGAGAGAGAGAGAGAGAGAGAGAGAGAGAGAGAGAGAGAGAGAGAGAGAGAGAGAGAGAGAGAGTTGGTGTGTGATCCCTCTTCCCACAAGTTACATCCTTTTATAACAGGTCCAAAATCTGAATTGCCACTTGGTTTCCCTCCATATTTTGGGATTAGATCCGATGTACCAAACTTTCAAATTTAAATCTACTAAAACTCGACTTCTACATTTCCCACACTTTCAAAAAGGTCCTTGCTTTTAGTTGTTGATGGCTTTACCATTTGTATGCAATGTTGAGCACATGAGCTAACCTCCCTCACCCTCCCTCTCTCTCTCTCTCTCTCTCTCTCTCTCTCTCTCTCTCACCTCCATTCACCTCTATCATCTGATGTTACTCCCAATGGGTGCCCTACTACCCTCATATAGATGGCCCATGGACCCCTCCAGTGCACTATGGACCCCTCTAGTGCACTATGGAGTTCCATGCCCATCCAATGAGAGAGAGAGAAGCCTAGGGGAGTTAAAGAACCTCCACAGGCTTATGGAAAGTCAAGAGACTCCTTCCATAACCTATGACTCTTTGAATGCCTTTCTTGTGGGAGTTGGGAACTCATTAGATCCATTGGAAGTGCGCCCTCCTACTAGGTCCCAATTCCCAAGTTGTGCATGTATACTTTGGTCCTAGACCATTAAAGTGATATGGTTCAAGGTTGAGGCCCAAGGTTTAGAAAAATAGTCATCCAATGACTTTCTAACACCTCTCTAGGTTCCATACCTCCATCCAAGACGTAGACACCTACCTGCCCTTTACCAAGGACACTAGTATCTTAATGTAAGACACCTACCCTTAATCCTAAGAATACCCCTTATCCAAGGGTCACGTGACTCCATACCTCCGATTCCTTTTGGAGGGAATGAAGAAAGTCCCATAGTAGGCTCTGCACAGTCTCATCAAGTGGATCTTGATCAGAAAAATTAAAGTCAGGTGGTGATGGAGGTGAAAACAATTTACGAGTGGAGGGCAGTGGGTTAGTTATGAGGTTATACTGAGTTGTTGGTGAAATGAACTGTTTTAGAAAATGGTCATCAGATTTAAGAGATGATGTGGGGGGTATGGTGTTAGAAGTGGATGTGTGGAGGTGGTTCAATAAGCAAATGGAAGAAATGAAGGTGGGTAAGATGAAAATGGTTCAGAAACATAAGAAGGCGAGTGGGACAACTGAGCTTAAGTGGAGGAGTCCATGGCAGGTTTGTGGAGAGAGTCAGGTGTGGAACCTTGATATGGCATGCCAAAACCAGCACCTCGTAATAACCAGATCCATACAGTTTCTTTTGAAGCTTGACATGCTGCGATGTACTCTGCCTCTGTCGAAGAAAGCACAACTGATTTCTGCTTCCTTGAGTTCCACGAAATCGGTCCCCCTGCCAGATAGAAACAAAACCCGGAGGTAGATTTTATAGTAGAGACTGTTCCTCCCCAATCTGAGTCGGAATAGCCTCGCAGGACGAGTGGGTTGATAGCATTTCCATCATAACATAAGATGTGATCTAAACTTCCCTGAATATATCTCATCACTCTCTTCAGTGCTTTCCAATAAGAGATCCTAGATTTCATCCGTGTATTAATTACATTGAATGCTTGTCACCTAATTAGGAAAGCCGTTGTACTTGGAAGTATATGTCACAACTGTACACACTATATACGGTCGATAATTCAGCATCGTTGACGTGGACGAGGACGTCACTGGAACGTTCCTCGTTTATTTTAGATGACCTTCGGGATTTTTCTCTCTCTTCGCATTTTTCGCAAAAAGCCGAAGGTGCCCTCAAAAAGCTAATGATGTCTTTAAATCAATTTAACTCATGAAAACAGATGACCTTCGAGAATTTTCTCTTTCTTCGCATTTTTCGCAAAAAGCCGAAGGTGTGTTAAAAAACAGTGAAACTTTTGAACTATGCAGGGTAGACTTCGAACTATCAAAGTCGGTCTGAATATGATATACGTAGTTGCATGCACTGAGGATTCTCTGCTCGCTTCTCTCTGTTGCAACATTCACGCACACCTGACGATCGATATCCCAACATGGTATCAAAGTTGTAATGTTTACTCTCTGATTCTTTTAAAGTGGATTTAGAGCTTACATTATCAGAATGATTGTTCTGATAAAGAGTAGACACTTACTATAATTGTTTCCAATCATATAATCTATTATTTGCATACACTCATCTTGAACTTCCCAATGGATTCGCAATCACAGTCTGCTCTAATGGTAGACAAACTCGATGGTTCGAATTATCACTTATTTTTGGCGTGGTAATAAGAACGCTGATTTTTGGCGTGGTGAATCGATTTTAAGGCCTTCGAGTGATGAGGTGGACTTTATTATTGCACGAGTGACAAAGATGTTTTAGGTGATGCGTGCACATTCTATAGTGCTGATAGTGTGGTCGAAAGACGACAATACCGTAATTTGTACCCTATGGAATTGCTGAACACCTTGTAGCCGAGTGGGTGTCCACCTCACAGGTTGGTGTTAAAAGATGGGATGATAGTGATTCTCTTGCATACAATAGCATATGAGATGGGTTGTGCAGTTGCACAAGATTGATTGTGTGCAAATTGGGAAGAATGGTCATTGAGGTAGAGATAGTGACCAAGAAGAATGTTGAGAGTGACCATTTCGCACAGTCCGTGGGTACCTACAAACTCAAACTCACCATTTGAGTTCATGAGAGTACAGTTTCCAGTGAAACCCGCATTTGCAATGTCCATACATAAAGCACAAGGACGATTTGTCAAATGATTTGTTATCCATGTACTAAAAAAAATGAATATACACTTGTTGTTGCATTGTTTTTTTAGTTCAATTGGTACACATACTTGGGTTTTTGTGATGACATATTGGTATATAGCATGAAATGGATGCAAAAATAAATTTCATGCATTTGCACACTCTTAAGCACATGCACACTTATAAGCACATGCACAGAAACACAGAAATACATAAATACACACACACATATACACACACACACGAATACAGAAGGTGGCCACATGTTCGTGGACTAGTTATAGCTCAATTCGACGTCATTTGTCTGAAAACGCCCTTCATGTCGGAAGGAACGCCATTAGGGCACAATAAATCCAAAGGTTGGCTCACTTGGTATCCAAAAAATTTTTGGTCCTAAGTTCAAGCCCCACTTGAAAACCAAGAAGCATTAGGGCACAATAAATGGACTACTTTTCGGCATTCCCAAGAAGTAGTCCAATATCGTCGAACGGAGTCCATTTTGTCGACCGTTCGTTCCATATTGTGTCCACGCCGAGACGAACCCGCAACAAAAAATCGGGCTCCAAACTGTGCAGTATTCATAGAGAAACGTACATCCAAGCTAGAAACCCTAAAAGCAATCCATGGAAACTAGGCTCGTCAGATCGAAAACTGGTCGCATTCATGGAAAAGACTCCAGAAACTCAGACGGAAGCTGGTCACATGTTTGTTCCGTACTGTGTTGCACACCAAGACGAACCCGTGGCAACAGACCCGGCTCCAAACGATTTAGTAAATATAGAGAAACGTGCGTCCGAACTAGAAAGCCTGAAAACAGTACAAGAAAGTTAGGCCCGTCGGACCAAAAACTGGTCGAATCTAGTCAAAAGTTGTCAAAACCTCAAACTAAAGGTGGCCACAAGTTTGTGTGATTGCCACAATCCCACTGAACCAGTTGTAGCTCAATTTCGATGTCATCAGTCTGAAAACGCCCTTCGTGCCAGACGGAATGCCATTAGGGCACAATAAATTGACTACTTTTTGGCATTCTCAAGAAGTGGTCCAATATTGCCAAATGGAGTCCGTTTGGCCGACAGTTTGTTTCTTACTGTGTTGCACGCCAAGATGAACCCACAACAACAAACCGGGCTCCAAACGTTACAATATTCATAGAGAAACAAGTGTCCGAGACAGGAAACTTTAAAAGCAATCCAAGAAAACTAGGCCCGTCGGACCGAAACATGGTCGGATTCGAAAGACACCAGAATCTTGGATGAAAGGTGGTCACAGGTTCGTGGGCTTGGCATGAACTGCTTAATTCCGACGTCATTTGCCCGAAAATGCCCTTTGTGCTGGAAGGAACACCATTAGGGCACAATGAATGTACTGCTTTTTGACATGCCCGAGAAGTGGTCCAATATCGCCGAACGAAGTCCGTTTTATCGGCCGTCTATTCCATATTGTGTTGCACGCCAAGACAAACCTGCAGCAACAAAAAACCAGGCTCCAAACGGTTTAGTACACATAGAGAAACATGTGTCCGAATTAGAAACCTTGTGTTGTAAAGCTATCTTCATAAGCTTTACTTCCGGCGCCACTGGCGCCAGCATTGTCCCTGGCGCCAGCAGTGTCCCTGTTGTCCCTCGCGCCAGCAGCGCCCCTGCTGCTCCCGGCGCCGCTCCCGACGCCACTGTGACCAGAATCTAGCCGGCGCCAAGTTCCTATGGCTGAAAATCTTTGATCGGTTCTAGTGAAGTCCAGAGAGCTCAGATCGATGTGCAATCACCTCACACGATCTAGGCATGATTAAAGGAAGCCTGGGGATCAATAGAATCTAGAGAGAGAAAATGACTTTCTAGAAAGAGAAAATCCTAAAGAGAGAAAAACGTGCTTTACCAGCTTGGGTAGAGTGCTTGGTATAAGGGGGGGTGCCAAATCACACCAATACTATAGGGGAGTGCGGGTTGCGACTCAGGGTGAACTCCAACCAAGTCTTAGCCTCCCTTGCTGGAATGTTGTCATGGCTCTCGCCTTGGCATGCTAGCGCCCCGGAGACTAGGGTCGGTCACACACTTGAAATGTAACCTTCTCAAATTTATCAATAAAGTGGGATTTTCCTCAAACTGACTCTGATTACCTTCTGGGTTTCAGTGTTCGGTAAAAGCGCCAGTTGTAAGGCCGCTTCCAAATTTTTAAGTTGGCACATAGCTGAGGGTCGTATCCCGGGACGCCAGCGGTATGCTGTCGGGACCATTCGGTCCGTGGCGCCAGCGGTATGCTGTCGGGACCATTTGGTCCAGGAACTGGTTGTCTCCATATCTATCGCGGCTTGTGGTTCTGAGTGTTCCTTGCATGAACGTGAATGGGTTAAGCTCTTGGGGAACGGACTCTAACCTGTCGGCTGAGTTGGATGGCTTGCTTGGGTGGAAGTTACCTGTTTATGGCTGTCCAGTCTGGCGTGGCGCCAGGTTGGCTTCCAACGCTCGTGACGAAGCTTTTAGTTGGTTAAGTCTGATGTAAGTCAGACCGCTTGCTTGGAATGGATGTTACTCGTTTGTAACGAAGCTTCGAGTTGGTTAAGTTTGATGTATGTCGGGCGGCTTGCTTGGAGGGAAGTCACCCACATCGGGACCCCCGATCTGGCATGGCGCCAGGTTGGATCTCAATGTTGGTTTTCGGAACTTCAAGTTGGTTAAGTCTGATCGTTGTTGGCGAGTTGGTTGCTTGTATGTCAAGTGGGTTTGGATGGCAAGAGTTGAAGGCTGGGAAGCTAAGTCGTGGTTCTCGGCTCCCTTTGGGATGCCTGCGCTACACCTTGAAAGCAACAATACATGGAAGTTAGGTCATCGGACCAGAAACTGGTCAGATCCAGTCGAAAGCTACCGGATGGCCGCAAGTTCGTGTGCTTGACACGTACCCACTGGACTAGTTGCAGCTCAATTCCGACGTTGTTTGCCGAAAAATGCCCTTTGTGCCAAAAGGAGCGCCATTAGGGCACAATAAATGGACTACTTTTTGGCATTCCCGAGAAGTGGTCCAGTATTGCCTAGCGGAGTCCGTTTGGCCTGCGGCCATCTGTTCCGTACTGTGCTGCATGCCGAGACGAACCTGTAGTAACAAATCGGGCTCCAAACGGTTCAGTACACACAGATAAACGTGCATCCGAGCCGAGAATCCTAAAAGCAGTCTAAAGAATTGTAAAAGATATCAAACATGCATATGCACATGCACACTCATAGAGACATGCAAACACAAAATCCATTAGCTAGTCATCTATTAAAATAAGTCTTTATACTATGTTAGCATGACAATTTTTGTGACCAACCTTGAAGACAAAGAACAAAGCTACCTAAAAGCTGTTGTCCCTTGAGGATAGAGAGATCCAATAAGAGCTCAGATTTTGGCCACGTGGACGAATAGGAGACGAATGTGCCTTATCATGACCGCTAGCTAGCAATCTTGTTTGTTACCAAACCAAATGCTTCAAAATGTGAGTGAAACAACAACAACAAGAAGAAGATCGTTCTGTGGTTTGGGTGCATATTGAGGGGGAGGTAGGGGCTTGAGCTATGGTGGCAGCTATCTGTTCATCCTCTGCTGCGGCGGTTATCGCTGTAGCTCCCAATTCGAGGTTGATTGGTTGACGATCCTTCTTCTTAGCTGTGTATTTTGCTTGTTTGCAATAATATGTGATATGTTTCTGGTTTTTTAAAATCTTAAACACCTCTTGAGCTGAAATGGGTTGTGTATTGTCTCGGAACTGGTGCTGATTGTGAGACTTCTGATGCTCGCTGTGGTGGTCGCAGTGGGCAGAAGAGACTCAGTGATTTCTCCTCAGGAAGGTCATCATTCTTGGCTGGTCGCAAGATCAGCCGCGCTAAAGTTACAGGATGCTCGGCAAAAGCAGCATTGAAGGTTTCCGCAGCTGCGGCCACTGAAAGGCCCCTTTGGTTTCCCGGTAGCACCCCGCCTGAATGGCTGGATGGCAGGTTTGGTCCCCTTTATCTAGGTTCTAAGCTCGTTGCTTTTGTTTTGAGAATTAAGGAAATTTGAGGGTTTTGCTACTTTCTGCAAAGGTGCTACATTGTCTCCCGTACCATATGGAGCTTGGCCTGTCTCCTGCTTTCAATACTAAATCAAGCGCCCTTTAATAGGACGTGAAAGAAAATAAAGCTTATCAACGCAAGAAATGGATTGCATTTGTTTTCTTGATTTGTCCGTACAATGAGGCCAGGATTGATGGGATCGTCTGCATTAGATAGGATGATTTTCAACTTTGTACACACGCTGAAATCTTGTCATGATGGAGGGTGCAATTAGGCTTATCAAGTTACCTTGGTCTGTGGGATCTGGTATTCTTTTTCTATCAGGAAACTAAAAACTTTCACGTTTGGCTTTTGCATCTTAGCTTTATACGTGTGTACAAAAAACCGATGTCGCTCTGGAGATATAACCTGCACCATTTTGTGATTTAGTGATGTTCCAGTATGACCGTTGCGAATCTTACTTGCACATGCTTGCACGTATCATATTATGTGGTGTGTATTTTCATATTGGATTGTAGTCAGCCTATTCGTATCATTAAATCAAAGTCGATAGATTTGTTAATGTTTGATTTGAATCCTTTCCGTCAATTCCAAAAGATGAGCACATTCATATTCTTTTTCCTTTATGAAAGTATTGTCGGTAGCTTTAAGATAACTTGCTGTTTAGGATCATTTTTACTTTCCCCTATGTTTTTATGAGCAAAAACACTAATTGCTCATAAACTTTTCTCTGACACTCTTCAGCTTTGTGTCATGCTATCCGATTGTCAAGCACCTCTCTAGTTTCAGAGAAGAGATACCTGTCTAGGTAGTTGCACGAGCTTCATCCAAACACCGCCTAAGCTGGTATCTCATCTCTGTTTTCAAGGTCTCACTCAGGTGTAATTCTGAGGAGACTCCATCAAAGTATACGTATAGACGACATAATGAAGTAGTTTAATTCAGTGCTCTTTGCTTGTCTTTGTTACAAATAATAACCGGCCTCTACGATTTCGTGTTCCGACATTTAATATTCCGACTACCTGATGCAGCTTACCAGGTGATTTTGGTTTTGATCCTCTTGGTCTTGGTAAGTCGTGTATTCCCTGTCAAGTAAGGCTCGTCTTTTGATTAGATGTTTGTTTCTCTACTGTTGCTTTTGGCTTTTAGCTTAAATTTCCCTGCTCAAATGTTTGCAGGCTCTGAACCACAGCTGCTAAAGTGGTTCGTGCAATCAGAGATTGTGCATTGCAGATGGGCTATGCTTGGAGCTGCAGGTATTTTTATTCCAGAGGCACTTACCAAACTGGGGATTTTAAATACCCCACCTTGGTATACCGCTGGAGAAGCAGAGTATTTTGCAGATCCCACCACATTGTTCATAGTTGAGCTCATCCTTTTTGGTTGGGCCGAAGGACGGAGGTGGGCAGACATCATAAAGCCGGGATCTGTGAACACAGATCCAATCTTTCCAAGCAACAAGCTGACTGGAACTGATGTTGGCTATCCTGGAGGCTTCTGGTTTGATCCTCTTGGCTGGGGCTCTGGATCCCCAGAAAAAGTGAAAGAACTGAGAACAAAAGAAATAAAAAATGGCAGGCTTGCAATGTTAGCCGTCCTGGGTGCTTCCTTCCAAGCTATCTACACAGGAACAGGACCCATTGACAACCTTATTGCTCACCTTTCTGATCCTGGACATGCAACTATTTTTGCTGTAAGTAACTTAAGTCATGTTATTATAGATTTCTAAGCAGGTATTGCAACTGTTTTACTGGCACTTAACTTGGCTTGATTCTGTTGCAGGCATTCTCATCAAAGTGAGACAATGTGGGGTGGGAATACCGTTCTTGCTTCCGTACTATATGGCAGTTGACAACAAATCATGAATGAGCAGTACAGTTGTACATTTTAATTGCTAAGTTCCTCGTTAGATGACTATCAATCAGCCAATCACAAGTTGATCCACAATTTAACGCAAGAGTCCCTTTGAAACATGTTCTACCTTTCGATAGAGCATGGTACGTTGGTTAAGAATCAGCATTGTAAAGATTTGGAGTGATTGTTATTGCACTAAGATATCATGCAATGACTCTGCATATGTTCAATTTGCTCTGTTATCTTCCAACCTTGAGCCATTATTTCCTAGTATGTTGTTGAGTGCAAGATATCTCATACAGGAGTTCAGAGCTGCTTGTAGTGCTTATCGAGTTGTAGTTATTCATGGTAGTGTATGGCATCAAAGTGATGTACAGTTGGTGAATGGTTGCTTACTATTACACAAACTCACTGGACTTGGAAATTGAATAATTACTTCTGATACTTGTGTAGCTCCTCACGTCTTGTTCTGTCAACAGCATTTATCAGTGTTGTTATTTGCAGGTTGCCCAACCATTGCCAAAATGCTAAGTTCCTGCTAGTGAGATTAAGTAGTAGCTTTTAAATTTGTCACCTTAATTGGCATGCCACGACATGTCTGCAGTTTTCAAGGAAAGCAATGTGTGTGCTTCTAGATAATATATCACAATAGTTAAATAGAATGTGACACAGCGATGAAATAGCAGAATGTGATTCTTGGATAACTTTGCTGAATTTTGGATTACAAAGTAATCATCTTGGCTACTTCTTTCAGATCCTAAAATCAGACTAAAAGTTTCTACATAATCATGGGAGTTGCTAATAAAACAGCTATACAAACCACTATGTCTGAAACACAATTGTCTACATCACTCAAGCTCTTAGACCTTTCTTGGTAATATAATGTTTTACAACTATTGCCCCTAATATGGAGGTTGGATTTGTGTGATATACATGACAAGCATGCCAGTTTAAGAATCAGAAAGGTTTTTTGAGGCTGCAGGTTGCAAAATAGCACTTACGAATGGCATGTAAATGTTTTTCTATTTATGGATTGTGCTTGAATCAGTGTTGTGCACTGTGTGTTGTTTTGTTATTTTCCAACTTGTTACTTGATCTTTTGGTATTCCTCGAGAGATGAACTAATACTTTCTATTTCTTTGTCTGATCTTCATGACCACCATTGTTTCAAGCAGTTATGGCAGTGGTTTCTGTGTGCCATTCAGATCCGTGGGAATGATTTTAAACCTGCTAACAATAATTCCACTAAAAGCAAAATTCAACGCACGGTAGTAAGTCATCTATGATTTGAAATCTGCCATACAATTTGCAATACATGTATGCCACAAAACAAATGGCTTTATAGAACTATATATGGTTTTGTACAAAACTACAACCTATGGTTTTTACACTAGAACTGATCATGAGTCATGCTTTTGTTATACAATTGATTATGAGAATAATCAGGGTTGTTATGAAGTAATCTTTTTTACGCTCACCTCCAATTGCATATTTGGAGGCATCAGTATGGACATGAAATTCTAATTCCCAGTTTGGGGCTTGCAAGATTGGAGCAAAGGTAAGTGTGTCTTTTACTTTTTGGACGGCATCAAGGCCCTCTTGGGACCATTTGGGCAATACAGTCAGCCTATAAAGAGGTCTGGCCAAGAGTGCAAAGAGGAGGATCAAGCATTGGTAATAATTGGCATGCCCCCCCCCCCCCCCCCATAAAGGAATAGATATCACACATCAGTTTAGGCAAGGTCATTTTATTGATAACCTTGATCTTGTCAAGGGCAGTGGCAATTCTGTATTGGGAGATGATGTGTCCCAAGACAAAACCATGGGTTACCTAGATCTAACATTTAGCAGCATTTAGGGAGATGACATACCTATGACACTCACGACACATTCTAGATGGTTCAAAAAATACTATTGGGCTGGACACATATCATCCAAAATTTCTTTTGAATATTTGTGGAGAAATTCCTTGAAAAGCATATTGCATAACACGTTGAAAAGTACTGGGGGTGTTTCATAGTCCAAATGGCATCATCTTGAAAGCATAAGTTTCTCATGCTGTTGCAAAAGCTATTTCATGTTGATCTTCTAGTGTGATTTACACTTGGTTATATCCACTAAAGCCATCTAAGAAGCTATAGGATTTTTTCATTGTTATTTGTTCTAGTACACCCTTGATGAATGGAAGAAAAAAAAGGTCATATTTTGTGACTGCATTAAGCTTCTCGAGGTCTATGCATATGCGAACTTTCTCATATTTCTTAGATATGATCACGATGGGGGACACCATTCGATATGTTCCATTGTAGCTGAACTTGGCATCTAGTAACTTTTTCTAATTCTGGTTGTATTAGTTGGGAATAATGTGTGTTATGCATTATGCTGTCATTCACTAAAGACGCAATAATTGCTATAGCTTTGTCATTTTTCTCCCTCCATTCATGATGTTCTTTGCCAGGAGTAATTGGCTTCCCTTCTATTGCATCTAACCATTGCCAAAGACCTTCGCCCTTCAATATGAGTGAAGTCTTTAACTTCTAGACTAAATAATTCGAATTTCTGTATCCAAGATCGTACTGATCTTAGATTGAATGTTGTTGATCAAAGACATCTTCTAATCTTCCGAATAAGCTCTAGATACGGTTGTTGATGGATGTGTCAGTTGTGATACCACTGTAGGAAAAATACTAGGAATTCTCCTTTAGAGAATACGATGAAAGTTCAAATAAATCAATGATCTATGTTGTTCAACAATTTCGACATTATTTGCTAGGCTAGCTTTTTGTCTTTTATACCGACCATCATGCTCTTCTTTACCTATTGAATAAACCTTGCAAAATCGGACAAATTGCATGACGCGTCACTTTATCTTATGCCACTGACTTGTGTGACGATAATGTTTATCAGCACCAAGTTTAGAATCGACTTTTCACGTTGACAAAATTGTGTCAAACACGACTTATATCCTACCATGCACAGTTAGTCCACAAAGGACGACAGAAGGCCTGACATGATCGTCATGTCCGGACTAAGGATATTCACAATGGTGATAAAGTTTTACTTTACACATCTTCCAAAGTCCATCCACGAAAATTAAAATTCCGTAGCCAAGGTTCTTATGTTGTCCAAAATTTTTTTACAAATGGTGTCGTGGAATTAGAGACGCTCAAAGGCATACCCCTTGACACCTTAGTCAATGGTAGTCGCCTACAGCGATACTATAAAGATACATTTGCCATAGATCCTATTTAAAAAGGACTTTTGGGTCATTACTTTTTTCTCTTTGATCGATTTTCTATGTCTAACGATTAGGGTTATTTTTTTCCTTGTGTTTTTTCCATGTATATTCCTACCTACATTTTTTTCGAACACCGTTGGTTTGATACTTACTTTTGGAAAATAAAAAATATATGAAGACTCGATTTTTCAAGCACAGTCTCAAAAAATATTTTTCGATACCTGCTCTTTTTTGTCCCTTGTAAATTTCTACCAACTTTAAAAAATTTCAATACTAAACTCTAATTTTTCAGATTTTTTTGATACAGTATCGACTCGATTTTTCCTAGTTTTTTTAACGAGTCTTTATAAATTTTTTTGATATTTTTCAAGTTTTCGAGTCTTTGTAAAATTTTCGATACTTTACAATTTTTTGAGTCACTGGGAATTTTTCAGGTTAATGTAAATTTTTTCGCGCCAATGAAAATTTTTTCGAGTCATCTCAAATTTTTTCGACTCATTTTTTGTTCGAGTCATTAATTTCTAACTCTTTAATTTTTTAATTCGTTCTACATTTTTTCGATACATTGTTTTCTCAAGTCGTTCTCATTTTTTGAGCCTTGTTATTTTTCGACCATGAATTCCATCCACCAGTTTCTGTGATAACTTGCATCTGACACCTACCCTAAATTTTTTTGATATAAATACATCGGTTGCTCCTTCCTTTCTTACTTTATAATTTTCGGGAGAGTTCATGTCAGATTGACAAATCTCTAGCACTTTTCATGATTGTTTGTTCCGATTCCGTCGATTTCAACTACAAACTGACCGCTATCATACTGCCTTGTATTTTATCCATCCTCCATCGCTTCTCACATGCATGTATCCAACACAACTGTTCTTTACATCTACCATCATCTAATTCAGCTGCATCTGCTAACCCTCAGCACACAATTGCATCCAAAAATTTGTTTTTTGCATCCATCTCAGTTGCAGCCGCCATCTTTCCATCCCATCTGCATCTGCCATCCTCTATTCTTTTGTATCCAACTGCCATCTGCAAAAAAAATTCATCTGCCAAGTCTCCTTTGATTCCATCCGACGCCCTCCTCTTCTCTTTTTATTGCATCGACCACCCTCTATCTGCCTACCTGAATTTTTTTGAGTCTGCTTATTTTTTTTTGAGTTTTCTCAATTTTTCGAGTCTGAACACGTTTTCGATACCCTACATTTTTTGAGCTTTTCAATACACTTCATTTTTCGAGTCTCCTCAGTTTTTATTGTTTTTTTGATACGTCTGAAATTTCGATACTACAGAGATTCCAAAAAGAAGAAATGGCAGAATCCCAAAGATGCCTCCGACATTGAAATTGGTTCCATGTGAACATAGTGTCATGCTTCAGTGGTACACACAAGCAAAGATGCTCTTCCAGTAGCTCGAGTTCAAAATTCCTAAGTGGAAGGGACATTAGAGCCTCTACCTGATGTACCAAGCTTATGAAAATTTTGCAGCCAAAGAGCTGATGTTCCGCATTGATATTCCCAATCTTCAGCTATATGTCTACTTGGCTGTTAGCAGTCTTACCACCTTCGGCTTCCCAAGTGGCCATAAAGAAAAACCGGTGAAGCTGACCAACATGATGCAGCAATCCTATGCCAAGTTCCTTGACACCTCCGTCGACAAGTGGAAGAACAAGGATGGCATCCTGCTCGAAGCCATCAAATCCAAGGAATTAGGAGCTGTCTGTGCCTACCTCACCAGGTACACATTTACACGCAAGGCACATATGTTGCGGATTCCCCTCCAGATTGTTGCCATGCTTGGAGAATCCTATGAAACCCGCCACAACCTGTATAATTGGGTAGGATTTATCTCCATACAGTTGATCCATACATTACAAAAGAGGGCCCCGGTAACATCACTGGGCTACATTCTTTGATCTTGCTCGAAGTCAATCTTCTATCGACTTGAGACTTGCATTGCTTCCACGAGATGCTGCTGCTAGCAGAGGCTATACACCATCCATAGCTTTAGCTACATCTTCCCCACAAGTTGCTGTAGCTCATGAATGTCGCATCAAGAAGCGACACGGCTGGTCATCACCACCAGCCTCTCAACTTGTTGATATCACACCACCATCGAAGAAGCAGAGAATGAAGATGACCGCCAGCAAATTGGCTTTTGAATCCGACATGGACTCCGATAACCCACCGCCATCTAGACCAAGCAGCTGACTGCGAGGAAACAAAAGAAGAAGATGGCTGGGTACGAAGATGTTGTGAAAATTGTCAACATTTCCTAGCTAGTTTGAGGCCTAAATTGGCTAAAATTGTAAATAGTTTTGGTTCTGGAATTTCACACGTGTGAACCAGGCCACAATGTTTTTATTTACTGTATTTTTTCAGTATGATGAAGTGTCAAACTTCATACCCTTCAAAATGAGACCATTTTGATGTATTTTGGTCATATAAGCCATTTTTAGCTATTTTTCCTATATAGGGAATATCTAGGGTCAAGTACCTTCTAGAGAGAGGAGAGAGAGTCATCTTCCTCATCCATAAATAGTAGGGAAGTCGTGGAGAACAGGTTGGAGAAACCTTTTGTATGCTTCATTGAGATCAATAGATCATTGTCATTGTTTCTTCCTCCATTGAGAGCATTGTTGTGTGTATTGTCTTCAAGCTATTGTGTATGATCTTAGGTGCTTTCCAAAAGTGGTAGGCTGATGTATTATGGACTGTATAATGCTATTTTGGGCCGCACTTGATGTTTATGGAAGTTTCCATTTGTGATAAATGTTTTTTGATCAAGTTCTTTGCATTCTAGGTAGCATAGAATGTGTTGCCAATTCCTAGCTTATGTAGTTTGGAGTGCAAGCATTCAAGCCAATGATCTTGGAGTTTAGATCCACTTAGGATCTGTATTTTTCACATGGTATCAGAGCTGGTTGGCTTCTATTTACAGTAAGTATTCCATTTTTGGTGATATTTGGATGTTTGATCAAGTTCTAGCATGATTTTGCATTGCTTTGTTGATCAAATCTTACTAACCTTTGTTTTGTGAGTTGAACTTGTGGATCAAAAGCATATTTCAGGTCTATTGAAGATCAGAGGCTGAAAAGAAACTATTTTGGATCAGATCATAACACCTAATCATTTGTGATTGTGAGGCTTGTGCATATTCAATACTAACAATGTTCTTTTCAATCCTATTGTTGACAATCTCCATTCTTGGATGAACACTCTCCTTAAGTGGATGAAACTTCTCCTTAAGTGGATGACAAATGCTCTTTTGAGTGAGTTGTAATTCTCCTAAAGGCTGAGCAAAGCTCCCATTTGGATGAAAGATCCCCTTTTTTGGGTGAACATATTGTAAGCTCCATTGTGAAGAGCATATTGTAAAGATTGTCATCAATTTTGGCATAAATTTTGGTGTACTTTGTTGAGCATGTAAGTAACTCTCCTTATGTAATTTGATTGGAGCATTTGCTGGAAGGTGTTAACCATTATGCAAGTGTGTTTTCAGGTTCTTAACAGGTTGAGGAACATTCTCATGTGAAGTGATCTTAGATCTACATCTAAACACCAAGATTTGACAAGATAGTGAAGCTAGTCTTGTGATTCACTAAGTGTGCTCATTCATTCACCTCTAAATCTTGTATTTATCACTTGCTGGAGTTTATAAACTTTTAGAAGTGTGGTTTACATGTGGTTTTACAGGTTGAATCAATATCTTAGTGTGTTGATCATATGTTGATCAAGTTTGTTCATTACTAGGTAATCTTGGCATCCTAGTTTTGGGTATTTTCTAAGAATGCAAGTAACTCTTCACACCATAACTTGATTTGGTCACTTGCTGGAAAGTTTGAGAGCTTAAGCAAGAGTGTGTTCAGGTTGGTTTGATTTTGTAATCCATTCTTAGTGTGTGCAAAGTGTTGCATGTGTTTCAATCTTCCTTTCTATGCTTGGAAACCATCTAGGTTCAAGATAGAAGTGTTTTAGGGTCCTAAATCTTCATAGATCTCTTTATCTATCATTTGTTGAGAGAAAAGTGAGTGCTAAGTGCTATAGGACAAAACCTAAAAGTTGAAGAAACATTAGAATCATGGCTTCCAATGGTGGGATCATGCTAGAGTCTAGTGAAAGGTTGAGTTCATCAAACTACTCTACTTGGAAAGTGAGGATGGAGTCCTTACTTGAGTTGAATGAACTCATGGACATAGTTGCAGAAATTGAAGAGAGACCTCTCACACTTCAAGAGCAACAAAGGTTTGATAAGAAGGCCAAAAGGGCTCTTCATATCATTAAAATGAATGTTACAAATGAACTTCTCAAGGAAGTTGGAAAGTGTCAAAGTGCAAGTGAGGCATGGAATGCCTTAAAGAAGCTCTTTGAATCAAAGTCCACATCTAGGGTATTGACCCTAAGGAGACAAATATTTTCTAGTAGGCAAAGAGAGGGTGAAAGTGCTCATGCATTTATCTTGAGAGTTAAGTCCCTAAGTGATGATTTAGCATGCATTGATGAGAACATAAAAGATGGTGAAATAGTCCAAGTTATGTTGAATGGTTTGCTAAATGAACATGCTAACCTTGTGCAAAGTTTTGCCATTCAAAGAGTCTTGCCAAGTGTGGTTGACTTGCAAGAAATCTTATTGGCTGAAGAACATAGGTTGCAATCAAAGCTTGATGGTGCATCCTTGCAAGGTGGAGGTGAAGAGGCTTTCTTCACAAAAGGCAAATTCAAGGGCAAAGGTAAAGGCAAAGGGAAATGGTCCAAAGGTGGTAACTTTGATCATGATGATCACTCTTCCTCTTCCTCTTCTACTAAGAACAATAAGTCAAAGTTCAAGTGCTTTTATTGTGGGATAAAAGGTCATTTTGCAAATGAATGTTATAAGAAGAAAAGAGAGCAAGGAGAGAGGCAAGGAAATCTTACAATAGATGAGGAAGAACATAACACATGTGAATCACTTGTTATGACTTCAAGTTTGTTAGCCAACATAGATGATAATGATCCTTGGTGGATTGATAGTGGAGCCTCATCTCACATGACAAGACATAAGGAATACTTTACATCCTTATTGTCTTATGAGGGAGAAGGTAACATCATCTACACTGCAAATGATGGTCAATGTGACATCAAAGGCATAGGCACTATTCCTATTTCCCTTTCAACAAATAGGAAAGCAAATCTTGAAAATGTTTTGTACATTCCTTCAATCACTAAGAATTTGCTTAGTGTAAGTCAAATGATTGACAAAGGACTTGATGTGGAGTTCATTGGAGATGCATGTTTGATAAGTAAATGTGGATCCTTGATTGCTCAAGGTAGGAGGCATGGTAAACTTTTCAAGCTTGATGCATGTGTGATCTCTAATCATGAAGGATGTATGGCTAGGGAGCAATTGACAAACCAAGAAGTTTGGCACAAGAGGTTGGGCCATCCCAACTTCAAATCTTTGGAGGTAATGGCAAAGAAAGAGCTTGTTCTTGGTCTCCCTAAAAGTCTTGTTGCAAACAATAGTGTTTGTGAACATTGTGCCTTGTCCAAATCTCATAGACTTGCTTATTCTAGATCTACTTCTAGATCTAAAGAAGCTTTTCAACTTGTGCATTCTGATATTCATTCTTCTAATACAACTAGCAATGGTGGGGCAAAGATGTATGCAACTTTCATTGATGACTTTAGTAGGTATACTTGGATCTATCTTCTTAAAAGTAAGGATGAAGTGTTTGCTGCATTTGTCAAGTTCAAGAATGAAATGGAAAACCAATTCAATACAAAGATCAAATGCTTAAGATCTGATAATGGAGGGGAATACACCTCAAATAGGTTCAAAGACTTTTGTATAGCACATGGGATTAAGAGGGAGATGTCTAGTCCTAGGACTCCACAACAGAATGGAGTGGCCGAGAGGAAGAATAGAACCCTTTGTGAATGTGCCAAGGCAATGAGACTACATGCTAATCTTGCTAAGTCTTTTTGGGGGGAAGCTTTAGCATGTGCTAACTATCTATGTAATAGATGGACAAGTGCTTCCTTGGATGGTAAAACTCCTCATGAGGTTCTTTATGGTAGAAGGCCGAGTGTCAAGCATTGTAGGATCTTTGGATGTACATGTTTTGTCAATATCACACTTGATGATAGAACTAAAGAAGATCCTTCATCAAAGAAGGGTGTGTTTGTTGGCTATAGTGAAGTAAGCAAGGCTTACAAAGTGTACATTCCTTCTACAAAGAAAGTTGTCATAAGTAGGGATGTCATCTTTCATGAAGAGAATGTTTCCAATGTTGTTGATGTTGATGTTGATGTGCCTACTAATCATCATGATGTGCAAGATGTCTTGGATGAAGATGGAGATGCCACTCCAAAGCAAACTTCAAGGAAGACTCAAAGGCAAAGGGCTAAGCCATCAAGGCTAACCTATGATGAAAAAGGAAAGCAAGTGGTGGACAACTCTAACTTTGCTTTTCTTACCTCTTTTGATGAACCAACTTGTGTAGGTGAAGCAATTCAAAAGAAGGAATGGATCCAAGCCATGGATCATGAGCATCAAGCACTCATCAAAAGCAACACATGGAGGTTGGTAAAGCTTCCAAAGGACAAGAAGGCAATTGGTTGTAAGTGGATCTTCAAGATCAAGACAAATCAAGATGGATCAATCAACAAGTACAAGGCAAGGTTGGTGGCAAAGGGGTATGCTCAAGAATATGGTATTGACTATGATGAGACCTTTGCACCCGTGGCAAAGATGGTAACTATTCGAATCCTAATCTCTCTTGCAACTCTTTATGATTGGGATATGTGGCAAATGGATGTTACTAATGCCTTCTTGAATGGTGATCTTGAAGAAGATATTTACATGGAGTAACCCGAGGGCTATGTTTCACATGATGAGCCTAATCATGTGTGCTATCTCCAAAAGAGTTTGTATGGGCTAAAGCAAGCACCAAGGAGTTGGTATGCTAAGCTCAATTCCTTCTTACTTTCTCAAAACTTTGTTATGAGTGAGTATGATCATTCTCTCTACTTTAGATTGAATGAAAATGATATCACTTTACTTTTGATCTATGTTGATGACATTATCTTAAGTGGTGGTAACAATCTAGATATAGATGAAATCAAGATGGCACTCAAAAGATCTTCAAAGGAGTGTGTGGCTGATATCTTCACCAAACCATTGGGAAAGGACCTATATTTAATGCATAGATCTAATCTTGGAATGTGCTCAAAGACTATGTTGAAACTAGCATCCAATGTTGAAGAGGGAGTGTGAAAATTGTCAACATTTCCTAGCTAGTTTGAGGCCTAAATTGGCTAAAATTGTAAATAGTTTTGGTTCTGGAGTTTCACACGTGTGAACCAGGCCACAATGTTTTTATTTACTGTATTTTTTTAGTATGATGAAGTGTCAAACTTCATACCCTTCAAAATGAGACCATTTTGATGTATTTTGGTCATATAAGCCATTTTTAGCTATTTTTCCTATATAGGGAATATCTAGGGTCAAGTACCTTCTAGAGAGAGGAGAGAGAGTCATCTTCCTCATCCATAAATAGTAGGGAAGTCGTGGAGAACAGGTTGGAGAAACCTTTTGTATGCTTCATTGAGATCAATAGATCATTGTCATTGTTTCTTCCTCCATTGAGAGCATTGTTGTGTGTATTGTCTTCAAGCTATTGTGTATGATCTTAGGTGCTTTCCAAAAGTGGTAGGCTGATGTATTATGGACTGTATAATGCTATTTTGGACCGCACTTGATGTTTATGGAAGTTTCCATTTGTGATAAATGTTTTTTGATCAAGTTCTTTGCATTCTAGGTAGCATAGAATGTGTTGCCAATTCCTAGCTTATGTAGTTTGGAGTGCAAGCATTCAAGCCAATGATCTTGGAGTTTAGATCCACTTAGGATCTGTATTTTTCACAGATGTTTCATCTAGCAGTGAAAAAAATACGACGACGAATCTCACCTGTTGCCTCCTCACCTCAGCTCCAAATCATGGACACCCAACAGCTACCAATACAATCACCTGCTCGATGTTCCAGATCTCAGTCCCCATCGGGACCACCTCAAACTACTACATCACTCACTTGTGTCCAGTTGACTATAGCTTCTATGGTGGCCATCCACCCACAGGCAACAGTTTCAGGGGAGGGAGAAAGGGAGTTGCATGCAACTACACGAGTAAAAGACACAATTGCAGCTGATTCCATTCACGAAGACACAACAAAAGGGATAAGAGAAGCTGAACCTGATCAAGAAACAAAGGTAGAAGATCAAGATCAAACAGCTCAAGTAATAGTGGAAGTCCAAAAAAGTGCAATGGCTGAAGAGAAAGTTGAAGACCCCTCTGTCCTAAAGCAAGACGGCTTCATCGATGTAGACGCACTTGAATACTTCAATGAAGGCGATCTTGTAGAAGAGGAGGTGGAGACGGTTCCGGAGACAGTTGCACCAGTCATATTACTAGCTTCCACCACTATCACCACCATTGTTGATACCACACCCATCACTGTCTCTCTTACCCTTGTTGCTACCATTCTTACCACCTCCATTGATATTGTTGTAAATACTCAACTAACCATTCCATTACTGTCTCATTCCACAGTTTCTCAATTTTCCTTTCCTACTTACCATCGTTTTCCTACTGAGTTCCCCATCCTTCCAGCCTATGACAGTTTGCCGAAAGAGCGAAGGAATCCTTGAAGTGGCATGATGAGACCTCGTACCACCTTCATTGGATGGTAGACCAGCTAGTCCAGCAGAAAACCGAGCTCAGAACAGCAAAGCAAGACCTGTAGTTAAGAGACGCAGAGTTGCTGACAGTTATGGAAAAGTTGTAGAGTGAAAGGGCCAAGAGATTGGAAGAGCAAAACCAGTTTTCAAATTAGCTCTAGTCTCTCCAAGAGGTGCAAAACCAGTTCGAGCTCCAGTTAGATCTCATGACTCAGAAAAATAAGAGACTAATTGACATGATGACAACAGTCAAGCAACCAATCGGGCCAGAAGATATAAAAGTTTCGGTTCAGTCTTTAGGAGCGGCAATAAAAATGGAGAAGTATATCTCCTTAATCCATAAACATGAAGCCCTAAAGAGAAACCATCAGATTTCAGAAGACGAAAGCAACAAGAAACTGTCAACACTCAAAGAAAGCGTTGACAAGATCCAAAGAGGAACTTCTCCTGTCAAAGCAACAAATGGACCTCATATGGAATACGTCCTGTAAACTCGACGCAGGCGTATCAGTGCAGAAAAAAGATGACCATAACGATGATGTTGGAGCTCCTGAGCAAAGCCGATCCATCATGGCAAATCCAAGCACATAGAAATCCAGTATCATTTCATTCGGGAGAAAGTTTTCTCAGGGCAAGTGATCCTTCAATACTGCTCCACAACAGAAATGGTCGTAGACATATTCACCAAAGCGCTTCCTAGGATCAAGCATCAGAAGTTTTTCAACATGCTGAACCTAACGAAGATACCAAAGCACCAACCGTGACCTTAAGGGGGACTGTTGAAAATTAAGCCCACAGTTGTCTCCTTGGTGAATGACTAATTTCTATTTCATGATTCTTCCTGCATGTTTATTGATCATTGATCTAGGGTCAGGTGAAACCAAATTTGGTTCTGCGTCTGCTCATCTGATACCTGCATGAATCACAAACTCAGACAACTAATTTATTTGAAGAACGTCTACAACGGGCTTCCGGCTGATCTCCAGCAAAGGGTAACCAATCCTGTCATAATTTCAAAGTTCAGATGTTGAGAAGGACTTCCACAAAACTTGCATTTAGAACAAGTCTACGAAAACACATTACTTTTTTAACAGTCTGCAGAAATACACTATGTTTTCAATAGCTTCAAATTTTTTGCATTTCTCCAAAATGCAAAAACTTGCATAGTTCAAAAGTTTAACTGTTTTTTAACACACTTTCGGTTTTTTGTGAAAAATACGAAGAAAGAGAAAATTCCCGAAGGTCATCTATTTTCATGAGTTAAACTGTTTTAAAGACCATCACCTTTTTGAGGGCACCTTCGGCTTTTTGCGAAAAATGCGAAGAGAGAGAAAAATCTCGAAGGTCGTCTAAAATAAACGAGGAATGTTCCAGCGACGTCCTCCTCCGTGTCAACGATGCTGAATTATTGACCGTATATACTGTGTATAGTTGTCACAAAAGCCATATACTTCCAAGTACAACGGCTTTTCTAATTAGGTGACAAGCATTCAATGTAATTAATACAAAGATGAAATCTATAAATAGATCATCCAAGCACAAATTAGTGCTTGCTTCGTCCATGAGACGCATTATTTGAGCCTCTCAATTACGCCGTCAATTTTGGTTGTAGTTGCTATTGGGTTCTGCAAAATTTCAGACTTACATCCTTGTTGAGTATTTTGCTCCTGACGTAGTGGTACTTAATCTTGACGTGCTTGCTCTTAGAGTGAAATCTATGATTGATTGATAATGCAATAGCACTCTGATTGTCGCACTGAATGGTTGGAGCATATTGTCTGAGGCCAATATCAGATAATAAATTTCTCAAGCGAATTGCCTCTTTAGTAGCTTGAGAGACTACAATGTATTCTGATTCTATTGACGACATTGCAATGGAGGTTTGTTTTCGACTGTTCCATGATATTGGACCATTATTGAACAGGAACACAAGTCTAGAAGTCGATCTTCTGGTGTCGCCTATCCAATTTGCATATGTATATTCATAAAGTGTATGGATATCAGATGAATCGCCATCACCATAGCAGATACAAAGGTCAATGGTAGCTCGTACATATTTGATTACTCTGAAAAGAGTTTTCTAGTGGATTATACCAAGATTAGCCATATATTGGCCCAAGGAGCTAATGGCATAGCAAGATTAGGCCTGGTAGAAATCATTGCATACATCGGGGATCCAATAATTGATTGATATGGATATCCCTTCATTTTGGCCTTCTCCTCATTGTTCTGAGGGCATTGCTCCTTAGATAATTTTAGACCTGGGTCCATGGGATTATGTACAAACTTGCAATTTCATGAAATTGAATTTCGTCAGCAAATTATAGAAGTACCTCTGGTGGGTAATATAGAAAAGTCTTCTGCTTCTGTCTCTGTGGATCTGAACCTTGAGACAATAATGTGCTTTTCCTAGATCTGTCATCTCAAATTCTTGGGATAGCATCCTCTTAGTGTCCTTTGTCAGTTGGATATTGTTGCTGAACAGCACCCTATTGTTGCTGAACAACACCCTATCATCCACATAAAGTGTGATGATGACAAAGAATCGATTAATAGCTTTGAAATATACATTACAGTCTGTAGAGCTTGGTTCGAATCCATGATCAATCAAGAATGTGTTGATTCAATGGAACCATGCTCCGGATGATTGTTTCAGACCGTACGAAGCTTTATGAAGTTTGCATACATGATCTTCTCGCCCATTGAGGATCATGTAAATGTCCTCCTTGATAACTCCATTGAGAAATGTTGTTTGTACATCCATTTGGTGTACTTCAAGATCTGCTACAACAACATGTGATAATAGTAGTCGAATGGAAGTGTGCTTGACAATCAGACAAAAAGTTTTGAAATAGTTGATATTGGAAATTTGTGAAAATCTCCTTGCCACGAGTCGAGCTTTTCTTCTGTCGATACTGTCATCTGCTTTGTATTTGATGTTCTTGTATCTTCTAAGAAAGTATTAGAACATGGAAATTTGCCATCTTTTAAAAACTTGTTTCAAATGCTACTCGCTTAGGAAGAGTTGCACGCAAGATTTTCCATTGAAAACTTCTCAATCTGTGAAGGGGTGTCAATATCTTGTACCAAGTGTGATAAGTGCAACATATGCCTCAATTTGGCTCTGCCATCCGATTGACATAAAGATTATCATTTGCCTTAAAAGCAATGGTTGGATTATGTTTAATATATTGGAGAGATTTAACATGAGATGTTGATAATGAACATGCTCTTGCTTGCAATTGAATGAAAACGACTCTATCCAATTTTGCAGATGGAAATTGACATGATACTCGTCTAAAAGCTTTCTTAAAATCAACTTTCAAAAAACATAAGAAATACAATGTCAATTTGCCAGTTCAATTTTCGTCCACTTTTAATAGCACATTATCTAATTTGATATCTCATAAAATCAAACGGCTAAAACATTTATGAAGCACATGGATTATATGAGTAGCAAACAATTTGACTATAACCTTGCAAGATAATGAGAGCATATTAAGTGGATAAATATTTCCAATAGTTTGAGGTGGAGATTTTTTTGAAACAGTTTGATCAAACCTCGTGTAAAAGAAAGGGAAGAGAAATACCATCAAATAAACCATTTGGCATACATAAGAGGTGGAGATTTTTTTGAAACAGTTTGATCAAACCTCGTGTAAAAGAAAGGGAAGAGAAATACCATCAAATAAACCATTTGGCATACATAAGTCTCTCATGAAGTTCTCATGTAGAATTCTTTCCCAAGTCTTCAATATTTAAAGTTTTATTGCCATATATGGTATTTATTACTTGTTCTAGCTCTAGTGTCATGAATGGTGCATCTACAATATGAAAGTCTTGTGCTAAACTTTAGTTTGGGCGGTCAAGCACAAATGTATTAATGATGTCAAATGCTTGAGCATGGTACAATTGTGTATAAAAGAATTTGTAAAAGACTCAATTATTGATGTGGCAAGAATGTAGAACACATTTATGACACATTCATGACATTCACATATAATCTGAAGTATCTAAAGAAATAGGACACCACATGTGAGAGAGAGAGAGAGAGAGAGAGAGAGAGAGAGAGAGAGAGAGAGAGAGAGAGAGAGAGAGAGAGAGAGAGAGAGAGAGAGAGAGAGAGAGAGAGAGAGAGAGAGAGATTGTAGTGGGTATTTCCTATCCACCTTCAACCCTAGATCCAAGCACATCAAGCATCAAAGGAGATGAAGACGATTAACATGTTGTCACGCGGAGATTCGTTCCCATGAGAGTGATAACATAGTTCATAATCAAGCACACGCTTATGATCCACATCTAAAACTAACCATTAACACTACGATCCATTAACATTGGCAATTAACACTACTCAAGCAATGATAGATCTTACTCTTCTCTCTCTCTCTCTCTCTCTCTCTCTCTCTCTCTCACACACACACACACACACACACACACACACACACACACACACACACACACACACACACACACACACACACACACACACACACACACACACACACACACACACACCCAAAGTATAATGAAGATAAGCTCCAACAAGCATCAAATCCAACAATTAGCAAATCCGAAGAAAGCATGAGAGATGGAGAAAGAAGGAAGAAGAGCAAGGACATTCCATATCCATTTGAAAGAGTGTGAAAAATACAAAAAGATATCTATGTTGACTTTAGGGTTTGATAAAGTTTTTTAGTCAAGCATCTTGATGTATGTAGTTGATAGGGCCATTTTTGGCTTTAGAGGTCAAATAGTCAAGTTTACACACGTTTTTTCATCATTAGGCCAAAAGTCAATTATGATGTACCTCGAGCTAGTTAGGTGCTCTACAAGTGTCAAAGTTAGATTTGATGAGTGACCAAAGTCAATGTGTTGGCAAAAAGTCAAGGGTTCAATCATAAGTGAGATTTTCATTATAAGGGTCCAATCAAATTTAAGGAATGTTGTGTCACTCGTCCAATAGCATTAAAGATCACACAATGATTATTTCCTCTTATTCAGAGAATATGTTGAGAAGCAATTCTCATTGCAGATCAAAGCTTTGAGGAGCGATGGATGTGGAGAGTACATCTCTAGAAAATTCCATGATCATTGTGAGTAAGAAGGTATCAAAGGGGAGTTCTCTTGTGCGTATTTCCCTTTTCAAAATAGGGTGGCTGAGAGGAAAAAATAGATCCTTGTGTGAATGTGCCAAAGCCTTGAGGATTGAAGCATCCTTTCCAAAGGACTTTTGGGGAGAGGCTATCAATTGTGCCAACTATATTTGTAATAGGCTCCCTCACCTTGCTCTTCGAGGAAAGTCACCATATGAAGTTTTATTCAAGAAGAAGCCTAAGGTTGATCACCTTAGAGTCTTTGGAAGTATTTGCACATATTCCCTTGGAAACAAGGAAGAAGAATGATCCAAGCTCATGGAAAGGGATCATGGTTGGATACTCATCCACCGAGAAGGCCTATAGAGTCTTCATACTCTCTACTTCAAAGGTGATTGAAAGTAGAGATGTTATATTTCATGAAGACCAACATTCAACCTTGAAAGGGGCCGAGATCAAGGCATCTCATGATGCATCTCAAATTGTCTCTATTGAAGACAATCAAGATTTGATGGGGTCAAGATTTGAGGAGGAGTCTCCTCGAGTTTTCTCACCAAGGAGATCTTTGAGAGAGAGAGAGATCCGAGCCTAAGAGGCTCTCATACATTGACAAAAGCAAGCAAGTGGATCTTGATTCCACCAATTATGCTTTTTTCATATCACATGAAGAGCCAAAGGATGTCCAAGATGCACTCAATACCAAGGAGTGGTATGAGGCTATGAAGCAAGAATATGATGCATTGTTCACCAACTATACTTGGGAGCTTGTGGATCCTCCATCCAACAAGCATATTATTGGTTGCAAGTTGGTATTTAGAATCAAGTACAACCAAGATGGCACCATCAACAAGTACAAGGCAAGGCTATGTGCAAAAGGATTTGCTCAAATTCATGGCCTTGATTATGAAGAGACCTTTGCACCCGTTGCAAAGATGGTGACAATAAGGATCATCATATCTATTGCTATTTCAAATGGAAGGTGTTCCAATTGGATGTTTCCAATGCATTTCTCAATGGATATGTTGAAGAGGAAATCTATACGGAACAACCTCAAGGATTTATCAATGATGAAGCAAAAGTGTGCTTGCTATTCAAAAGTCTTTATGGACTCAAGCAAGCACCAAGATCATGGTATGCCAGAAAAATTAAAAAACAGAAAATTTCTGGTTTTTGACAGGTTTACAGAATTTTATTGCCAACTTTTTTTGTATCTTGCTCAATACTTAAGGGAATCCAAAAAAAAAAAAAAGTGATTAGAAAGCCCTTTCTTTGCCCTACAATCCTACTTATTTAGATCAAATTACAGAAAATAGAAAGTTGGGTGGAAATTGAATAAAAAAGAACAGAAAAATAAAATACAGTCCCCACTCATTTTTTGAATGTTTTTGGACATAACTCTCACAAAACACATCTATAATGCAAAGCTAACCCTAGCATGCCAAAACCAAGATGCCTAAATGCAAGCTAAACACCATACATTTATCATAAACATGCTAAAAATGAAAAATTGGCATAGCTCCCCCGACAACGACGCCAAAATTGTAGCGGGTTTCCTATCCACCTTCCACCCTAGATCCAAGCACATCAAGCATCAAAGGAGATGAAGAGGATTAACATGTTGTCACACGAAGATTCATTCCCATGAGAGCGATAACATAGTTCATAATCGAGCACATGCTTATGATCCTCATCTAACACTAACCATTAACACTACGATCCACTAACACTAGCAATTAACACTATTCAAGCAATGATAGTTCTCACTCACTCACTCTCTCTCTCTCTCTCTCTCTCTCTCTCTCTCTCTCTCTCTCTCTCTCTCACACACACACACACACACACACACACACACACACACACACACACACACACACACACACATACACAAAATATAATAAAGATAAACTCCAACAAGCATCAAATCCCCAATTAGCAAATCCAAAGAAAACATGAGAGATGGAAAAAGAAAGAAGAAGAACAAGGACATTCCATATCCATTTGAAAAAGGATCCACCTGCTTTATTGAAATGAAGAGTGAATGTACAAAGTAACTCGAATCCACCACTATATATAGTGGATTTTAGGGCTTTGGCCTCAAATCCTATTGGCCAATCTCCACCTCCCTTATTATTTGAAATTCAGATTTTGGAAGGAGCCCTTTTTATTCGCTAACTTGACTAGTAGGCCATGTGACATTAAAAGTCTCGCAAAAAGACTTGAAGCCCTTTTATTAACATCTAATTAATCAAATACCTATGCTATCATTGGGTTGGACTTATACACGCAGGGTGCCAAATCCCTCTCACTTCTTAACTAGGGCTAGGGTTGTCTTGGGATCCGCAAACCCTCCAACAGAGATGGATCAAAGATGTATACAGTGGGAGGAAAAATAAAAACTTGACAAAGTGCACTTGTGTGTGAAGGGATTGAGACAAAGAGAGAGGGGGAGAGGAAGAGGAAACAAATAATAATAGGGATTATTTTTTAGCTATGACAAATATCCATAGATATAGCATGTGTGTGTGTGTGTGTGTGTGTGTGTGTGTGTGTGTGTGTGTGTGTGTACAAAGAGAGAGATAACAGAATGACACATAGTTCCTCTTGAAAAGTCAAGGCCAAAACTTTTGAAACCTTTATTTATAGTCTACCAGATAAGACAAAGTTGAAACGTATATACAATACAAAAAAAAAAAAGAGTACCATAAAGTAAAACTCATGTCAAGACATCCACTGGTACCTGCCAACATCCCACCACACAAAATCGTGCAAGTTAGCATAGTGAGAAAGACAAGTTTCAACGCTGAATGTCAATTGTTATCCATGTATAAAACAAGTTCTACCACTAATCGATACAAAGTGTATTTAACAATCATAGTCTAGTCTTTCCTAGCAATGTTTAATTTATAGCAATAGGCCAAATTCAGACATTTTTGTATTAAGATTTATGTTATGCTGACTAGTTCATAGGGTATTAGTCTATATCAGTATTTGCATAGTATAAGTAAATATACTAGATTAACCATAATAATTACAAGCTTGGTTATTAATAGGTTAGACAAAGACACATTGGTAGGTATTAAGGCAAATCCATGTCGTGCTAGCCCTTATGACTCATTGAAAGATTTTAACTTGTCATGTAAGAGTGTCATATTCATTAAGCATATCCATGATTTCCAGGGATAGGCAATCAAAAAACCTATAATGTTAGTTGACAAACATGTGTAGGCTTATGAGGTAAATAAGTTTGACAAAGTCTTGTTATGATTTGCCATGTCACTAATACGGGTATTAGGACAAATCCATGCCATGCTAATTCGTAAGATTGGTGTCTACACTCTTACGCAAATCCATGTGTTCATAGAGTATTCAAGTAGGAATACCCTAATTTTGAGATGATATTATCGGATTTTTGGAGTGGTTTAACTAAACAAGGTAAACTACAGTGTATTAGGGTCAAGGGTGGGTACCTGATAGAGGTATACTTATTTCGTGTATAGTTTAGGTAAGTTTATTGAAATCAGTATGTGATACAGTGTATAGTTTTTCATTTCACAGGGTCTAAAAGAATAAGAAATGTGAAATTGTATTTCCAATCCTCTTCATCATCTAATCTTAGTACATAATTAGAACTAGACAAAACCAATTTAGATGGTTCACCTTGCTAATAGGGCAGAAAAGTAGTCAATGAGAAATTATTAGTCAGTCGTTGAGCTTGTCTTCCTACAATAAAATTCGTATTACATCTATTGAAAGTTCTTGGAGATGGTGAACTCATGCAACCATTCTATAGAATTTCCCAAAGGGGCCGACAAATCGGTAGTCATTGACACCAAATTGTCAGACCCCCAAACAATCCTTGAGGACAGACGTCGAGCTAAAAGAATCGTCGGGCAAGTCGAATTATCGGGCTCTAGCTCGGACATGAAGCTTCCAAGCTGTCATGCTCAGTCGTAAAGTAACGTTACCAGAGAGATAGTTAACTAGGAGTTTAGGTTAAACCTCTCCTGTAATGATGAGTTAAGATGTCTTGTAATCCCACCTGGTGGGCCATAAGTCTAGATCAGAAATCAATAGAACGTATGCTAGAAATGCAATAATGATCTACAAGAAGTAGAATATAGATTTGTAAGCGTGTGTTGCACCGTCGACTCACTCCCAAAGAAAACAAAAGACAAATACATTATGTTCTTCCAATTATGATCTCTGCATTTCATCTGTTGTTATTTGATTGATTGTTGCATTGTCTGTAATTGGTAGCAACGTATCTAGGTCCTGCAATCTAAAGCATTGTGTAACTCACTTCTGCACAAAATAGGCACACACCGCATTCAAGTAATTCACGACATGGTATCACAACAGATTCATTAGATACAACATGGCTACTACAATCCAGGCTAGGATCACAATCAATCTTGATGGCGCAAATTATCATGTGTGGAAGTTCAAGATCAAAACGCGAATGAGGTGATGTGGTTATAGATGATGCTAGAAGGGATTGGATTACCCAATCAAACCCCTTCCATCATGAAGATGGATTCTCAGAGTGCTATTTACTTAGCCCAGTATCCAGTTTTTCACTAAAAAATCAAACACATACCTCTGAAGTACCATCATGTTCGAAACCTGATCTCGAAGGGAGAGCTTTGTGTCGAATTCATAAAATCAGAGGATATGATTGCAGATTTACTGACCAAGCCACTAGACAAACCACTATTTACAAAACACAGAAGATCGATTGGAATTGGAAACAAGAAAGGTTGCATCGTTCAAGAGGGAGTGCTGGAAATGGTGAACTCATGCAACCATTCTCTAGCATTTTCCAAAGGGGCCGACAAATCGGTAGTCATCGACACCAAATTGTCGGACCCCAAACAAAGCACTGAGGATAGACGTCGAGCTAAATGAATCATTGGGCGACTTGAATTATCGGGCTCTAGCTCGTCTTCCAAGCTGTCACGCTTAGCCGTAAAGTAACGTTACCAGAGAGATAGTTAACTTGACTCACTCCCAAAAGAAAACAAAATACATATACATTCCATTATTCCAATTGTGATCTCTATGTTTCATCTGTTGTTATTTGATTGATTGTTGCATTGTCTGTGATTGGTCACAACGTATCTAGGTCCTGCAATCTAAAGCATTGTGTAGCGCACTTCCGCACAAAATAGGCGCACACTGCATTCAAGCAATTCACAGCAAAAGTTTGCAAAAAATACTTTCGAAAAACTAGCGTTGATCCCATATGCCTCAATGATTTAGCAAGAAGAATTGAACAAGAGCAATAGATCACTAGTGGGTCAGTGCACCTACTATATGATTACCAACAATATGTATGCATATTCATTCAATGAAAAAGAGTACTGAATAAGAAGCGTCTCAAAGCTTTGGAAAAGATTAGTAGATGGGCGTTGAAGTGCCAAAGCATTTGTGAATAGTTGCCCATCACTGATAGAGTTGTGGACAAACCTACTGTGAGGTTTATGTCATCTCTTTATAGTCTCCTATTGGGTTGAAGAGGAAACTTGCTGAGGAAGCAACAAGAAAACTTAAAGGAGAAGCAATTAATCACGTCCATAGGGTTATAGTGAATCAATCTCCATCTTCAAATATGTAACTTCTACAACAAGTAAGGCAATAGGGACATTTGAAGGTTCCTTAGAAAGAAAGGTTAAAAGTGGTGTAAGTAAAAAATCTTATGTATAAGGGTTTTAGTACTCTGTAAAGGGTTGTAGTCATGTAGTATATGATGAGGTATAGTCAAGTAGCATCCATGATATATGTATATAGATATAGATATATTTGTGTGTGTGTGTGTGTGTGTGTGGAGAGAGAGAGAGAGAGAGAGAGAGAGAGAGAGAGAGAGAGAGAGAGAGAGAGAGAGAGAGAGAGAGAGAGAGAGAGAGAGAGAGAGAGAGAGAGAGAGAGAGAGAGAGAGAGAGAGAGAGAGAGAGAGAGAGAGAGAGAGAGAGAGAGAGAGAGAGAGAGAGAGAGAGAGAGAGAGAGAGAGAGAGAGAGAGAGAGAACCAACCAATCATCCTGTAGTTCGTGAATCCCTCGAGGGGCAAAGACTGTTAACGTTAATATTAGGCAAGTACATGTGAGACAACAACTTTTTAAGAATTAAAACGGGTATATTTGATACCAAGTGTATGTACTATAGAAAGTGAAAAGAAATTTCTCTTCTTTTGTCATATTTGGAAGGTGCATAATGTCTGTAACAAGGTTAAAGGCAGTAGTGATATTTAAGAAGTTTACAACATTTGCTTTCTACATTATTACATTCAATCTCAAGAAATTCAAGAGCGTAAATCCAAAAAGGATTATCCATAGATCTAACTTGTGACTTATCGAGAAAACAAACCACATTAAGGTTACTGATAAAGCATACATCATCAACGTATCTGAAGGAATGCTTAAAAACAGTCATAAAATCTCCTTGTCCAAGTCTGGCAAGCCTTTTAATAAAGTGTATCTCAAAGAAGGATAAATACCAATTTGACAATGTATGCCTCGAATTTGTCGCCAACTTCTATCACCGAGTCTAAAAACTCAATGGTCTATTAGAAAGGTGTTCCTTATCAATATATCAATAAGTTTTCATTCATTGGATAGTCGTTTAGACCATGGCCATTTAAACCTTCATGATTCATGTACCCACTTGTATCTAAGTCGAAAAAACTTAGAATTTTTAAAAGCTGATAGAATCAACTTGTTCATAACTGTTTTTACTCTGCCAGGACCGTCTAAAGGTGAATTGTTAGTGGCCCATATAGCGTGGATAGTCTTAGGCATATTTAAATAGACATCTATAAAACCACATTGTCAGAATAACGTTGTATCGACATTCAGGATACTCTTGTATGTTTTTGCCTGAAGGCCTGAGTCTTTCCATTGAGAATGAATACAATATACTACATGTGAGGTATTCATCAAGTCTGGAAAACCAACAATCATGGGCATTAGTGATCCATCTGAAAGACTCTTTGTGGGCTTTATATATGCATAGTAGGTAAGGTAATGTTTCATCACCTATTAGTTCCTTAGGTAATAGACTATTGATCTTGTTGACGACATATTGTAAAGAATTGCTCCAACTTGCTCAAGGAGCAATCAAGAATAATGAAGTAGAAATTTCAAAGTAGAATGGTACAACTAACTATCTTGAATATACTTTATGACCTTGTGTTTGATCACTCGCACTTCCACTCATCCATTGGAAATATATATAGAATATTTGGTATGATGGAGCAATGATTTGCTATTGCTAAAGAATGAACAACATCAACAATTATGATTAAAAAAAACAAAATTTTGGTGTTTGGAAATACATTGATCAACTCTATTTCATAGTGAAGATAAAGTTTACAAGATTGTGGACTTTGTGTTCTTGGGATGCTAGTTTCAGGTTGGTAGATGAGTCCTATTGAATGATAATAATTGAAAAAGAAAAATGTGCATTTGCTATAACTTTGAATCCTTTGTTGCAATAGTGGCTTACAAGGTACTTGAAAAAGAGTTATTCTTAACACTAGAGTTGTAGCAAAATGCACACAAAGGTGTGCATTTTAGACACTTCTTTAAAAATCCATATTTCATTGATTATCATAAATGTCATTTGATCAAGAAGTAATTTGAAGCTATTGACATGGTAATTTACTGAAGTGGAATCTTACATCTGCATTTCTTTCTTTCTCAAATACAATTGAGTTGTTGCATCCTAAGTCTCATGCAAACTAGTGAGGGATGTCAGTGATGGAAGAGAGCACTCCTTTGTGCATGAGGGTGTGGAGAAAATCTCTCTACCACACATGATGTGCATTTAGTTGAAAGTGAAAATCTAGATGACTTAATTGCATTTAGGTTTTTGACCATTACGAAAAATAATAAGTTTTGGATTTCTATCCTCTCCATCCCTTATCTCATTACTTAACTAGATCCATTCATTAGCTGTATGTAAATACTTGTACAGTCGCATAGTCTGTAGAAATACATTTGTTTTCTAACAGTTTGCAGAAATACAAAAGAATCGGTGACAATGTTCTGTCGACCCAACCAACACTGACTATTCGGCCACCATCTGATTGTTCGGCCATTATTCAACGTTCAACTATTCGGCCCACGTCCGAGATCGACTATTCGGACACCTCTGACTTGTCGCATGTGTCACAATCAACTCAAATAATCGACTCAAACATTCGACGACTCAATAGTACCTTCGCCACGACCGGAGAGGATCTCCAACAAAATCAGATATTGTTCGAAGGTGACTGCTAACAACCCCTGAGATATATTGAACACACTATACAAAGTGAGGGATGTCACTTCAAAGCCGCATCTAAGGAGAAAGTTCTTCTCACTCAGCATGTCAGAAAGTGATTCTGTCCAGAATCGCATTAATCAACTCAAGACTTTGTTAGAGCTTATGGTGGCAATAGGTTTAGTGATCAAAGACTCTGGCGCTGTAATGACCTTATTGTCTAGCCTGCCATCCTCATATGAAAACTGGGTGATGATGTATTCCACACACTCAGATATTACATTGTCAAGAGTCATAATCATGTTGTTGCAGGAGGAGACAAGAAGGAATGGAGCATCCTCATCCTCCACCAACGACTTACATGCATTATTCTCAAAAAGAAACACAAGGAAGCAGCAGAAGAATAAAGTTTTCAGACAAATCGATGACAGAGAAATAGTCACATAAGACCCAAAATACACAACCTGCTCAAAACAAGAAAAGGCTCTTCTACAGCTACTGCAAGAGGACAAGCCATGAGATCCAAGATTGTCGAATCTTGAAGTCCAACAACGACAAAAAGGAGCAGCTAGATCAACAAGCCCATGCAGCAAACATGAAGCAGAAGATTCAAGAAGACGACCACGAGCAGGAGGCCTTCATGGTGAACCATCACCATGTCGAACAATCGGAGGAGTGGTTCCTCGACTATGGAGCAATGCAATACATGAAAAACCATCAAGAAAGGTCTATCGACTATTCAGCCTACAGCACCAAGAATTCCGTTCACCTTGGAGACAACAGCTCACATAGAATCGAAGGTGAAGATACTATTGGATGAAATTTTTAGAATGGACTGTCGAAGCTCATACCAAACGTATTGTATGCCCAAAACCTGATGACAAATATGTTGTCGGTCAGTCGAATTACATATTTAGGACATAGGGTAGAGTTTCAGATAGATTCCTATCAAATTCTTGATAAAAGCAAGAGAATTCTTGCACTCAGAAAGAGACAAGGATATTTGTATCGGCTATAATAATAAATGTATCATTATAGAAATTTGAATTGTTGATAGTTGTTTTACAATGGTAAAACACTCTCTCTCTCTCTCTCTCTCTCTCTCTCTCTCTCTCTCTCTCTCTCTCTCTCTCTCTCTCTCTCTCTCTCTCTCTCTCTCTCTCTCTCTCTCTCTCTCTCTCTCTCTCTCTCTCTCTCTCTCTCTCTCTCTCTCTCTCTCTCTCTCTCTCTCTCTCAAAAGAGGTATATATCTTAGGGGCTTGCCCCTCACATTGCATTGCCCAAATAGCGTTGCTAGGTTGTATATAACCGACCACTAGTTGCTTAACACACTGCCAAAAACCAAAGAGAGGTATACGACCGTCGTTCATGTCATGTCTTAAATATTCATTCATTTTGTTTCTTTGTTTATATGTGTGTATGTAATTATGAATTTGGAGGCATGGATATAATTGTCTTGATTGACTACCTCATCCTCCTCTCCAAGTAATCTGTTGGGGAGAGAGAGAGAGAGAGAGAGAGAGAGAGAGAGAGAGAGAGAGAGAGAGAGAGAGAGAGAGAGAGAGAGAGAGAGAGAGAGAGAGAGAGAGAGAGAGAGAGAGAGAGAGAGAGAGAGAGAGAGAGAGAGAGAGAGAGAGAGAGAGAGAGAGAGAGAGAGAGAGAGAGAGACTCGGTTTACCCCCTCCCCCATGCTGCTAAGCATGCACTTAAAATTTGAGAACTACATGTTAGTCAATGCCATAAAAAACAACACTTGAAGTTACTTAAATATACACATTTTTTTGATACAAATAGATGCATTGACTTTGCTCGAGCCTAACCTCTACACTAATGTCCTGAAGAGACCAATACTTAAACCAAAGCCTAATCCATTCTTGTAAAACTAGTTGGCAAAGGACTTTCATACACAATTTCAATGAAGTTCAATCCTCACCTTCCCGAATGCTACTTCTTCATTGATTACTTATCTCTGAACAACACACTAATCTTCTTCACAATATATACTCTGTTGTACAACTGGCACATGCATGATTCCTAATAAAATTGTACTAACTACTACGAGTATACGTTTATTTCACATTGTTTATTTGTTGTCGAGCCTTAAACCACATTTGCTTTCTCTACCAACTCAACAATCTTAGTTTATGGTTCACAAATAGTAACTACTAACCTATGTTATCCACTATTACAAGAGCTTGATTTTAATTAACAAAATCTGTATGAGAGTCATAATGAACCCCCAAAATTTTTACTTGTCGATCACAAATATGATCCGTTGTTGATGAATCATCATCCCGTTTTTGGACCGCTGGTTTGATTGTCCAAGTGGTTGGATCAACTTTGACTGCACGTTCACGATTCTCATATGTAATCTTTCCGGTCCCCCAATTATGAATCACTTGTGCAACTCATAACCATGGACGTTCCAATAAGACACGATAAACATTTGGTGCATCCGGTAAGTCCACTACTACAAAAGACCCAACGGGGTTGGCTCAGTTGGTTGGCTTGGCATCCAAACTTTCTTTGGTCCTAGGTTCGAGCCTCCCCTTGGAAACCAAGAAGCATTACTACAAAAGTAATGACAAACTAAACTTCAGTAATCTTGACAGGTATGTCTTTCACTATGCCCTTAGGACGGGGGACTGTAGTCTGATCAGCTAGCTTGATAGCAAAGTTGTAGGCTTCACCCTTGTAAGGCCCCATTTGGCAAAAAACTTTTTTGAAATAAAATTAACTCATGAACCTCCATCTATCACGACTGCCTCTTTACCAAACTATTTGTGCTGGATTGGCAGGGTGATGTTTCTTTGCTCACTTTCCTAGGCAGCCCCTACATTTAGTACTTCATTTGATTTTTCAAACCCAACACAAAAGAGTGGCTTTTGCTGGACCGTTGGTTTAATCTGAGTTAATTTCTCTACTAATACTCCTTTTGTTTGAGGCACCAACTTAAGAAATTTTCCCAATGTAATATCCATATTGCTATATAAAATATTTATGATCAGTTCTGTTTGCGATGCTTCACGTTCTGTCATCTTGAAGGGTTCTTCGTGATAATGTAACTACGTATTAACAGCTGTTCATGGATTACGTACTTCAACTATAGCTTTAGCGGCTTTTAATTCCTCTTCTTCTCGCAACTACTTAATCCACTGTCTCATATTTTGGTATTTCTTCTTTTCTTAGGTGATATTTGGATACACCCCTAAATCAGTAGGTATATCAGTAGATGGCATCAATTCAGTAGGTGCTGGATCAATTGGAACTTCTTTTTGCTTTTGAGCTCTGGTAACAACCATCAATGATACACTTGCTTCAGTAGGCTGAGCTGCTGGTCTCTGCTTGATTGTAATCATATTCAATGGAGCAGTTATCGATGGTGGTTTTGGACAGTCCTTGTAACAATGTCCATAACTACATTCCCGACAAAATGGGACAAACTTTCCTTTGTTTGGACATTCGTCAACTCTGTGATTTTCGCCACATGCAAAGCATCCAAGTGGTGCTCTAGTCCATTATCTAACATGTTGTTGTTGCACAGCAGCATAGATAGCATATTGTTCCGTATCTTGATCAGTATTGTAGTTCCATTGCTCATTACCAACTGAAGAGTCTGGTTCCATTAGATTTGTAGGAGGAGCAGTTTTGGGCCTGGTCCATAGGATCAGGTCCCTTCTAGGTAGTAGGTTCCCGATATTGAAGCTTAGCGTATCTTTGCTAGATAATCAGAGGATTAAATGAGCAAAAAACTATTTCGTGTCTCGTAGAGTTGTATAGATGACAAACAATATCCATCATATGTCTTTTCATTGTTGGACACTCATTTATGGCATGATTCCACGCATAGATTGCACATCAAACATTTTTTCGATTATGAAAAGTTTTAGCAAACTTTTATCCTGCTTTGACACTCTTTTCTTGCTGCTCGTCCAATGCTTTCATCTTCTCATTGAACTGAGAGTGCAACTTTTCTAGTTGCATCTGCTGCTTCTGACCAAGTTTTTTGAATTCGTTAGTCATCAACTCTGTTGTTGCATTGATATTCATGGATGCAATAGTGGTGGATGTTGTGGTAGTTTGCCCAGCTGTATTTGGTAGCATTTTAATATTTGGTTCATCATCGAGATCTTCATCCTCCTCTCGTATTGCATCATCCATAGCATGTTGTAAGGACACATAATCAGTTCAGCATTTAAGCTCACATCTAATTCTTTCAGGTAGATATGCTAAAAACCACATGATCATAGCATCATTATTGATTAATTCAGAATCACACTCAGATATGAGATGTTTTACCCATTCAATATAATCTCGCATCATTTTTTTTTTTCCATTTAGTTTTTCTTAAAAGTAGAAAAGGATCTTCCACAAATTTTTTGGGTTTGAATCTTGTGATTGGTGTTGGAATTCAAACTAAGTCCTACTCATCCCAACAACCCTCCTTCCTTCTCTCAAAACTACTCTCTCAAACATGTCTGCATATTTGAACTGTTTATCGCAACAGTCTGCATTTTTACTTGCAATTTTACGCAGGCAAAAACTGCGAATAACCCAACACCCGACAAAAGCTTTGCTATTTCAACTTTGAGGTCATCTTGGGCACTCGACAAAGTGTTCACTTGGTTTTCGGCCACTTTGGAAACTACAAACCATACAATTTTTTTTTTTGAAACATGCGAAGGTCTGCAGATTTACACAGGATTCTAAGTACAGACTGTTACATCTTCATGTTCCATAATAAACTGGCCTATTGGTCAATTAAACAACTGTTAAACGATCTTGTAATTGTAAAATTAGAATAACACAAAATCAACCAGCTGCTATAAGTAAATGATGCGAGAGGATGCATAAAGATACTCCATCAGAGATCAAATGACCAAAACAATAGCTGACTCCTCAAAGTTGGTGATTATAGAGAGAGAGAGAGAGAGATAAAATATTCAGAGCAATAGCTATTGTTTTGTTTATGTAAGTAGGATCACACGCTTATCAACGCAATTGTATTGTGATCTGATTGTTGTTACTACAACTTTAATATACAAAATTGCTATTGTTCCATCTCTTTGCATTCTTGTTGAATGTTCATCAAGTCTCACTTTTTTCTTGAAATAATATCATAATAGAGAAATGTATGGCTGTCTTTGATGCCTAATTGTATTTACATTTCTTTGTATCAGAATATCAGTATCATAGAATTGCATGGCTGTCACAGATGCCTAATTGTTTTCATAATTTCTCTTTATGGTAGTTTAAGACTCCTACACTGATAATCGTATTCAATGCAAATTGATTGTTTTCTAATCTCTGTTCTCTAAGTAATCCACGATCCTCCTTAACATAGTTATCACTATTTTTCATGGTATTCATTGTCTTTCTCATTTGGTTGGGACTTCATTTAAGAAGTCTCTCCCATAGAGTGGTATCAGAGCTGATAATTCATCAGAGCCATCCCCAATATCAATTAGGCCAGCTTTAACCACTTCCCAATCCCTACGTTCAATCTCATCTTGGTTATAAAACCAATCTTGAGTTGCTCTAGTTAAGGCCATAGGAAATGGTTTCGTTTTTTCTGTGGAAAAAATTTGCCATAAACCTCACATGATTCCGAAAAGATTTTGAGAAATCTGATTGGATCATATAACTCATTATACTTTGGTATCTCTAGAGGAGATGACCTTCTAGCAATAACTTGTGGATCGACGAACGGTTCAAGTTCACGTTCATCTTCTCTATCTATATCAGACATCTTTGCAAATCACTTAAACAATGAAATTGGATCTAGATTTTACAATCAAATCCTATCTTTGAAAAAATTCTATCACTTGATAATAATCAGATTTTTGATTTTGAAAAAATGATCTTGATCAACCGATTGACACTTCTAAAATAAGGATTTCTCAAAATCAATATCAAATTTAACTGAATATTCAAAAAATTTGATAGTGGCTAGATCATGTAGATCAAAACTCAAAAATAGTTTTTGCGAAGGTTCCCTAGGTGACGGTTGACTCGGCGAGGGTTCTTTCACTGCTATTTTGGATAAAAATCACTTATCTGGTTGTTTCTGACAAATTTGAAAAAATAAACCTTCGTTTGATTGACAGTAGGCATATCTGGTACTGATAAGACTAGGGTAGACCTGGCCAAGGTTCTTGTCTGGCGAATGATGATTTTTTACAACTTGGCAAGGATTAAGATAGAATTTTTTGATAAAAACCCAAAGGTGCCCTTAGACTGAAAGTATGTAAATCTCGAAGATGCCTCTTCAAACTTAAAATGATAGACTATATTTGGAATCCTCAGGCAAGTCGGCGAAGGTTCAAGAGTGATATTGTTATCTTTACAAAAAAGAGTACTTTTCTGACAAAAATAGATCAATATGAATGTTAGCCCAATTCACTGATTATAAAAAATAGTATGTTCGACTGACTCTGACTCTGGCAGAGGTTCTTCTCAGAGAACTGATATTTTTGTAGATAGGTGTTAAACTTTTTCCAAAAGGTTACCAGCTACTAGGCAAATAGTCACTTTAGCCTTTTATTTTTAGTTATATCCTTCGCCGACTTGGCAGTAGATAGATCTGGGTTAGATCTAGGCACAATAGAATAGGCGAAGATTCATTTTTTGTTTTCTAGGGTTTTGGAGGTTTTTTGATGGTTTTTTTTTTCTGTTTTTGAAAATCGGCTGGGAATTAACCTTCGCCCTTCAAATTGAAGATTCTCTTATGAAGGCGATGTTTCCTGCAAGTCGTGAAGGTTTATTGCCAGGGAACAAAAAGTTATCACGACTGATGACGATTTTGCTTCCTTTTTTACCAAAATGGCAAAAATGAATGGTTTTCTTTGTTTCTTTGATTTCTCATATCCAAATGGATCTTAAGAATGGTGATCTGTATGGCTTCCCCTGCTCAACAAGCAAATTAGATTCAAACAAGAAAATCCACTCAAATCAAGCAAGATATCTCCCAATTTAGTCCTAAAATGCAATTTTAATCTTATTATGCCAAAACAAGATGCCTAAGTGCAAGCTAACATCCATCCATGCATCAAATACATGCTTAAAACTGAAAAATTGGCGTAGCTCCCCGACAACAATGCCAAAATTGTAGTGGGCATTTCCTATCCTACCCTCAACCCTAGTTCAAGCACACAAGCATCAAGGAGATGAAGAGGATTAACTAGTTGTCACGCGGAGATTCGTTCCCATGAGAGCGATAACATATTTTATAATTCAGCAAATGCATATGATTCATAGCTAACACTAAGATCCATTACACTAAACATTAACACTACATCCATTAACACTAGATCCACAACAATGATAGAGACTTACTCTTCTCTCTCACAAAAACGTAAGAATGATCAATCCCACCAATAAGCATCAAATCCAACAATTAGCAAATCCAAAAAAAACATGAGAGTTAGAGGAGGAAAGATGAAGAGCAAGGACATTCCATATCCATTCCATAAGATGGCCAACCTGCTTGTATTGAAATGAAGAGAATATGTACAAATGATTTGAATTTACTACTATACTAGTGAAGGTTACCTAGGCGAGGGTTAGCTCAACAAGTGTTAATAAATAGTATTTTGGATAAAAAAACTAATGCTTGTCAGTCTGATTGGAGATAGATCTTACAAAAATAGATATATGGTAGAATTGGCAAAGGATGAAATTTTTATAGCTTGGATATTTTTGAAAATTTTAATAGAACTAACTCTCGTCGAACTCAAAAAATGATGGAATACTATATTTGAAAATCTTAGAAAGACTAGCAAAGTTTCAGATGAAGGTTGAAGAGAAAAATTGGTATTTTTGTAAAAATTGGAGCTTTTTGGACAAAAATGTGGATTTTAGGGCTTTGGCGTCAAATCCTATTGGCCAATTTCTACCTCCCCAACTATTTGGATTTGAATTTTAGAGGGAACCATTTTGAAAATTGGTGGGAACCCCTTTTATTCACTAACTTGACTTTTAGGCCCCGCGATATTAAAAGTCCCACAAAAAGGCCTAAAGTCCTTTTATCAGCTTCTAATCAAATAACTATGTGATTATCAGGTTGGACTTACACAAGCAGGGTGCCATATCCCTCTCACTTATTAACTATGGTTAGGGTTGTCTCGATATCCGCAAACCCTCCAACATGGATGGATGTCAAATGGATGTGTCAAATGCATTTCTTAAAGGATTCTTGAAATAAGACATCTTCACGGAGCAGCCCCAACAAGGATTCATCAAGCTCGGGTTGGAGGACAAGGTTTGTCATCTACAAAGGAGCATCTATGGCTTGAAGCAAGCCTCTAGGTCTTGGAACTGAAGACAATATGATTATCTTGTTTCACTTGGTTTCTCTCAAAGTGAATATGATCCTAACTTATATCTTAAGTTTGATGATCATGGTATTGTACTTTTGGTAATACAAGCCACTTACTACAACAACCAAGGAAGTGTTTTGGATTAAGAGACTAATGGTGGAGCTAAAGATTATGGATCCAAAGGATGTACCAATCGTACATAATGACAACATTTCAGCTCAACATCTTCAATCAAATCCAATTTTCCATGCAAGATCCAAACATATAGTCATCACTTTGTGAGGGAAAAGATTCAAGCAAAAGAGATCTCTTTGGAACATGTATCAAGTAGTGAATGTGTGACTGGTGTACTCACTAAACCTCTTCAAAGAGCAGCATTCATAAAGTTAAGGACCTCTCTTGGAGTGATTAGTAGATCTATGTTAGATCCAAAGTAGTTGTGAGGAGGAGTGTTAAAATTCACAAGCTAGTTTGGACCAATTTTGGTCATATGTATTGTAATTGGCAAGATGGCCATGTAATTGGATCCCACATGTGATAAATAGCATAGGACGATTTTTCAAAGCTTTATTCTACATGTTACATTGTGATGGCACCTTTGAAAGGAGGCAAAAAAAAGTGCATAGATAGGATAGAGAGAAAATAGGACCCAAAAATAGCTTGTTTTTCATTGTTTTTGGATCTCGAGATCTAGACCTCTAATTAGGGTGGATCCAATGATCTATTAGGTTAGATGTTAGGGTTAGGTTATGTTGAGTCCATAGAAGCCCTAAAATACTCAACCTTTCAAGACCTACATGGAATCTTATTACAAAAAGAATAGAGGAGTGAGGTGATAAAATCATGGCAAGTCACACAAGAAGATCAGACATTGTTGGCCAAAGACAAGCAAAAACACTAGAAGAATATTTACAAAAAGTGAAGGACAATGAGGATGAGGGAGAGTCTTCTACAAAGCAGAAGAAAAAGAAAGACAAATGCTATTCTTGTCATAACATGGGCCATTGGGATTGAGCTAGGGATTGATACAAGAAAAAAGCGGACATCAAGTAACAAAAAGTGAAGCAACAAGGTGATTTAGTTGAAGAAGATGTGGAAGAGGATGAGACCGTGTCCTCGTTGGCATTGTGTTTTCAAATGGAAATATAAAGATGTTGGTTACGCCTCATCTTAATTCCATGTCAACGCCAGTTTGTAACTAATAACCTTGAGAGGACCCAGACACTCCTATTGAGACATGTGGGGTAGTGCATGTCTTGTGATGCCCTATGCATGAGGATAGAATCAATATGTGACCTAATTTTAGATGGACTGCATGGGAAGTTGCATGGGTGCATGCACATACTTCTTACTATTGAAATTTCACAATTCTAGCTTGTCTAGTTTGATGTGATTCCACTTGTAAGTGGTGATGTGGCACATGCCATGTGTCTAGATGCTTATCCATAATATGTCCGACGATGTAAATTCCTCACATGAGGTCTTATGGCATCTTTTCAAGTGAGTACAAAATGTACATTAGCATTGTAGAGATAATGTAGAGCTATTTTTAGCAATTTTTGCATTGTTGATGGATCTCGAGATCATGAGGTCAACTCTAGGGTTGATGACCTATTTTAGGATATTGACTTTAGGGTTAGGTCACATATGGTTGAGGGGTAAACCTAAATTTTAGATTCGAGAAGGATATGTATATATATCATTGTAATTCTTGTTAATATGATAATGAAAAATCGAGATTTTGCACTTACCATCTACATTATCTTTGAGTGGCGAGTTAAAGCTATCATATGTGAGCGATATTATGCATTAATTACATGTTTCGAAGGTAATGAAGTTTATTACAGGTCTAGGATGATTTCTGCTCTTTTCTTTTCAGTGTTTGATCAAATCTACGTGCCTTTTGTGGAGCTGAATGCCAAGATTAGATAGTTTTCGTAACTAGTCTTGATTGTAGCTCATAGTTTGGATCCAGATAAATCAAATGTGCATTCTCCATCACTTTAGGGTTGATTGGGATTCATTTTTCTGTAAAAAAATTTCTTGGTATTAGAGCCTAATCAAAAGGGAGCATTAGATATGATTTTCTCAAGCTTTGATCCTAGATTTGAGTAGTATTGGATTTGTTCTTGCTACTAGTTGCTAATCTAGTGATTGTACCTCCAAATTTGGCTTCATTTGAGTGGGAATAGATCAAAGGGGACCTTTTTTGCCGAGTTATAGCTACAAGAACCGAGATTGAGTCATTTCCATTCAACCAAACCAAATTAGAAAGTTCTTGTGATTTGAATCTTGGTGTACAGGTCCTCTTGTAGGGATTTTCATAAGGATTTTATTGCCACCGCTCTTTAGGAAAGTGAATCAGCCATTTGAGAGCTTGAATAGGCCGTTCTTAGGCTTCTTGAGGTCCTAAAATACACCTTTTAGGTTCAAATCAAGTGATTTGATAAAATTTTCATCTAGAATGCAAAACTAGTATTGTGTTTCTTTTTGACTCGATTTTGGATAGGCTTGTGATTGAATAGGTCAATGTGGTTCAACCTAAATTTAGAGGGCTTTATTAGTGAGGCATTTTTGTGCTCTAAACTGGTTTTGGTTCAATATTGGTGGATTCACCCTTCTTGTGAAGTTGAGATCTATCATGATATGTTACGCCTACATCTTTTACAAGCATTACAATTACTCAATGTCTTGTGAGTAGGCCATTTTCCACATCAAGGTTGTCATTGATTGTAACTATCTTTGTTGAGGTTTGATTTTTCTACAAGTTCATCTTCATTGTTGTAGATTAAATTTCTTTAATACTAAATGTATATCTTGCATATATACATATATGATGACAATAGTCACCTATCTAAGTTCATGCATAAGATTGAATTAGACAAATCGTAGTCAATATATGGTGCTCAAATTCTTTCATTTTGCCTTAGTGAAATTGTAAAACAAAGCACAACACAATGATGAGCATCTAAGTTCTTAGAACAATAGCTTGTGCATAACGCACATAAGTAGAATGGTGTGCCTTTGTGAAATAGTTTGTTCTGTCTTAGTCAAGAACCGTGTTGAAAACCACAAAATGATTAAGATGAGGTTTTTTTTTTTTTTTGGCAATAAAGCACAATAAATATAAAAATTTTGCACAAAAATTAGGAGAAGATAACACATGGCATTATATTTAAACTTTACTAATTACATCTTGTGAAACATACAACACAACTAAATTTAAAAAGTTCCATACCTTCAAAATGTGTTTCCATATGGTTTGAAATATAAAACTACATGTTTGTATCCTTGTTTGAAAAAATAGAAAGAAATATATCATTCTAAAAAGTAAAATCAAAAGTAAAAATTAAAATGATCAATAAAATATGTTAAAATTTCCAAATTAAGCAATCTATCAAACATAAATGAACCTTCAAAAAATTGAACTTAACATGTTGCATGAAATTTCGTTTAAAAAACATTAATATAATTATTTGACTTGAAAAGCTTAAAACAAGCCGAATAATTATTCAACTATAATGTAGCCATTATGATAAATAAAGTGCTTTAAAATAGACCTAGTCATAAAGAAATTGTGATCTCTTTTTACTACCTAGGTATCTTTTATTATACATGTAATATACCTAATCAATTTGATAAAACTATGGTTGTAGAAAGCACCTTAAAATTTGTAATATTGCAAATTATTGTGCGCTTGTTTCTTTAAAATTCGGTAGAATGATAGCATCAACAATATAAAACATTGCTATATTTTATAAAAAAAAAGTGGTTGAAATCATTATTCTTCTGATTTTATATTCATTTAGGTTATCAGATTTAGTGGTTAGTTGCCGTGTTTGTATTTGGGCTAAAAGCCAACAAAAAGTGGCAATTTACTTATCTAAAATTTTTGAATACAATGATTACATCTTCCTTTGTAAATTTTTGGTCTTTTACCTTCGCTTTCATTTTTTCATTTTTTCCCTTTTGCTTTTCCTCTTGATTTTGATTTCACTGTCACTTCACTTGTAAGCATCTAAGTTCTTATCAAAAGCTTGTATATAAAGCATAAAAAAAAAAAAATGAGCACGCAATATATATATATATTTTAGAATATGCAATTTTCTTTTCTCCTGAAAATGTTTATAGTGATACACATCAATGTTTTCGTTACTCTTCCTTTAGCAAAGACAGAATGGTGAGTTTTTATGAACAGTTTTGTTTGTCTTACTCAACAATTGTAAGCATTGATTGTGCCCATCTAACATCTTATATCAAAAGCTTGTGCATAAAGTACGTAAGTTTTATTATAAGTACTAAGGTCAGGACGAGTATATAGGCCTCATGATGTAGGTAGGTGAGGGCCAAGGGTAAGGCATGGTAGTATGGGACACCATGGCTTACAGGAGATCTGAGCCTGCTTGATGGTGGTCTATAGCTCCAGTGCACGGGGGTGAGGTGGCAGTACCTCTATGGTTGGGTGGTAACGTAGCGTTTGTCACCTGTTTGTGCTTTACCAATGATCAGAATGGCGATGAGGATTCTAACAGTATCGCATGGAAGACTGCAAGTCAATAGACTCGCCCATGGATCCATGATTCAAGATTTTGAAGGACATGATCCCAAAGACTGAAGTAGAACATAAAGAAATGTGCAAATACCCCTATCAGTCGATAGTTGGATTGATCATGTATGCCATGATCTACACACGACTTGATCTAGCATACGTAGTCAACAAATTGTCATAGTACATGTCTAATCTAGGCCTACCTCACTGGAAAGCTCTCCAAAGAGCATTGAGATACATACAAGCGATGAAGCACTATGGTTTGTGCTATGATGGAAATACAGAGAATGCACTAACTCTAAATGCCTATTCTGATTTAGATTGGGTACTAGAAAATCCACCTTTGGCTATCTATTCTTTCTTGTAGGAGGACCCATTTCATGGAATAGTCGAAAGCAAAAATGCATTTCCCTGTCCTCTACCAAGTCCGAATATGTTGCAGTCACCTCTGTAGTGACGGAGATTATTTGGCTCAGAAGATTGCTTCAGGATCTGAAATTTCAGCAGATCAGACCAACAATACTCCATTACAACAATCAAAGTTGCATAGCTCTTTCTCTGAACCCACGAACTCACTCTAGAACTAAGCATATTGAAGTTAAACTCATTTTCTAAGAGAAAAGTTTTGAAATAGGAATGTCGAATTAAGTCAGTGTCATACCGATAGTATGTTGGCTAACATTCTGACAAAACCATTGTCTAAAGAAAGACATGCTACCTTAGTCTGTATGTTACTTTTTTATTCAGGTTCCTAGTAGTATGCTTAAGGGGGAGTGTTGGAGTTTAATCTTACTCCTACTCACTTAATTTCATCTTTTGAGTACTCTTGTATAAGGTAAATATTCACTCTCTACAACAGTCTACAAAAACAAACTATTATTCTCGGTTTCTAAAGATTTTGGCATTGTTTACAATGGATCATCACTAAATCGTATGGTTTTTCAGATTCGAATTATGCAGGAGATCAAATGGACAAAAAATCCATAAGTGCACATGCTATTTCATAGTGTCATGTACTTTTAGTACATCAGTACGTGTGTGTGTGTGTGTGTGAGAGAGAGAGAGAGAGAGAGAGAGAGAGAGAGAGAGAGAGAGAGAGAGAGAGAGAGAGAGAGAGAGAGAGAGAGAGAGAGAGAGAGAGAGAGAGAGAGAGAGAGAGAGAGAGAGAGAGAGAGAGAGAGAGAGAGAGAGAGAAAAGATGGAGATACTTTTTTATCTATGGGTTGTTTCGATCAACTGTCTAAGCTTAGGAGGATCATGTCGCTTAATGCAAAACTACTGTAAATCATCTATCGGGCACAAATTTCCTATTCATGATCTGACTGTTGTATTACAAAAGCTTAATTTACAGATTTCCTATTTTATTTACATGCATTAGTCATTGTCGAATGCGCTCCATTTGGACAATCAGAGCTGCATAGCTCTTTTTTTGAACCCACGAACTCACTCTAGAACTAAGCACATTGAAGTTCAATTTCATTTTCTTAGAGAGAAAATTCAAAGAAATGATGTCGAATCAAGTTAGTCATACCGACAATATGTAGGCTGATATTCTGACAAAGCCATTGTCAAGAGCAAAAATGTGCTACCTTAGTTAGTATGTTAAATTTTCATTCGAATACCTAGTAGTAAGCTTAAGGGGGAGTGTTGGAATTTAATCTTACTCCTACTCACCTAAATTCGTCTTATGAGTACTCTTGTACAATGTAATATCCACTCTTTACGATAGCATGCAGAAATGATTTATTATTTGAGACAGTTTGTAGAAATACACACACATTCGAACTAGAGCAAAAGATAACTCAACACTTGACAATATTGGAGTTCGAGTCTCACGACTCACCATCGACATATACTCGACAAGTCAACTAGTCGACTCGACTCGACTTGACACTTTCGCAATTCGAGACTTTCGACTATCAAATGGTACCACTTGAAATGGAGCTCTTTCTCTACCGAATCCAAAGCATACTATGTCACCGTTCGAACATGTTGTTATGCAGTAACTGCCTAGTTTCACGTCCGCATACTATATAGTTTAGGCTTATCTTGTAAACTCTACATTATGCCTTAACCCTCTGGTTAGCCATGATCTTTGAAAACTTATATATACAATAAATTAGAATAAGCGAAGATTATCAAAAATTGATGTATGAGGTGTAAACAAGAGTTATAGTATGAACTCCATTGTACCAGATTATCGGATTCCTTAGAATCGAAGAACTCGAAAGAGAGTGAGAGTAATTCAAGAAGATAGAGATATAGTTTTAATCTGTAACAAGCATAGTAGGATCATAGGCTTAGCGCACCAGCAGATGATTCAACCATTCATGATTTGATCGTTGTTATTACAATAGCTAATATATAGATTCTCTATTTTTTTTACTTGCATTAGCATTGTCAAATGCTCTCTAATTTGTTTCTCTCTTTCTTTACTGTTGCTCGCTCCATTGACTAATGTAGAATATCTGTTTCAAAGAGCGCACAGTTGTCACAAAGACACCTAATTTTCACTCTCTTCATGGCTGTCTAAGGCATCTACCCAGATATTCTACCAATTGAAGAACAATCCAAGTAATAATCAGAATTCGATAGTTTGATTTGATCCTTTATCATTTTCATTGTTTTTCCTTGTTTGGTAAAAAGTCTTACAACCTACAAGGACTGCCCAGTTCGAGTCTTGCATCGAGCTAGATTCGAGGCCAACATTAACAGCCTGAATTTTTTGCACCGACGATGATTCTAACGACAACCAAGGCTTTGATACCAAGTCACAAAACCAACAACTCCCACAGATTAACGAAATCACAGAAGGAAAACCATATGAGCAACTCTCCACACATGCATCATAAACAATTATATAAGACAAACTCATAATTACAAGCTAAATACTAATTAGGGCTTTGATTATGTACTAGTCCATTTGTCTTATAGTAGAGAGAGAGAGAATATATTTACATTTAACTTTGGGCGTTTAATTTTTCTATCTTTAATCATGTAATTCTTGATGAAATTTTTCATCTTTCTTTCAAAAAAGTAATATAATGTACAACACCCAAAAATGAATTTGGCTAATGACACACGCCTTCAACAAATGTCACACACTCGCAGCGTACTATATGTATCACACGCACACCCACCCACCCTAGGTTTGGGTTCCGTCAGGTTTGTTCTTTTAGTTCGGATTTGAGAACCGGTCGATCGATCAGTATTTGAAGGTAGGTTCGTGGTTGATGAATGAGCATATAAATCTCCTTGGAACTAGTTTCTGCTCCATTATTTATTTCGGGTGGAGATAGGATTAGTAACGTTTTGCTTAGAGATATGACGCTTCTTCCTAAGGCCGCAAGGATGGCGATAGCCTCTTCAGCTAGGCTTGTCCATACCAATGCGCCCTTGTTGGCGGCCGTTGCTACATCTTCTTCTTCTACGGATTTGTCACCAACGGCTAACTATGTCATTTCCAAGATTGATGCTCTGGCGAATTGGGCCAGGAGGGGGTCGATTTGGCCCATGACATTCGGGCTCGCGTGCTGTGCGGTGGAGATGATGCATACGGGTGCGGCTCGGTATGATTTGGATCGATTTGGAATTATTTTCAGGCCAAGCCCAAGACAATCAGATTGCATGATTGTTGCAGGCACACTCACCAACAAGATGGCACCTGCCCTTCGCAAGTAAATCTCGATGAACCACATACTCTTTATTATCCTGTTTATGTGAGACCAGCTCTGGTTGTATAACAACCGCGTTTTACCTATGTAACTTTTTCGGCTTAGTTTTCCATGAGCTTGTTTGGTTAGCTTCTGAATTTTCAAATAATGATAAATCACGATATAATCTTTGCACTCTGATCATATGTAAGTTAGCGATCTTTCCAATCCCGTACTCACAGGTCTGTTATATGACCTTAGGGTTTGATTGACAAATTGCATCTTACCTATTTTTACTCGAAGAATTTATTCTTTACCGTTTTCAGGAGAGTGACTCTCTTAGATACACTTACATTTTTCAAATACACCAATTTTTTTGGTTTTACACACTTACAAAATGTGAAGTGACAGCCATAAAAAAATTGCAGTTTATGCATGTAAGAAAGTGGAGCATACATGCTTTTGAGGAGAGAGATGCTCTCGTTTAGCCGAAATTTGCTCAATTTGTAACACATTTATCTATGGAGACATAGATTGAAGGCTTTAGGACTATTTATCAACTTCAGGAACTTTGGTGGTCAAGTTCTAGATATCTAAACTAGCTGTGAAGATTGCATCTAAAAGCCATGTTGTTGAGGGCTGAGTTTCTTGACATTTACGTCCTGTTGGTTCAACTTACAAGATTCCTAGACTCTGGAACAGTTGGGCCTTGTGATCTCTATAAAAATATAAAGAGTTGAAAGATTTAGCTTGTCTATCTTTACTACTTTTTGTGTCAAGCTAGGCCCTTGCGAGTCAATATTAGACTTCTATGATGCATTATCATGTTGGGAAGTAGGTTATGACTTACTATCATGAGCTTTAGCATTACTTGTAACAGTAAACTAGATCATGGATGGGAAAAATGTATTTGAAAGTGCACTAATGAGAGCCAAAGGCCCTATTTGTATTATAGACAGTGTACGTGGGGTTGTGCTTGTTCAACCAACATAGGTGTCCCTTCTTTACTGATGTTTCTCCCTTTGAATAATTTTTTCAAAGGATATATTTGGTGACAAAGGGTGCGACCTTTTGCAAGAAGCATTTCTTGTTGATAAAGGGTTGCAACACTCCATATTATATGTGCCTTTAGGTTACGCATGTGTTTGTTAGCAAAGAGTAGTGATCTTTTGTAGTGTGACATTTTCCATCACGTGACCCTTGCAAGGACTTCACAATATGAGTTCTTTAGTTAGTCAAGAATTCAAACTATTGTCAAGGAAAGCAAGGCATAAATTGCTAAGCTGCCTTAGTAATGAAAAAGAAACTCTTTTTCATGCAATGTCGTTGTATCAAGTAGGGCCTGCTACACAAGCTTTCAATGGGGGGCTAGGCATAAAAGGGGTGGGTGGGGCTGGGTGTCAGAACTTTGTACTCTTTTTGCAGTAGTAGTTGCACTGCCTGCGTAGTAGGGAAAGTGGTGTGGGAGGGGAGTACAAACCCTCCTCCTTTAAAAAGGGGGGGGGGGGGAGTGTATGTGGTACCTTTGCCTCCATCCCCTTATAAGGTTGGCCATGGTATGAATGGGAGTAGGGGATAAAAACCCCTTTCTTTTCTCAAGTTTCTGTTGGAATGTAAATGGAATTGCTTACATTACCATAGGTTACTTTGCCAAAAGGTCGAGACTTGTGTAACCATGGTTCATTTATTATATTAGGCCTACCAAACTTAGAGTTAGCTAAGTTAGTATGAAATTAACTTGGTAGGGACTCGTGGGTCCACTAGGCCTAATAGTGACATTAAGTACCCCAACTTGACATATTGGAGGTACCTTATTCTTTCTATGTAACTTTTAGAAAGTTGGATAGTCAATAGTCAAGTAGTTGGATAGCCAATAGTTATAAAGTTAGATAGTCATCTTGGACTATGTATATGTGTGCATCCCATTTGTATGAGACACTTTTGTAAGCATCATTACTATTCTCCTTGGCTGTCCACGAGTTTCTACAAGAGGGTTACCAACCATCTCTCTCTTTCTTTTGAGAATGCTTTGCGTGATTGAATAGTTAAGATCCTGGATCCTTAGGCTTCTATTTCCTACATGGTATCAGAGCCACTAGGTGTTCAGATTGCTTACAAGAGGGCGCCCTACAAAAAGCTATCTTCTTCTCTTTTGGTAGCAGAAAACTAGCAAGTGGCTGATTTTTGCAAGTGAAAAATCTGTTCGTATTCTAATAGCTTTTTTGTAGGAAAAAGGAGGGCACCTCCACTATTTTGAAAGCTAGCAGTAGGGCGCCCATGCTCAAACCAATTGCATGTGATTTTGACTCAATTACATGCTGAAAATTTCAGATTTACTCCTTTGTAGGACGGCGCCCATCTACAAATGAAGATACATGTGTTTTGGACACATTTCTTGCTGAAATTTCCCTGTTGGTGAGCTTGGAGTAGGGCCCTACCATCAGCTCTATATAAAATTTCTGGTTTTGGTATTGGCTTCATTTGAAGTCTACCTATTTGTGAGCATTCTGATTTTTGTGCAGAAATCAGCCACCTATTTCATTACTTGTTAAGCAAATTGCATGTGGAGTATTGGAATCTATTGTGCTCATAATTTCAGCTTTGAGGTTGCTGCCTTGTAGATTTTGTCTGGAAAAGTCTATTTCCTATCTACTACAAGCTGGAGTCTATTGGTTCTTTATTTAATGAAGATAGGCTGGATGGCCAAAACTATTCCTTGTGGTGCTACATGATAAAGAACCTTCTAATTGCTAAAGGTTTGGGGAAGTAGTTAATGGTGAGGAAGAGAGGCCGCCTACCTTGGCACCTATTACACCATCTAGAACAACTACATCATCTACGGTTGTGTCTTCCGATGAGCAAAAGAAGGGGGATCGACGAGATGCACAAGCACATTATGCGTTGCATTATCGGTGAAGAGATCTATCCTTCCACATATTAGATCTTGCAAGACTTCCAAAAGTGCTTGGGAGACTCTTGCCAAGATGTTTCAAGTAAAGAATGCAGCAAAAGTGGTATATCTTCGAAATAAACTTTCTATCTTGAAGATGCAAAAGGTGATTTGCATACGAACCGCTTGACGAAGATCAAGGATCTTTGAGAGAAGCTTCTAAGTATCGATGAGGTGATTGAAGACTCACAATTTGTATCTATTACTCTCAACTCTCTTCCTAATTCTTACCTTCCATTTGTGTCATCATTGAGCATTTCTCTTAGGGGACATCAAATCTCCTTCGATGAACTTGTTGGCTGAGCAAACAAGGATCAACTTTGGTGAACAAGAAGATCAAGCTTTCTTTGCAAAAGGCAAAGGAAAAGGCAAGCGGAAAGGGAAGCCTTCTTTCAATGCTTCCAAAGGTGATCAAAAATCTAAGGAAGCTCAAGATCAAGGCTCCAAGAAGAAGGGTAAGTGCCACTATTGCAAGAAGTTTGGGCATCACATCAAAGAATGTAGGAAGAGACTTCCAAAGGAAAAAGAGAAAGGTAACGATACAAGTACAACAATCATTACTTTGGAACAACAATTTGAAAAGGAGGATAATCTTTTCAATAATGATTATGCTTTTGTTACTAATAATCTCATCTCTCCTCAAGATGAGATTTCTACCACTTCAAATCTTGCTGGTTTTTCAGCAGAAAACAGCTTATCTTCAGCTTTACAAGTTGCTGTTTTTTCATCTATTGATTGGGTGATTGATAGCGGTGCCACACGCCATATGACTTATCACAAAGAGGTCTTCACAAAGCTTGTGAAAGTGCATAACGGAAGCAAAGTTCAAGGTGTTGATAACACCTTTTATCCTATCAAAGTATTGAAGTGATCGCCATGGTGAGGAGAAGTACATTCGCAATGTACTTTATGTTCCAGGAATCAAGAAGAATTTTATATCGGTCTCTACTATTATGAACCAAGGCTTGGTTGTGGAGTTCAAAGAAGACAAATGTCTTATCAAAGACCCAAAGAGATCTCTCATGATCATTGCTTTTGGAACATTGCGTTGTGGATTGTTTCTTATGGATACCTATGAGCGAAGGGCTTCATCATTTTGTCTTATTGCATCAAGTTCACATTCTTTGGAGTTGGCTGAATTATGGCATGCTAGGTTTGGACATCTCAACTTTGCTAGCTTGAAGATGCTGAAGAGATTCAATATGGTTGAAGACATTCCTAATATTGAGCATCCCGAAGGACATGCATGCGAAGGATGCATACTTGGAAAATTTCAAAGGCAAGCTTTTCCAATTGATATTGAACTATTCGAGTTGATGGCAACTTTGATTTGGTTCATAGTGATGTATGTCAGACATGAGGGTTTGGGCCGGAATGCCCGCGTCTGACGCTCGGACCCGGACGCGTCCGACGCCCGGACGCGGGGTCGGACGCGTCCTTTTTTTAAATTTTTTTTGGCTGGACGCGTCCGTCTAGCGTCCGGACGCGGACGCGTCTGGGGCCCAGAACGCGTCCGAGCCCCGGACGCGTTTTTTCAAAAAAAAAGAAAAAGAAAAGGACACGTCCGACGGTTTCGCCCGAGAGGAGAGAAAGAGGCGGGAGAGGGAGAGAGAGAGAGAGAGAGAGAGAGAGAGAGAGAGAGAGAGAGAGAGAGAGAGAGAGAGAGAGAGAGAGAGAGTGCTATGGTGTTTGTGTGTGTGTGATGAATTGTGTGTGTGTGTGTGGATATTGTTGATTTGTGTGCATATAGACGTGTGTGTATGGTGATTTGTGTGTGAGAGAGAGAGACGAAGAGAGAGAGTGAGGGACGGAGAGAGAGAGGATTTGTGTGTGTGCACGCGTGTACGAGACATGGTGTGTGTGTGTGTGAGTTTAGGATTTAGGGTTTAGGGTGCTTGGGTTTAGGGTTTAGGGTTTAGGGTGGGAGAGAGATATTAGATTTGCGTGCTTCTCTGTGTGTGTGCGTGAGAGAGAGAGAGAGAGAGAGAGAGAGAGAGAGAGAGAGAGATATGGCCGCTCGTCCCATTTGGGATGAGATGGAGTTGATGCCCGACAAAAAGGGGCGTTGCCCTTTTTGTCGAAAGCAATTCACAGGGAACGCCTCTCGGGTTCGAGCACATTTGGGGGGATTGCGAGTCAAAGGGAGACCCCCAGGCAGGAGTGTACCATAGAGGGTTCCTTCCGGCAGACCCAGAGGCAGGCCAGCCGAGAGGGGACGCACTGATGATTTTTCTAGTCGTCTCTTGGCAGGCGTTGGCCCAGACTTAGAGGAGTCCCAGATGCCTCCAGACTCCCAGCCAGACTTTGTATTTGACACCCCTGCAGATGCATATGGCACGCAGAGGGATGATTTTTTTAGCACAGACTTGTAGATACTGATAGCATCATGTACAGTGGCATCAGATGAGATATATATATTTTTTTACAGTCTATTTGTGTCATGGCTAATTTATCGTGGTTGCTTACAAATGGTTAGCTCCGTGAAATTCGAATGGTTAGTCAGAAATGGTTTGCTCCGTGCAAGATGAGAGAGAGAGAGAGAGAGAGAGAGAGAGAGAGAGAGAGAGAGAGAGAGAGAGAGAGAGAGAGAGAGAGAGAGAGAGAGAGAGAGAGACCAGCACATCTGCATCTCTCTCATAACATATGCATCATGTTCAACCATTTAACATAACACCCTAAACCCTAACAAATGGCACAATAAACATAACATCCTAAACCCTGACAAATCATCCTAAACCCACAACCCCACAGCCATAACCATCAAAACAAGCCACAACCATAATCATCATAACCACATCCATAAACATCATCAACCCCACCCCACGTCCTCATTGTGTCGTAGGCATTGCATCACAAGTATGTGCAGATTCAACATCAAAGCAGCACTTGTGTAGCATACACTTAAACCTGTGTAGAATGTATTAATGGTCCAGGAATATAGTCCACAGGTTCGTGAAGCAGGTATGAACCCAAGGGATCGAGCCTGGCTCGATTCAGGTATCCGTTTCAGGTGCCGTCTGTTTTGGCCAGTGGACAACCTCGATAGGAACCTGTGGGAACAAACAAGACGAGGAAACGACCGACGGTCGGCCCGCAACGTCCGTCTGAAGTTCGACGTTAAACAGGGCTTCATGGACACGTCGCGAGGGACGGGACTAGAAAACATTTGGAATCGACAAAATGGCCCAGGAATATAGTCCACGGATTCGTGATCCCGATACGAACTCAAAGGTCCGAGCCTGGCTCGATTCGGGTGTCGTTCGGTCAAAATGGCCCTTCGACGGGACATAAACGCAATTAGGTCAAGCGAAATGGACTAGTTTTGCAGCTCTCCGTTCGACGTTCCCGTTTCTCCAAACGGGATCCGTTTCAGGTGTCGGCGGTTTCGGCCAGCGGACAACCTCTATTGGAACCCGTGCGAGCAGACGGGACGAGGACCGGATGGACGGCAGGCCCAGTACGCCCTTCCGAAGTTCGACACCAAACAGGGCTTCAGGGACTCTTTGTCTGGTCGGGACCTGAAAACAATTGGAATCGACAAAATGGTCCAGGAATACAGTCCACTGATAAGCGAAATGGACTAGTTTTGCAGCTCTCCGTCCGACGACCCAGTTTCTCCAAACAGGATCCGTTTCAGGTGCCGTCGGTTTCGGCCAACGGACAACCTCGCCAAGAACCTGTGGGAGCAGACAGGACGAGGAACGGACGGACGGCCGGTAGTGAATGAAACAGTTTTGCATAAGTAATTAGTAAGTTGTTGAAGTTCATCCGGGGGGAAACCGATCACATCATATAAGACATAGTACTGTGTAGGTCTCGTGGTTCGCTGTAGTGAATGAAACAGTCTTGCATAAGTAACTAGTAAGCTGTTGAAGTTCATCTGGGGGGATACCGATCACATCATATAAGACATAGTATTGTGTAGGTCTCGTGGTTCCCTGTAGTGAATGAAACAGTTTTGCATAAGTAATTAGTAAGCTGTTGAAGTTCATCAGGGGGAAATATAAGACATAGTACTATGCAGGCCTGTGCTGACAGAGATAGCAATACTTCTTGCAGGATGGTCGGTCCTGTGGTTCCTTGTAGTGAATGGCATAGTTCTGTTGACCATTCACTCTTCTGGTGTCCATTCACCCTAAATCTATCTCATCACATAGGCCATGGTACTGTGTAGAATGCATTAATGGTCCAGGAACATAGTCCACAGTTCGTGATCCTGATACGAACCCAAGGGATCGAGCCTGGCTCGATTAAGGTATCGTTCGGTCAAAATGGCCCTTCGACTGGAGAGAAATGCAATTAGGTCAAGCGAAATGGACTAGTTTTGCAGCTTTCCGTCCGACGGCCCCGTTTTTCCAAACGGGATCTGTTTCAGGTGCCGTCTGTTTCGGCCAGTGGACAACCTCGATAGGAACCTGTGGGAACAGACAGGACGAGGAAATGATCGACGGTCGGCCCGCAACGTCCGTCCGAAGTTTGACGTTAAACAGGGCTCCCGAGACACTTTGTCCGGTCGGGACCTGAAAACTGGGAGATGTTTCAGAGCCCCCGTGTTGGTACACAAAATTTCGACAGCGTGTTGCAGCGTGTTGAAGTTGTGCCATAAGTAATTAGTAAGCTGTTGAAGTTCATCCGGGGAGAAACCGATCTCATCAACCGAGACATAGTAGTGTGTAGGTCTTGTGGTCCCCTGTAGTGAATGACACAGTTTTGCATAAGTAATTAGTACGCTGTTGAAGTTCATCCGGGGGAAACCGATCTCATCATGTAAGACATAGTAGTGTGTAGGTCTTGTGGTTCCCTGTCTTGAGAGCTTGTCACTCTTCTGGTGAGCATTGATTTCCCCCAGAGACTTCTGGTCCTGAGAGCTTGTCACTCTTCTGGTGAGCGTTCACCTCTCCCAAATCCTCTGGTGAGCATTCACTTCTTTGAGACAGTCACTGATGCACCCTAAACCCCAAATCAGTAATATGTTTGCCATACAAACCATCATCTTCACTCAAAACCACTTTCAGATCTTTCTTTGCCACTTTTTTGGAGCTTAGTTCCTAATGAAGGTTCATAATAATTTATGAACTGCTCATTACTCATCGTTGTTTGGTAATATCTCAGTTATGGGAGGCATGGGCAGTGGTTAAGTCTGTTGCAAATTTTTTTGGTATCGTTTTCCTATTTTTTAACAGGAGGGGGCAGGTGGGTGCCAGACACCCTCTGATAATTAATTTTGGGGGAACAACAGGGGCCATAAATTGCTTTTATTTTGCTTTTGGGATGGGGAACTGTCATGCCCATGACTGGTCTCGGGTAGCGTGTCCACGCTAGGGACCGGTAGACCAACAACCCGTAAGTTAATTGTGACTATAAGGGAATTGGGGCCCTTATTTGTACATGGTCATAATTAATGGTTGTAGGCCTAAACACATGGTGGTGGAGTTGGTATGGGTCTATCAGTGAGTCATTAGGGAACTGGATGACATGGCCCAGATAGGCTGCAGAGGTGTCCAGTGAGGTGTCACAGTGCACTACTAGTGGTGCATGGGCCTTGGAGGGTATAAGTATACTTGCTGGGCTCTCACTAGTGTATGCTTGATTTGTGATGAGTAGCTACATGCTGCTGGTGTGACTCCTCTTTCCATGACTCTGATTGATCCATAGCTTGGGGGCTAGATCCGTACGATCTAGGTTTGGTTGGGTTGGTTTAACCTCCACCGGTTCCCATGTGTGGTTGCTTTGTATGGTATGCTTAGGCTAGAATCCTGTGTTGAGGACTTTATATTGGTATCCTTTGTCATGGGTTTTTCAGTTTTATGAATTGATATTTTAATTTTGCAGTTATTAATTGAGCTTACAGTAGTTAAAAGGTTTTTCGATGCATTGACGGTTAATCCCGCTTTTTATTTGCGTAAATGATCCATTTGGTGATTCATTGGTATAATTGGCAAATAGAGCATTAATGGTCTGTAAATCGGTTTTTGTAGACATTGCTTAATTTTGTAAATTATACCCGTAATGAATGCATTAACTGAACGAAATTTTTTTAATTTTGAGTTGGCAAGCAAATGAATACTGATGAAATTTTGGAGGGGGGGTGCTACCGAGATTCACCCGGCATCACCAGGAAGTGATGGGAGAAATACGGAGATTCAGCCGGCCTTTCCCGGCAGTGATGACACCCTAGACTCAGAATAACTGTTGCAAACCTTAGGCAAGGCTTTTATAGAACTTCATCAGAGCAATAAACAACGGGATAAACAAATGCAGAATCTATTTAATCAACTGCAAGCAATTAACTCTAACAACTTGGGCTTCCAACTGGAAATATTTTCCGGCGATAAAAAGTTTAAACGCCTGGAAGCTGTTGAAGACTGGATAAACCGTTGGACAAGCTATTTTAGCTTGCACAACATCCCAGAGGATAAACGAATATCATCGGTTCTATTGTTTTCGGAAGGCAAAGCCTCCTCTTGGTGGAGGGAACATTCCACGAAACCGGTGACTTGGGCTGGATTCCTGACGGAATTCCGGAAAGCTTTTGTCATGATAGACGATTCCGAGTTGTATATTCGGTTTATCAACTGCAAAATGGGCAGCCGAGAACTGGACGGTTATGTCCAAGAGTTCTTGGACTCTTTGGCCAAGGTCCCGCTTTTTGATCGTAAGTTAGCATAGTGGCAATTTATTGCCGGACTGCGAGCTGACTATCAAAATGAATGCAAACGAAATATCCTCAACTCACTAGAGGATGCTATCCGTGTGGCGAAAGCCTATGATAGTACAATTGTTGCATCACGGAAAAGCGTGCACGGCCAAACGGCCCCAAAACCTAGGCAAGAAAAATCTAACAAGCGTAAGAAGCAATTTTTTGACGAGCTGGAAGCAGAAGCGTACCAACAATCAAAGAAAAAGAAGAATAAGAAGAAATTGGTGGTAAAAGACAAAGCACGGTTGGCGGCGCTTAAACAGAATATGTGTTTCCTCTGCAATAAACCCGGGCACCGTGCCAAACAGTGCCCTGAACGGAAAGCAACGTCGTCAAGTTTCATGACTGTGGATTTACCGACAGGTAAATTGGAAGTCAATTTGTTAAATAATCGTGACTGTACTTGTAACTTTAATGCAATCTCTTTCAAGCCTAATGAATTGTTTCGTGTGAGAGGCAATATTTTAAGGAAAGACATGAATGTGCTATTTGATTCTGGTAGTACTCACAATTTTTTGAATGCTCGACTTGTGCAGAAGCTCCGAGTGCCCACCATGGCCAGTGATCACCGTTACGTGGTCTGTCTTGCCTCAGGGTCGGACACTGAGATTTGGGATGTCAAAGTCTCGAACTTAGAGCTTCGGATGCAGGACTATGTTGAGCCGTTGGACTTCCATGTCATGAATCTGGACCGGATTGATATCATTTTGGGCTATGAATGGTTTTTTGGCAAATCAGACTCTTTAGAGATAGATTTTAAAAATCATTCTATGGTATTTAAAGATAAGTTTGATCAGATTGTCTCTATTTCTGGAGAGACCGATGTACTTCCATCGCCGATGATTTCCTCGGCTGAATTAATTGAGAAACTTCATGATTCTGAGTATGAACTCTTTCACTTGCTTTTAAAATCTCGTATGCATTGTGATGTTGGGGATTTGAATGTGTTTTCATGCTTTAACACCGAAAATTCGCATAAGGAACAACAACTTTTGCAAGATTTAAAGCAAGAGTTTAATGAAGTTTTTCCGAAGCAGCTACCTTATGGACTACCACCCGCTCGGTCGGTAGATCATAAGATAGATTTTTTGCCCGATAGCCGTCCTATCTTCAGACAACCATATCGGTTTAGTCAGAAGGAAGAGGAGGAAGTGGCTAGGCAGATTGAAGAGTATCTCAGGATGGGACACATAAGACCAAGTAAATCTCCATGGGGAGCACCTGTCCTTCTTAAGAGTAAGAAAGATGGGAGTTTCCGGCTATGTGTAGATTACAAGGGTCTGAACAAACTAACAGTTAAAAATAAATACCCGTTGCCCAGGATGGACGATCTCATAGATCGATTGAATGGAGCTAAATACTTCACGAAAATTGATCTACATACGGGATACCATCAGATTAGGATACATCCAGAAGATGTATCTAAAACCGGTGTTAGGACCAGGTTTGGCCACTACGAGTTTCTTGTATTGCCAATGCTCCGACTACTTTCCAGCAAATGATAAACGATTTGTTTTGTCCAAATTTGGGGAAGTTCGTAGTAGTGTTTCTGGACGATATTCTGATCTAGAGCTGAACACTCAAAGAGCATGCTAAGCATCTCCGTACTGTCTTACATATCTTAAGACAAGAGAAGCTTTATGTGAAAGAATCAAAGTGCAAATTCTTCAAGAAGGAACTTCTTTACCTAGGTCATAAGATTACCTCCTTTGGAATCAAGATTGACGAAGAAAAGGTGAAGATGGTAGTGGAATGGCCAATTCCTAAAACGGTGCGTGAACTTAAATCATTCTTAGGTTTCACTGTGTTTTTCTGTAGATTTGCAGAGGAGTACTCGAAGATTGCTGCACCTCTCAACAATATGTTGAAAGGAGTGAAAAGTCGCAAAGGTAGGCCAAGTCCTCCTATCAGATGGAATGATAAATTAGATGAGAGTTTTTGCAAACTCAAGCTTCTAATTGCCTGAGCTCCAGTTTTTGAGAATAGCGGATCCAGATTTGCCGTTCGTCATTAACACTGACGCGAGTGATACGGCTATTGGAGCTGTTCTCCTACAGGAGGGTCAGCCCGTTGCCTTTGAAAGTAAGAAATTAACCGATGCACAGGTCAGGTACACCACTCAGGAAAAAGAGCTTTTTGCTGTGATCCATGCTTTGAAATCATGGAGGCATTACCTGTACGGTAATAAATTCGTGGTTAATACGGATCATCAACCTTTAAAGTATTTTTGTAATCAGAATGATTTGCGAGGTTGTAAGGCCAGATGGGCAGAACTCATGCAAGAATTTGACTTTGAAGTGCGGTATATCAGGGACTCATCTAATCAGGTGGCTGATGCACTTAGTCGAATTGGTGAAGTGAACGAACTTTCCTTCACTGAGATCAGTACAGACTTTTATCTCTCCCTGAGAGGTCTTTATGAGAAAGACCCACATTTTGGACCAAGCTGGAATAGGGTTCTAGCAGTTTCATCAAGCGGGACTGATGATCATGGTGATCAGTCTGGGGGGAAGGATATAAAGGGTACTGATGACTTCTCTATCCGTAATGGACTTTTGTTCAGGAAAGGGAAGGTTTGTGTGCCTGATGTGGATGTTGTTAAGAATAAAATTCTTTATGAATGTCATGACTCACCATGCGCAGGACATCCCGACATACATCGTACATTGGATTTGGTACGAAGGGATTTTTATTGGCCAAAACTCAAGCCCTTTGTAGAATCTTATGTGGTCAAGTGTGACCAATGCCAGTTGAATAAAGCTGAACGCCATAAGGCAGGCGGTTTGTTGCATCCACTGGATATCCCTGATAAGCGATGAGATAGTATTTCCATGGATTTCGTGGTTGGGTTACCGCGGACGAATAAACAGCATGATGCAATTTGGGTTGTGGTCGACCGTCTTACCAAATTGGCTACATTTATTCCGGTAAAGACCACCGCGAAGGCTTCTGATTTAGCTCAGATATTTGTAGAGCGTCTGTTTAGGCTTTACGGATTACCGAGTGATATTGTGAGCGATCGCGATCCGAAGTTCACCGGTCACTTTTGGTCGGCCGTATTCGCTAAACTAGAGACGACACTGAGCTTGGGTTCTTCTAATCATCCTGAGACGGATGGGCAGACAGAAAGAACAAATCAGACGATGGAACAAATGCTTCGGGCATATGTTTCCAGACGACAATCTGATTGGGAAAAGTACCATCCATTGATCGAGTTTGCCTATAATAGTAGTAAGCATTCGGCTACCGGTTATAGCCCGTCTATGCTTATGTACGGTTTTGAGCCTAGATCACCAATTGCGGTTGAGACTCGGACGATCAAATTTCAGAAATTAGCGGATTTCCTACACGATATGCAGGAAATGCTACGAATTGCACGTGAAAATGTCCAGAGTGCCAAGGATAGGGACAGACATTATGCAAGTATGAAAGGGGAGATTGGGTATATTTGAGAATCCCGAGGGATTCAAGTGTAATGCGTACCGACAAGCATTATAAGTTGTCCCCTAGATATAGAGGACCGTTTAATATCTTGAAAAAGATCGGATCCTTAGCTTACCAATTGGAACTCCCGGATGGATCGCAAGTGCATCCCGTATTTCACGTTAGTCGTCTCAAAAGGAGTCTACGTGAAGGAGAGCATCTTGGATCTGGTTTTAAGTTGGACATGTTGGATGAATCATCGGGTGTATTTCGTCTTGAACCCGAAAAGATCTTGGATACAAGAACTAAACGATTGAGAAATCGTATAGTTACCGAGCATCTGGTTTGATGGAGGGGATGTACAGACGATGACGATTCCTGGGAACAGGAAGGAAGCTTAAGGAGGAACTTTCCCAGTTTTAAGTTCTGAGGACAAAACTTGAATAAGGGGGGAAGAATGTCATGCCCATGACTGGTCTCGGGTAGCGTGTCCACGCTAAGGACCGGTAGACCAACAACCCGTAAGTTAATTGTGACTATAAGGGAATTGGGGCCCTTATGTGTACATGGTCATAATTAATGGTTGTAGGCCTAAACACATGGTGGTGGAGTTGGTATGGGTCTATCAGTGAGTCATTAGGGAACTGGATGACGTGGCCCAGATAGGTTGCAGAGGTGTCCAGTGAGGTGTCACAGTGCACTACTCGTGGTGCATGGGCCTTGGAGGGTATAAGTATACCTGCTGGGCTCTCAATAGTGTATGCTTGATTTGTGATGAGTAGCTACATGCTGCTGGTGTGACTCCTCTTTCCATGACTCTGATTGATCCATAGCTTGGGGGCTAGATCCGTACGATCTAGGTTTGGTTGGGTTGGTTTAACCTCCACCGGTTCCCATGTGTGGTTGCTTTGTATGGTATGCTTAGGCTAGAATCCTGTGTTGAGGACTTTATAGGGACAGCGTGGGAAGGTGCTTGTATTTATTTTTTTTTTGAATTTTTTTTTTTCAAAATGGTGGACCCATCCGGACGCGGACGCGGACGCAGACGCGCGTCCGCGTCCACGGTCCGCTTCCTTAGATGTGGTCCAATGAGGACCGAATCCATTGGAAGGTGTAAATACTTTGTTACTTTTATTGATGACCTATCAAGATCTACATGGATTTATCCTATGAAGGCAAAACTTGAAGTTTTTCAACGCTTTAAGGATTTTTTAGCAATGATAGAAAATCAGTTTTGATAAAGGAGTTAAATGCATATTTGTTGGCTATGGTAGTGCAAGGGCTATAGGTTGTTCAATATGGATACTAATAAAATCATAGTGAGTCGTGTTGTTCATTTTGATGAAAAGACCTCCTATGATGTTGCGCCCACTCATGTCATGAAAGGGGACCTCCCCCATGATGCATATGTTGAAATATTTCCAGATTTGGTTTTGCCATCTAATCATGAAGAGGAGGGACTGCCATCTACTTCTAGTGGACAGCTCACTACTTCTTCAATTTTGCAGCCCATAGTTCAGCCCAAACCACTCCCTAAATGGCTGTTGCAGACTTTGCAGGACAGCAAAGTGGATCATTTCTATGAAGGGAAGACTCGTGCCTCTAGTAAATCAGTAGAATTTGCTGATTTTTTTGATCTTGCTCTTACTTCTACTGAGGATGGTGCATTAGAACCTGTTTTTTATGAAAGGAATAAAATGTTGGGAGGATGCGATGCAAGAGGAGTATGACTCACTCATGAAGAACCACATTCCGGTTCTTGTTGATCTTCCACATGGGGATGGAATCTCCATCTCTCGACAACGATATATTGAGCAGATGTTGAAGCAATCTTCTTTTTTCAAGTCGCCGCAAGTTGACGCATATGATGGATGCATTAGTGAAAAGTTTCATGTGAAACCTTATCAATTTGATGTTTTAGCAAAGGCTGAAAAATTCAAGCACTCAACCGTTTTGTACTAATCGAGGGAGTCAACGTTTCAATTAGTACTTTTGTTCAAAGTGTTAAGAGCGAGCATTTGTTTGGAGAGAATTTTTCATTACTTGAAGAATCTTCTATGTCATCCCATGCCTCTTCGAGGGACAACTTTGATGACGCCATCGTTGATTCATCTCTTGATAGTTTGCCAAATTTTTATGATGAAGACGTTGGACAGCAGGTTCAGTCATCTTCTTTTGGATTTACAGTCCATTTTATTACATCACGAGCAGTCCATTATGCTTCGGGAACGGCCTGCCTAAGATTATGGACAACATGGTCCATGTTGGGAACATTTTGGGCAGCAAAGTGTTGAACAGCCCATAACAGTTCCTTGTCGGCTATTGGAGACCTTGCAGGACAACAAAGAAATGTCTTACTACGAAAGGAAGGCACATGCCTCTTTAAAATCAGTACCTCTTGCTAATTTTTTGGGTTCTACACTTACTCTTCATCATGATGTTGGTACAGTGCCTATTCTATGTGAGCATGTCATTGATGGTAAGGTTTGGGAGGATGTGACGGCAAAAGGGTTTGGTACTCGTTTTTATTGTCCTGATGGTAAGAAGTTTTTTCGAATGATGTGGGAGACTATGATGGATTACAAGTCCATGTTTCGACTTATTGCCGAGTTTATGTTGGTTCCCTACTTCGGATGGAGCATGCAAATCCTCACCCTTCGACTTGATGCTTCATTATTACACATTCTTTTCCTTTTATATGTTGGACATGATTGGGGATGAGATTTCAACTATTGCGGTACGAAGTTTACTTGGCGACATAAAGTTCGGACAACAAGTTGCATTTTTCTCTTTCGAGAAGTTACTTCATGTTATGTCATGCGTTTCCAAGGTCGAGAGTTGTGTAACCATGGTTCATTTATTATATTAGGCCTACTAAACTTAGAGCTAGCTAAGTTAGTATGAAATTAACTTGATAGGGACACGTGGGTCCACTAGGCCTAATAGTGACATTAAGTACCCCAACTTGACATATTGGAGGTACCTTATTCTTTCTATGTAACTTTTAGAAAGTTGGATAGTCGATAGTCAATAGTCAAGTAGTTGGATAGCCAAATAGTCAAGTAGTTGGATAGCCAATAGTCATGAAGTTAGATAGTCATCTTGGACTATGTATATGTGTGCATCCCATTTGTATGAGACACTTTTGTAAGCATCATTACTATTCTCCTTGGCTGTCCACGAGTTTCTACAAGAGGGTTACCAGTCATCTCTCTCTTTCTTTTGAGAATGCTTTGTGTGATTGAATAGTTAAGATCCTGGATCCTTAGGCTTCTATTTCCTATAGTTTCAATCTAATTTTATCTAAATTTTTGTTTTCTTTCTAAGTTCCAAAAGGAACTTGAACTTGAGATAAAAGAAACCAAAAAACATAAAACAAGAAAAAAAGAGGCAAGATCGAATCTCAACCTTTCTCGAAATATCTTATAAACCATTATACATGCTTGTGCCTCACATATATCATGAATCCCTGCTGCATGTTAAAGATCTTGTGCGAGTATCTCATCTTTAGTATTTTGTGACCCATGGAATATGTGTTGATTCTCTTTCTCATATGAATATCTTGTGGCCCATGAAGTGTTTGATGAAAATGTATCTCATCTATATGAACCTTTGTCTCATATGAGTAATTCTCTCTATGTAAGTTCCACCGTTGGAAGAGATGCCTCATGTCTGATCCATCCTACAAATACATATTACAAATTACATATCACATTGATGAACATTGCACATCAACTACAATAACAAGCAAAATTTGAACATCAAGGCAATATCGCAATAAAAAAGCTATATAACTCGTGTGATAGAGTCAGCTGCTATAGACCATCATTGTTCCGGTCCACAAACTCGTAGATCAGGCAAATGATGCTACCGTTTTGATCCACTAGAGGGAGAAGTACATGGAACTGAAGAAGCACATGATTCTATGTCATACACAATAGGGGAAGTGTAGGCCATCTGCAACCATCCTATGTAGAGCCTAGCATTAAATCAATAAGCTCTTAGCACCACAAATGATAGGCAAAGCTAGTGAGTGAGAGCTTTTTGAGGTCTAGGTGGCTATAAGTGCATAACATAGCAAGAGATTGTAGTGCCATAACACAAAGGGACGACTGAAAAGGTATACTAATTCAAAACACTAACTTGACTTCAATTGCAAAAAATGCATACAAAAAGCCAATGCAAGGTAAAAAAGCCCCTATACTTTTGCTACACACTCTTGGATTGAAGTATATAGCATCAAGAATAGCCTCAATCCATTCACTACATCCCAAACTATGAGTAAACAATGATAGGTGCTGAAAACCTCAAAAAACTAAACATCAATGCTAGACAACAAAAATACCTAAACAACTTGACGTTCTACCAATTAACAAATGGGCAACACCTTTGCAGTTTTTTTCTTTCCCAAATCTTGATTGAATATCAAAGACAACATATATTCAAGACATTAGAAAGAGTGGAAAGAAAACACATAATGTTTTCGTTAGAGAAAAAACACAATACAAGATGATAAGAATGAGAGAGATGAAGTTGAGGTTGCAAAGGTTTCCTCACACTTGGCCCACTGGTCTCAAGTTCTTTTACACATCGAAGGACTGGTCCACATTAATTACATGATTTTTACATCATATGTGGCATAGTGGCCTACTTAATCATTTAATATACTTGGTACATTGCAAGTACATTTCATAATCAACGAATACACTTAAATGACCAATATCTATATGGTTAAAAATATTCTAGAGAGTGAGTGATCAAACCTATGTCACACCTACTCCCCCCCTATGTCACACCTACACTCTCCCTCACTCACCACTCTCCTCTCTTTCTCTCCCTATGTCACGCCTACTCCCCCTATGTCACATCTGCGCTCTCTCTCTCTCTCTCTCTCTCTCTCTCTCTCTCTCTCTCTCTCTCCTCTATTTTTCTCCCTATGTCACGCCTACTCCCCCCCCCCCTCCCCTCTCTGCTAGGGAGGGTGAAGGGAAGGCGTAGGGAGGGGGCGCGGGGAGGGCACATGGAGGCGCGCAAGGGAGGGGGCGTAGGGAGGGCTCTCTCTCTCTCTCTCTCTCTCTCTCTCTCTCTCTCTGCGCCACACATGCGCGCACGCGCACACACACACACCATCAGCCGCCTGCCATCGGCAGGCACACTTTGCTAGTAACAAATGCAATGTAATTGAGCATTATCATAGCTAATGACTAAATTGTAACAACTAATTTTTTGTTAAACACTCAACTAATGAATCTTGTGCCTTCATGATGTTGATATGGATTTAAATCTCATATCTCCAACACTCCCCCTTCATTAAACATCCATGATCAGCAAAACGTCTATAGACAACACTCACAAGGGCCATGCAAAGGACAACGTTCTCTCCTACATTTGCATGATCTATAGAAGGTAAGATAGATCCCTGTTTTATTTAAAAAGTTCATCTTCTAGGTCAGTACAAATCTCCAATAATCTCCTTAACCCCATAGAAGGATATCACACGTGTGCATACAAAACAACTTAGAACGAAGCTGTTTCTTCAGCAAAGAAGTCAAAGGCTACCTTTTTTTCTTTCACATTACCTTATCCTTGAACATCTTGGCCTCTTTACTTTTTTAGTGTCCAAGGAATAAGTTCTCTAATCTATAATCCAATGCCCAATGGTACTTGACTGGTTACACAATAAGAATAGTTCCACATATACTTATTCCATCAAAAAACACTTACAAGAACAATGGAAGAAATCGATTGAGGGGGTTTATTAGTCCGCATAAATCGCAATTAAAAGCTTCGTAACGTATTAATGCATTTCCGTAACAAACAACCTCAAAATGTCACAAAGTAGCTTGTTGTAAATTGTGGAACTACTCATCAATATGAAAGTCCTTGTTAACAATATATATATTTTTAAATTATCTCCAATAGATGGTTTAGTATCTAATGAAATAGCACTCTTTGAGAAGTGCACTTTCTTAGAGTTAATTGAGCTACATGATTCTCAGTTACATATGTTGTAAGTGTAGATTGTAGAAAACCTGTGGAGATATGCTATGAGGTGTATCATTCTTCATGATTTTATTGCGTAAGTCCTTAATTCTATAAATTCGCTATGTATTCCTTTGACTGGTTTATATGCATGCATAAACTAGTCGGTTAAGTATAGGCATATTGATGACAATTGTATGGAGACTATTACTCGCAAGTTAATATATGATATTTTGGTAGAAAATTTGATTTGCTAACTAAGAAGGGATCGAGGATCTGATTGAATGTGGTGTTTTAAGTTTAAATGTGTAAAGGCCTACCCCAAGACATTCATATTTCTACATTAGGTACAACTATGAGCTAGTTGGGTGAATCTATAGTGTGACATCATTCACTCATACTGTACGTTAAGTGTATCACAACCATTGTGAGTCATTTTGGATCTCATTTAGCGGGTTATATGCATAGGATACATTGGAAATTTTGGTCTGGATTATTTGCCAATCGGAAATAAATTGGAGTGATGGAGTTGGATGTTCAGCACAAACCAAAAGTCAAAGCTTCACGTAATGAAGTTTGGGAAATCTTAGATTATTCTAATTGGAACTTAAGAGTGAAAAGGTCTTGAACATACAGATCAAATCTTAAAAGATAGTGGAATGACACTATGTGCCATGTCTAGGTTAAGAAAGAATTGTGTATGACACTATGTGCCATGTCTAGGTTAAGAAAGAATTGTGTATGACATTTCTTGATAGACGTCTTCTTGTGAGTTGGTTCTTAAAAGTCTGAAAGTTTCCTCGTGGAAAGCACTTCTAGAGTGACTCATATGTCTTCTAAGAATAGTAATGTTCAAGTTCTCTTATTCTTATTATAGATCTAGAATCGGAATAATTATGATTGACGAATCATGGTGCAAATTCTAATCTTTATGAATATTGAATTCGAAATTAACACTTGATTGTTAGAAGAAGGCAATCAAGGTGAATAGTTGATGGAACATATGCTATGAGCATATGTCTCATTATGGGAATCTCATTGGGAGAAGTAGCTACCCTTGATTGAGTTTGCCTACATTTGTAGTAACATTTGGCTACCGATTTCAGCTCGTTCATGCTTATTCATGAATATCAACTCAAATTACCTATCTGTAGAAACTCGAAAGATCAAGTTTCAGAAAGTAGCAAATTTTGCTACATTAGCACACGAGAATGTCCAACATGCCCAAGATAGGGACAAACATTATGCTAATATGGAAATATCACCTCGAGATTTTCAAGAAGGGGATTGGGTGTATTTGCGAGTCCCGAAGGATTCAAAAGTAATGCGTATTGACAAGCATTACAAAATTTTCGCTTGATATAGGGGACCGTATAAAATGCAAAAAAGATTGGATCTTTGGCTTCTTACCAATAGGAGCTCTCGAAGGAACTTAGTTACACCCAATATTTCATGTAAGCCAACTTAAGAAAAGCCTACGTGAGGAGGATCACCTTAGTTTTGGAGATCTATTGGACCTGTCAGAAGAGTCATCCTGTGTGACCTGTTTTGATCCCGATAAGGTCTTGGATACAATAACTAAACAATTATGTAATTGTTTAGTTACTGAGCATCTAGTTTGCTGAAGGTGTCATACAAATGATGATGACTCTTAGGAACATGGGGATACCCTTAGAAGGAACTTCTCTAACTTTAAGTTCCGAGGACATAATTGATCAAGTGGGGAAGTATGTCATGCGCACAATTGAACTGACCTCGAATCTATGTTTAGTAAGGAGGTCAGTAGGCCTATCGTGACCTATAAATTAATCATGGTTATGAGGGGTAGGGGCCCTCTTGGCATAAATTATAATTAATGGCTGAGGCCTAAAACTCATGATGTTGGATTTATATGGAACTAGTAATGACTTATCGGTCAATGATAGACGTGGCCTAGTTAGGCTGTTGAGGTGTCACAAAATGACTCCTAGTTGGGGTGTAGATCCTTGGAGGGTATAAGTATATCTATAGGCCTCTCCAGGGGGAGAGCTTGATCATGAAGTAGTAGCTACATGCTGCTGGATTGACATTTCTCCTTTATGGTGAGTTCTTGCTCGTGATCCATAGCTTGGGGGCTAGATCTGATTAATCTAGGTTTGGTTGGGTTGGTTTGATCCACCATCCATTCCCTATGCGTCTATAGAACCGGCTCTCTGGTTGTGGTCTTGGTGGTCTTGAAGTTGACGGTGAGCGACACCCAGTCGTTACAGATCAGTTGGTGCTCTTATGTTCATATTGGGGCCTATATGTGGCACTTCTGGTCCATATGAGTAACTTGGTGCACACTTGGTTGTGCTACCATTGTATTGGACTCCATAGCAGCAATGTTATCATGGTGACTTTTTTTGGCATTCATGGACCAAGCTTGATGGAGGACCAAGACATTGTATTTGCATCTTTTATGATCTTATGTATGAGGGCACTATATGTAAGGAGGAGAGCTAAGGACAATTTTACATTGATGGGCCTACCCCATTAGTTGAGTGTTGGATGGTCTTAGCCCTAATCTGGTACCTTTTTGAAACATTCCCTTCAAGTCTTCTAGATTATTACTCTTAATAGAGTAGCTATTATGGATACATCAGCTTATGATTTGTTCTACTCATGAGTTTTTGGTAGCAACTCCTTTGCAGTGCTTGCTGAGTTTTGCCATTGATTGTTAGTGATATTGATTGAACGTTCTTAGTTGAAGATTGCTACTATTCACCATTGACTCTTAGGTGGTGCCATATTTGTGATTTGTCTTCATAACTAGGTGGGAGTGAATTTGGTAACATTTTTTGCTGGACTCGTATATTGCTGGTTGCTTATGTCCATCTGCTGCTTTGATTGAGTAGGTTTCTAGTTAAATCTTGAATAGCTAGTAGAAATTTTAGTTGATATTTTCTATCCGATATTGTTCCATTCTTCTTGATATGCATCTTGTTAAACTGCTTGATGTCTGTGTTGGTCTTGGAGCTTCGTTAAATTTTATTTGCTATTTGATTAGTATGACACTTTTAGTATAAATAACTACTGAATCTAGTAATGGTATAAGATCTTGAACTTCAGTTTGGCTCCCATCTGCTTGTAGAAGAGTCTCAATTTTCTCTACGCAGGTTGTCTTTTGGTGCTTAAAGCAAAACTGCGTTCTTCTATGTTAAAATTTCAGGGTCTATGATCAGATGCCAGAACCACGCTGGGTTATATCTATGGGAAGCTGTGCCAATGGAGGGGGCTACTATCATTATTCATACTCAGTTGTGCGTGGGTGTGATCGAATTGTGCCTGTGGATATATATGTTCCTGGTTGCCCTCCAACTGCTGAGGCCCTTCTGTATGGACTACTTCAGTTGCAAAAGAAGATTAAGAGGCGCAAACAAGTTGCTGTTTGGTGGCAGAAGTGAAATAGTATGGTACATGCAGACTGGGTTTTAGACTATACATTCAAATCCATCTTGTTGGGTTTATATGAAGCCTAGCTATTCCTTGCTTAGCTACTGTTCTAAGGCTTGCAACCTTGTTCCTTTGTTATTGTACTTTTGGAAGTTTTATGCTATCATTAGTTTACTAGTTTTTAAGTGTTCAATAAGTCCCAGTAAGCACGGCTGAGTTTCTATTTTACCGGTGGTTAATCTGAGGGACAGGAGTATTTGACTTGATTTCAGGTAACTCAATGAGCTTCATCTGCTAACTTATCATGAATATTTATGTCTTTCTGTGTTATTCGTCTTTATATCTTGTGGTTCTCATGTTTCTCATTATTTTGGAAAATCTTGTTGATGCCATTGCAATGTTATGAGATTTGAAAAGATCAAGATGCCTGCAATTGCATGAGGATTGATATGTTCTAAATAGCATTTTGCTTATACAGTTTATGAACTTGTAAATTCTTGATTTATATATTTGTGCAGATCTCAAAGTTTTGCTATACTTAGGGGAAGAAGGTCAATGTCAGTCGTAAATTCTTTTTGTGAGTGAACTTTGGCACAAATCTGCAAGGCATTTCAGTTTTGCAGCCTTAGAGCTGTGAGTGAGATTTTTTAACCTAAGCGAACTTTGGATACACTGATCACATTCTCAGTGAATATGATGAATGTGGCATGGATATCAACCAATCCAATTCCAAATCTTATTGAAGATGAACTCATTCATGTCAGTCACATCTTATCTTATGATGAAAATACAGAACTTATTGATGAGCAAATTTTAAATCATATGGATCCTACAAGGTTTGAAATTCGCGAGATTCTTGATGAACCGACATTAAAACCGCCAAAAGCAGTTATATTGAAGGGAGGAAAGAATGTAGGACAAATGACGAAAAAACAAGCTAAACAACATTATAACATGGCCCTGAAATGAGAAAGTTCATCACGAGAGGCAGTTTCGACAGTTGATCCTACAAATGTACCACTTTTATTGGATAAAGGAAAAGGGAAGATCATGGGTGACTCTTCAAGTCAGAATTCTCGCAAGACATTACCTTCTAGGAAGTCGTCACCTTCTAAAAAGACTTCCTCTACTAGGAAGTCATCACCTCCTCGAACAATTCTTGCTAAGAAAGCTAAACGAAGATCCAAGAACAATGCTTTTGAAAAAGAGCAGTTAGATGTAGTACAACATGACATGGCAGATCATTTCAAATGCTACACCTTGGATGTCGTCGTTATTATGTTACCAAAAGCTCATCATGAACATGAGGTGCAAGTGCCAGATACACAAGAGGTTTATGATGGACCAACTAGAAAAATTTGTGGGTAAAATCCACAAATAAGTGCAATATGATCCTAATCCTTGTAAATCCATTACGTTCAAGCATTACAAGTTTTGATTCAGTCAAATATGGATTCTATAGCTCATTTCTAGTCCAAAAATCCCAATTTTTTTGTTGTCCAAAATCACTATCTAATCATCCATTTGACTATTCAAACATCATGCAATCATTAGATCCAATCATTCATGACTGTAAAATAGCAAGTACAATCTGGAAAACATAATACATAAGTACCTATGATCAATTCCAAGGAAAAAAGTTGAATTCTAGAAGAAATTTCACTAAAACCATAAACTTTTTTTTGATTTATTTCAAAATTTATGAAGAAAATCCATAATTATGATCATTAGACTGAAAGTACACCAAGGATCTGAGAATCCACCTACTTGGATGTGAATTCTACCACCTAGAAACAAAAGCAAGAAATTCACCAAAAAAATTGCAAAATCCAAGATCCTCAAGCCTCACCTCCTGGTTGATGTGATCCAAGTTATGATATCACTATAACGATCGCCAAGTGAAGATCTTCAAGAATCCTATCACATGCAAACCAAAAGGACACCTGTGGAGCATGAACCACCCAACCAACATGAAGAGTCTAGTCAATACCCTAACCCTTCACCCCCAAGCCACAATGAATGAAGTACAAGAGAGGAGAGGAAACCCAAAGACGAATAAAGATCGAATTGACTGAAGTCTTACCGCTGGACTGTATGTCTTAGAGTAGTCAATACCATAGAGCAAATAACTCCTTCTCCTGAGTTGTGTAACGCAACTGAGGCCCTGTGAGTTTTCTACTTTCAAATGCTATCAGCCTATCGTCTTGTAGAAGAACTGCTCCTATTGTCGAATCACTTGCGTCAGTTCGCACGACGTAAGGTATATCAGGATTTGCGATCTGTAGAACAGGAGTTGAAGCAACCATCTGCTTGAGCTTTTCAAAGCATTGGTTCAATTCATCATTCTACTTGACCTCTCTTTTTCTTTTTATTAACTCTTCTTTTAGTCAAATTATTTAAGGGTGCTGCTACCTTTGCATAATCTTCAATTGACTTATGAAAGAAACCATACAAGATTAATTGTGCACACATGAGAATAATCTCACTATGACCCAATACATAAAAACATCATCATCTAGCAAATTTCTCTAAAATTCGCATATGTTACATATCTCATTGAGAATCTTGTAACTCAACTACTAAAGAATTATATTTCTCTTGAGTAGATAATATATCTGGAAAATCTTTGAGATTGAGAACACATCCTCTCTCACATGTTTTCCAATTCAACTTACCTTTTACCACCAAATTTCTCCTTCACTGATCCTAGCATCCTAGCTAAGATTAGGTCAATTCAATACAAACATTCCATGACCAAACTTACTCCTACCTTTAACAAACTAGGATTAGTAACTTTCGATTTTATTCAGAGTACTTATAATCATTTCCAATTTCAAACCATCTCTAGTTCCCAATCATTCCACACAATTCCTAGAGAATTTTTCTTATTCGAAAAAGAATTCCTAGTTTTGTATCTTACTTTGGATATGTCTGAAAATGTTGTTGTCTGATTCTGGGTACGACATAGAATATTATAGAATATGGCAAGAGGCTTCTGCAATAAGCCCAAACACTACAAACAGAAGTAGAGAGTCGCAAGTATCAGAAATAGGCGACCAGTTGGCATCCTACGCGTGTGAATCCACACATTGGACAAAGCTTCTAATCCTCAATGTGCAATCATTGAAATCACATTCTAAATTGCAAATAGTTCATACTCCTTTAATAAATTGATTTGCAATCAATCTATTATTGAACATAAGCTAAAAGAACATGATTCAGGACATTATGGACTCATGCATGTATCCCTATCTTCAAGTGAAGCAAAATCCAACAATGAAACAAGCATCGAGATCTTCCCAATAAATCCTTCTATATCACTTGAAAGCTTCCTCAAAAAAACTAAAAATTACTAGTGAATTCACACAAATGTTGAACATCTTTATACAAAATCAACTTGGTAGAAGAGCACTCTACCACAATTTTGAAGAGCATGCTACAAACATGATTACTATATTATATCACTTTTATCGATGATTATTTGAGATTCAACAGGACAATGTTCATCAAGAACAAATTTGAGGCATTCAACTGCTTCAAAGAATTCAAGCAGTTTGCTAAGACACAGATTGGTTGAATGCTCAAGACCCTACCCACGAAGTGGGGGAGAATACATGTAAGATGAAATGTCCGACTATCTGTCTTTGTGCGACATACATCATCCGTTCACCACCAGCTACACCCCACAATAGAACGTAGTAGCCGAAAGGAAGAACCGAACATTGCTTGATGCAGGATGAACAATGTTATTGCATGCTCAACTACCCAAGAAATTTTGGGCTGAAGCAGCTTCTACAACTTGCTATCTACAAAACTATTTGAGTACCAAAGCAATCGACTCAAAGACTCCCTTTGAAGCCTACTATGGCTACAAACCGAGTCAGAAGAATTTTCAAGTGTTCGGATGTCTATGCTACGTGCAAATTTTCTATAACTTGAGAAAGAAGCTTGATCTTGTCATCTATAGGAATATTTGCATCGGTACTCGACCGAAGCCTATCGAATTATGATGTCAAATCAGGTCAAGAATCTTAGTCAGTCGAGATGTCATCTCCTTAGAAAAAAAATACTATGATTTTAAGCAGAAGCAACTAATACAAGAGTTTGTTCCAACAACTCCATTCACCATCGACAGGCCTTGAGACCATACGAATGTTTTGACACCTCTGACAAAAATTGAAGACATCTCAGTCGTGCAACAAGGAGAGGCATCGACTCAGCAACTAATGATAGTTCGAAAGTCTACTCAAATCCAACATGAACCTAATCGATATATCTCTCAAGCGTTCATCAGTCACGATGAACCTGTCTCAATAGAAGAAGCATTGTCAAGTTCATATTTTTGACAATTGGCACACAACCATGAATGTTGAGTACGACTCGCTAATGAAGAACACGACCCGATGTCTTGTCGAACCTCCTTCGAATGCGAAGATCATCGACACAAAGTGGATCTTCAAGTTGAAGCTTAACCCAAATGGTTTGATATGCAGATGGAAAGCTTGACTAGTCGTGAAAGCTTTGAACAAGTCTACTAGATAGATTACACTGAGACCTTCAGTCCAATGGTAAAGCATCAATCTATTCGACCATTATTGGCTATCGCAACTATATAGGATTTGGACATTCACCAAATGGATGTTCAAACAACATTCCTCAATGGATATATTCAAGAAGACATCTATGTCTATCAACCTGAAGGTTACGTCCTTCAAGGCCAAAAGAGCATAAGGTATGCAAATTGCAAAAATCTCTTTCGGACTGAAGCAAGCTCCAAGGGCCTGGTTCACAAAGGCTCAAGCTATGTTATAATAGTATTATATGTCAATGATTCATTAAATTTTCAACAATTTGAATAAACTATTTCATGAGACAAAAGCTCTACGTTCTAAGGAGTTCGAAGTGACTGATTTGGGCCTAGTGCACTACGTGCTCGGTACGGAGATCAAGTCGTCTCCCATTCAAGCGACAAATCAGACAAAGAAAGATTCAAGAGGCAACTTGCCGCCGCAGTTCCTGTAAACCAAGATGGTTCCGGACCGAGCAGAGCTAACAAGGGCAAAGACATAGCTGTTCCGGGAGGATCTCCCAAAAGGTTGACAAGACCACCAAAAACACCAGTGAGATTTGTGCCAGGCAGCTCAACTTTCACATCAGAAGAATTCTGCGGGTTCAGTGGCGAACCACAGACATTCGAGGAGGCGATTGAAGGTCCAAAAAAGGACAAATGGATCCAAGCCAGAACGAAGAGATGGAGTCCATGAGAAAGAACCAGGTACGGACGTTGGAGCCATTACCTCATAAGCGCAAGACTGTCAAATGCAAATGGATTTTCATACTCAAATATGGACCAGACGGGAGTGTGACGAAATACAATGCAAGACTGGTAGCGAAGGGTTTCTCTCAGAGATATGGTATTGACTATTCTGGAACCTTCTCTCCTGTTGTCAAACATTCGTCCCTACAACTGTTGTTCGCATATGCAGCAGCTTATGACCCCAGGATCCACATTGTGGATGAGAAGACAACATTCTTGCATGGCTGATTAGACGAAGAGGTCTACATGGATCAACCCCCAGGATTTGTCTCGAATTCACTTCCTGACTATGTATGCAGAATGCATAGAAGCATTTAAGTCTGAAGCAATCAGCCCGACAATGGTATAAGAAGAAGGATCAGGTCCTGAAATCATTGGGATTCAAGCCTCTGTTGGCTGACTCCAATGTGTATGTCAGAGTTACAGATGGGCAGATCATCATAGTGGCTGTATACGTGGATGACACTCTGATACTTTGCAAGAGTGAGCAGCTAATTGCTGAAGTAAAGACAGACATCTCGAAACATTTTGAGATAGTGTATTTGGGAGAAGCTAGGTGTTACCTAGGCTTACAAATTGAAAGAGACTATGAGGAAGACAAGTTATACCTTCAACAGTCCAGATACACCCAGAAGATCCTAGAGGATTTTGGGATGCTGAATTGCAAAGGAGCGAACACTTCAATGCTCGCAGGAACGGTGCTAACAAATGACGACTGTCCAAAGACTAAGGAAGAAAGAGAACAGATGCAGCTCACTCCCTACAAAAGGCTGATAGGTTCACTGATGTACCTTGCAGACAACACACGTCCTGATATTGCTTATGCAATATTCAAGATGAGCCAATTTGGCACGAATCCAGGCTCGACACATTGGAAGATTGCGAAACAAATTCTGCAATATCTGCAATTAACGAGGGACTATGGCTTGTGTTATTGTCGTGGTGCAGGTCTCAAGATAATTTCCTACAACGACGTCAGCTGGGCATCTCTCAAGGACGACTGTAAAAGCGTTTCAGGAGGATGCACCATCGCATCAGGAGCATCAGTTCTCTGGGTCAGCAAGAAGTAGACCATTGTAGCCCAGTCGACCTGCGAAGCAGAGTACGTAGCAACAGCAAAGATGGCCAACAAAATAATTTGGCTAAGACAGTTCTTGGACGAATTGGGCGAAACAAAAAACGAGCCACTGGTCTTGCAAATGGACAACACTTCTGCAATACACCTCACGAAGGATCCCGTGTTCCATTCTAGGACAAAACACATTACGATCAAGTATCGCTTGATCAGGGATCTGATTGAGAAGAAGATGATGCAGACCACCTTCATCAGAATGAAAGATATGGTTGCTGACATCTTCACAAAGGCTGTGGACAAAGGACTCTTTGAGAGGCAAAGGAGTATCTCGGGATCATAAGGCTACATGCTTTGAGAGGGAGCTGAAGAAACAAAGTGTTTCTGAATACAAAGCCTTGCTAGCTTACGTCCCCTCGACTGACGAACATGTTTGCGAAACTCGAACATCTGAAGACACGAAACATGAAGAGTTTCGCAAACACGAAAGTCAACGAAGACAAAGACCAACATGTTCGCGAACTCAAACATCTGAAGACGTGAAACACGAAGAGTTTCGCGAACATGAACAATCCACGAACGAGATTCCCTTGCGGTCCTATACGAGAGAAAGGTGAACGAGGTAAATGAGACCAACGGTGGAAACGAAACCCGTTTTGTCCTCGCGCTCCAAAGAGTACCACCAGAGATACACAAGTACCAAAAGTACAGAGATCTGACCTGATGGCCTGACGTCAGCAGATACTCCCTAGGTCATGGCTAAACTGCCACTCTTGTAATTCTCTGGTTAGTTGTAGATGGTTAATCACTCTAATATTAGATTTGCATAGAGAGACTGTACTTACTGAATAGTACTTGACATATAGGATACACTTTTGGCTTCACCAAACTTTTAAGAAAGGGGAGAAATCAATGAAAAGCACACAGTTGTACTTGCAAGCGCTATACTTGTTGCAAGTATAGACCTGATGTGTGCCCTTCTTCCTATATTTTTTATCCTCTTTCTTGGCCTTAAACCTTCTCCTTGTAAAGTTCCACCTACACACAAAGAAATTTGCAAATTCTCCATCTTCTTCACTTTTTGGGAGGAATTTTGAAGTTTTTTCCTCCACCTCCTCCTCTTGAACGTACAGTTGTACTTGCACCTCCTCCTAAGCCTAAGGACAAGTCTTAGAGGAGATCTAGGTGTTTCTTTGGGCCATAAGGCCAAGAGGTTAAGGTGGTGACCCAAAAGGTGGGTGGGGACGTGACCCAAGTGACCCTTGGGTGAGGTGGCATAGGGAGGGTGGTGTCCATGTGTTATGAGGGTAGGTGGACCCCATAAGGGGATGCCACTTGTTCTAGGGACCCATGTGCTTACTAGGTGGCGTCCATAAGGCCCGCCATCCAGCAAAGCCATTTAGGAAGGAAAAGGAGTGGGATGGCTTAATTGTGGTCTAGTCTTCTTGGGTAGTTCTCTCGAGCTCCCTAAGCCACTTTGTTGTGAAGCCCTTATTGTTTTCCTTTTGTCTCCTTCCCTAGATCGCCATGGATCTTGCTATGCCCTCGGGTGAAGGACCGTCCGTCTTCACCACTTCCTCCTCCTGATGTACATACTAATAAGCTTGTTCAGGCTTTGAACTTGCTGCAAAACCAAATCCTAGACATGCAAGCCAAGCATGTCGCGGACGAGCAAGAGTGGCGTTCCTCGATGCACTCGCGGTCCGCTGGTTTTTATCCAATGTTCAATCCAAAATTCTTTTCGGACAAAAAGAAGGACCAGCTTTTCGATGTGGTATTATCATGGCTCGATCGGTGGAATAGTCATTTTTTTTATGCATGATGCGCCTAATAGTACAAATATCGCTTCTGCTCTCATGTTTTTACGCGGTAAGGCGTCTACATGGTGGCAGGATATGAGAGGGCTGGTGTCCCTTCTACATGGGATGCTTTTCAAGAAGCCTTTAAAACGGCTTTTCTTCCAGTGTTGGATGATTGTGAGCATTGGCGACATTTTACCATCATGCAGAAAAAAAGATGGAAAAATCAGGAGAACCCTCGCAGACATCCAAATTTTCAGTTCTAGTGGCCAAGAACCATTGTAGAGAATTTTGAAGTTCCATCTTAGTGAGACAAGGACACAAAAGAGCCTGCGAGGGTTAGTTTGATTCCAGTGAGCAGAAAATTGTATTTGAGTGTCTAAAAATCACTAAAACTGAAGATCCATCAAATCCTCGCACAAGTAACCTTCGCAGGCCATCCCAATGCTTTCAAAATGTCTTTTTCCATCAATGATGAAGCCTGCGAACGTTAGTTGCCAGAGATGACTAATCTGTGACCCAAAAAATGCTTTTGAATCCTCGTAGACATAGCCATAACTTCTTGATCTGTAAGAAAGAACTTTTCACCCATGGAACAACCCCTGACAAGCCTGCGTAGGTGAATTCCCAATAGATCTGAAGAAATCAAGGCTTTTGACTATAAAATAGTGGAAGAACCTTTGCACAACCAACCCTTGCATGATTAACCTTCATACACCAAATCAATAGTTAGATCTGCACTAGATCTAGCTACTGTGAAAATCTCAGGCCAATCAGAATAAGAATAAAAAAGTTATCAAGGAAAAACCACCGTAAGAGGCCTAAAATCACACTTTCGACCAAAGGTCTAGATTAAATTCCACAGATCCATCAAAATCCAGCTACCCTGGACATCTTCGTCGAATGAATCTGAGATCCGGACGATTAGTACCCAGAAGGATTGCAAATCAAACTCCAAACCTACCCAGAGTAGCAGCCATGCAAATCGAGATAGAAGCAGAACCAGTAGAAATGAATCCAATGGACCCACCTATTCCTGTCGCACCCCTGCAAGCAGTCCGGAGAGCACCTCGGCTCAAGATGCCAAAATATGTTGGATGGTCAGATTCGATCAGATTCCTTCAGATCTACGAGCAAGCATGCGAGATTTATGGCGAGCGGACACCGGCAGAAAAGTTGATGTTGTTTCCAATGTCACTGATTATGACAACGCAAAACTGGGTTTTTAAGCTCTCAACCGAAAAAAAGTCCACTTGAGAAGGGGTTAAAGCTGCTCTCATCGCGCGCTTTAAATCCAGGAAGTTCTTGGAAGATCCGTTTCTCCTACTTAACAAAGTGAAAATGGGAAAAAGAAAAAGGGTCAGAGACTACATAGAACGGGTCAAACACTTGAGATCCAAATGCAACACAGCCCTAACTCCCGATCATGAGGTCACTATGTGGTTCCTCGCGGGGTTACCACGAAGTATCAGAAGAGAGCTGAAAAGACAGAAGCAGTACGCTACATTACAAGAAGCAATGGAAGACACCATCAAGGAAGAAGATGAGGGTTCAGATGATGAATCATATCCAACTACCCCTAATCCTGCTCCCTCGGTATCATCATCATCCAACGCTTCCAATATATCAACAGATCTGCTGATGGCACAAATGACAAAGTTACACAAGCAGCAGATGGAACAACTTACGACGCAGTTTGATCAGAAACTGAAGGCCTTGCAAGGAGCTGTAGTACAAACTCCAAATCCACTGGAACATAATCAGCTACACTATCCCCGTCAAGAAAATGTATGGCGTTCAATTTGTACCCAAAACCATACATCGAATGAGTGTCCAGTCTTGTAACAAAATCTCAAACTGACACAAAGGTTTTGCCACCTATGCAATGCATCTTTGCACGAAACGAAAATTTGCCCATTCAACCCTCCGATCATACAACAAAAGAGGACTCAGTACCAAACCTCTTATCCTTACCATCAAGGAGCGCTGAATGCGGCACCGCGGTATGACGTGCCAAATAAACAACAGCGCATGGCCTTACCTGCACCACCAGGGCCAGCTAATAATCAAGTGGTTTATGTAAATCTGACAACATCAGAACAAGAACCACCACCCCAACCTAAGCAGCAGCAGTGGTATGGACCGAAAGAGGCATTTGTTGATCTGGCAATCAATGAATACTATGCAACCTACACTGCACAACCTCAACATCAGGGAGGCAAGATCTATGGCTACTATGGATGCGGCAAAGGCCACAAAATTGTTGAATGTCCTTATAAGGGACAATATACGGCCTTTTACAAAGAATGCGGATACGGGCATTGCTTCAAGAACTGTCCATTTAAACCTAGAACAAGTGCATCCCTAAATTTGATCACTGTACAACCAACAACAGTTCCAGGAAGGATGCCACACGAAAGACAAAACTTCCATGTTCCTGTGTGGATTTTAAAAAATCTTATACCAAGAAAAGTGGTTTCTTATGACATGCAAAAGCTTAGTGATCAAGAAAAGAACATGCATAGGCATTCGACATTAGATGACATGACATGCATGAATCAAATCTGACATGCAAACTTTAATTCCACGATGCAGAGTCATTAGGATAGGGATGGTATGATATGCAAGCTCTAGTTCCAACATGCAAGCTTCAAATCATACATGCAAGTTCCCAAATCAGACATGCAAGTTCCACTCAGACATGCAACTCCCAAATCAAACATGCATGACCATTGAGCTATGGATGGTATGACATGCAAAGCCATCAAGTCATGGATGGTGTGACATGCAAGGCCATCAAGTTATGGATGGTGTGACATGCAAGGCCATCAAGCTATGGATGGTGTGACATGCAAGGCCATCAAGTTATGGATGGTGTGACATGCATGGCCATCAAGTTATGGATGGTGTGACAGTTTGAGAGAGAGAGAGAGAGAGAGAGAGAGAGAGAGAGAGAGAGAGAGAGAGAGAGAGAGAGAGAGAGAGAGAGAGAGAGAGAGAGAGAGAGAGAGAGAGAGAGAGAGAGAGAGAGAGAGAGAGAGATGAAAGAGGTAAGAGAAAGTAAGTGTGTGTGTAAGTGGTTCCAAAATGGTTCCAATCCAAGCTTGATAGATCCTCCTCAAGCCATAGCTCCAAGCTTTCTTCACATAGAAACAAGAGCAAGAGGCAAAGCAAAAATGAATAAGAGATGAATAATGAGGGAGAGGGGCGAGTTAGTCCTTTTATAGGGAATGTGTAGCCTTGAGGGAGTGGCTGAGGTGTCCAAAATAAGTGTGAGAGGTGTAAGGGAGACTCTAGGAGAAGTAAAGTGAGAGGGTGTTTATCAATTAGTTAGAGCAAAAGGGGAGGAGTAGGAGGGCACATTTTCTTAGGTGTCTTATGGCTTACAAGCCATGTGGAAAAGTAGGTAATTTATATATTGATAAGGATGGAAGGTAGGTTGGTTTACAACATTGGGATTCACCCAAGTGTTTTTCATGACATGGGAAAGGCTTTGTATATGTCCATCTTATCTTGCATAATTTTCATTAATTTATAGGACCTTTTTTCTAGGGGTTGCTCATCCCCAATCATAGTGGAGTGTGACACAAAGGGTGATCAGTCCTTTGGTTTCTTCTCCAAATCTTTATAGACTCGATTGAGCCTTCTTCAGGTACCATCTTTAAGCTTTAAGAAGCTTCTTTAGATTCATTCTTCAGGTACTCTCCTTAGTACCTGCACATATCCTTAGGAGTCATACCATAAAATGGTTCATCATTAGATTCTATTTCTAGAACCTGCATATCAAACTGTTAGCATTGATCTACAATTTCATTTCTTGTCTTCAGGTAATGATACCTGCACTCATATTTCATCAGTTAGAGTATTAGCTCTAATATTCAAAATATGTTTCATACAAAAAGAATGGAAGACTGGATAGCCTTTATTTCTTGGTCAATTTGGTCTATACAATTTTACACCCCTCCGATGCATTAAGCGTTGTCCTCAACGGACATTTCTCAAATAAACATTTAAAATTTTTGGATATTCTTGGAAGAATTCTTCTTCCATCCATCTTGCATCCGTAGTAGGATAGTTTTTAAACTTGAGGAGGTATAATGTAGAAGTTATTCTCTTTCTTCCAGTTCTTGTCTTGTGCATCAAGATCTGCTCAGGTTGAAGGATTTCTTCAGTTCCTTGAGCTTATGGAGGTTCGGAATCTGTAAATCCTTCTGGTTCTAGACAATTGAATTTCTTTAGCAAGCTTACATGGAATTTGTTATGGATTTTCCAAGTAATAGGCAAGTCAAGTTCACATGTAACTTCATTGGTTACTTTCTTGACTTTAAAGGGTCCTAGTTTTGGGTAGAGTTTCATGCTGCCCTTCTTTTTCCTGAGCCTTTTCTTTTCAATTTTAGGAGAACGAGTTCCCCTTCTTCGTACTTGATTGCCCTCCGACGCATATTTGCACTTCTCTGTTGTTTCTGTTGTGCACTTGCGATGGATCGCTGAACCTTTGAAAAGGTGTCTTGATAATCCTGCACAAATTCATCTGAGGCAAATATCTTTTCTTTAGTCCTTAATACAGGAGGCACAATAGGTTTTCCATACATTACTTCAAAAGGTGCTTTTCCAGTAGAAGAATGAACTGTGTTATTGTAAGCAAATTCTAGAATAGGGAGATAGTGTTCCCATTGAGCCTTTTGATCACTTACATAATTTCTCAACAAGTGTATGATGGTCCGATTAGTAATTTCACTTTGACCATCAGTTTGGGGGTGGAAGGAGGAAGAGAATTTAAGGGTTGTTCCCAGGTTATCAAAAAGGGCTCTCTAAAAGTTGCTAGTAAATCTCGTATCCCAATCAGACACTATACTCTTGGGTAGTCCATGCAGCCTAAAGATGTGACGGATAAACAAATGAGCAGCTTTGGGTCCTTTAAGCTTTTTCTTACAGGAAATAAAATGAGCCTGTTTGCTAAATCTATCAATGATAGTCCATATCATCTCATTTTCGGGAGCATTAGTAAGACCAAATGGTACCACTAAAAATTCATAAAGGCCAGAGTTAGTCCTGAAAGCAGTTTTATGGACATCTTCAGGTGCTACTATGATCTGGTGGTATTTGTAGTCGGTTGTAATATAGGGGTCCGTTCAGTGAGAGCCGCCCGTGCACACCTGCATAGCAAGAGAGAGAGAAGGGAGATCGAGAGAGGTAGAGAGATAGAAGGAGTGATGAGAGAGAGGAGAAAGGAGAGAGAGAGAGAGAGAGAGAGAGAGAGAGAGAGAGAGAGAGAGAGAGAGAGAGAGAGAGAGAGAGAGAGAGAGAGAGAGAGAGAGAGAGAGAGAGAGAGAGAGAGAGAGAGAGAGAGAGAGAGAGAGAGAGAGAGAGAGAGAGAGAGAGAGAGAGAGAGATTTATTGAGAAAAATGAAGATATGTACAATGGAAAATGGCCTTCTTATATAGTTGAGGAAGGAGGGCCATCTTGGCTCTCATTGGCCTATTTACAATGGCATCCTAGCCCTTCAAACTAATTGAACTTCAATCTAATGGTTCATTAGGAAAAGGGCCAAACTCACATGATTCATGTGAGTTTGGGAGATTCCCTTTTAACTTAGAACCTTATGAACTTGACTTTGGGATTTTTAATTAATTTATTCTACTAAGGCCCAAAGTCCTTTTATTCAAGTTCTATTTATCTGATTTGCGTGGTCACTGGGTCGGTCTTATACACGCAGGAAGTCGGTGCCCTCGCACTTATTATTCCAAATGTACAATGTACTGTGGCAGGGCCCACTAGGCAAGGCTTGGCCAACATTATTTCAAGTGGTGGGACCCACTTGTTTATTATTGGTGATGTACGAGAGAGAGATTGGGGGTGCAGTTTTTGAAATGTGTATGAGGGAATTGATGATGAGGAGATGGAAGAGGAAAAGAAAAGCAGAAATATTCCTTTGTCTAGAACATTCACAGTTTGGAAAACTGCAAGACAATAGGAGAGGGTGAGAAGAGTGCAAGACAGTAGGAGTGCGTTTCAACACAGTGGGATGGCTCATGATAAGACTACTAAATGCAGAGGTAAGTAAGCTTTTTTGTGCTAGATTTTTTACAACCGTGAAGTGCATTCAGCCTCTGAAATAGCTCTTGGACCCCATCTGCCGACAAATGGGGTCTTTCAGCCATTTGCCAACGACGTCAGTTACTTGCCATTCGAACATCCTGGCTAGCCATGCTGAATGTGAAACTAATATTGGTAATTGAACATCTTGGCTAGCCATGTTGATCTGCAGATTATAAACGAATATGACTCTTTATTTTCGTCTACTTTCAATGCATGAATTCACATATACATTACAATATGCACTCTCGGCAACTTATGCTCCATTGATCTGAGTCTGAGAAATCGATCCTATATACCCTCACACTCCGGCAAATGGGGTCTCTAACCTTGCCTAGAAAAAAAACTTCCCATTTTTCAAGTTTTTTATCCTTCCCTTTGCCCACCCGCCCAAAACCATACTCTGCCCATGGCGGGATCACATGCTAGTCTTTGATAAATACAAGATGCACAAACTTGATGATGGCTCAACCATCTCAACAATCAAGAAGATAGTGGTCGAGAATCGAAATGATCTTGATTTTGAGGAGGAGCCTAAGGAGGATCTTGAACCAAGTCAACCTACCACACCTAGAAGATCATCAAGGGTAAGAATGGAGCCAACAAGGCTCACATATCAAGGCAAGGGGCAGCAAGCCGAGGTTGATCCATCCACTTCTTTTGCTCTTATGTCAAGTTTTGATGAACCTTCAAAAGTAGAAGATGCTTTTAGTTCAAAAGAATGGTACCAAACTATGCTAGATGAGTATAATGCTTTGATGGAGAATGACACTTGGATCCTTGTTGGTAGACCTTCTAAGAATGTGATAGGATGTAAATGGGTGTTCAAACTCAAGCTAAGTTCAGATGGAAGCATAAGCAAATACAAAGCAAGGCTAGTTGTCAAAGGATATGCCCAAGTGGAGGGCATAGATTATGTGGAGACTTTTGCACCCATGGCCAAGACGGTCACAATAAGGTTAATTCTTGCTCTTGCCTCTCATTTTGGATTGTAGTGGATATTTCCTATCCTACCCTAGATAGAATATTTCATAATCCAGCAAATGCATATGATTCATCTCTAACACTAAGATCCATTAACACTAGGCATGAACACTACATCCATTAACACTAGATCCACAACAATGATTGAGACTTACTCTTCTCTCTCTCTCTCTCTCTCTCTCTCTCTCTCTCTCTCTCTCTCTCTCTCTCTCTCTCTCTCTCTCTCTCTCTCTCTCTCTCTCTCTCTCTCTCTCTCTCTCTCTCTCTCTCTCTCTCTCTCTCTGTGTCTCTCTCTCTCACAAAAAGCATAAGAATGATCCATCCCAATAAGCATCAAATCCAAGAATTAACAAATCCAAAGAAAACATGAGAGTTAGAGGAGGAAAGATGAAGCGGCAAGGACATCCATATCCATTCCATAAGAGGGCCAACCTGCTTGTATTGAAATGAAGAGAATATGTAGAAATGATTCAATTTACCACTATATATAGTGGATTTTAGGGCTTTGGCCTCAAATCCTATTGGCCAATTTTTACCTCCCTAACTATTTGAATTTGAATTTTAGAGGGAACCATGTTGAAAATTGGTGGGAACCCCTTTTATTCACTGACTTCACTTTTAGGCCCTACGACATTAAAAGTCCGACAAAAAGGCCTAAAGTTCTCTTATTGATTTCTAACTAATCAAATAACTATGTGATCATCGGGTTGGTCTTACACACACAAGGTGCCAAATCAAGAATCAGAAAAGATAGGATATTTTGAAATTACAGAAATCCTTTAGGTATCTGGTTTGAAGATGTAAGAGAAGGGGATTAGAAACGTCTCTTGTAGTAGAAGAGTTGTTGATTACAAGACCGATTGATTTGTGTCAGAACTACGAAATTCTATTGCAAGATGGCGGTTTGTTGACACATGTTCCTTGTTGGTGGTAATCAACTTGATCTTAGTGAGGAATGAGATCTGTGGGTTGATGCAAGGAAGGAAATTCACACTAACAATATATTCTTTTGATTATCTTTGGTTGAGATTTTGGATTGTGAAATAGCACTCTTTGAAAAATATTCTCTCTGAGAGGATAACCAAGTTACAGGATTCTCGGTTAAGAAAGTATTGTGTACAAATCAGGAGATATCTGTAGAGATATCCTACGTAGTGAATCTTTGTGGGATCATAAATCCTTTGGTACAAACTTTTAATCCTGTGGATCTACAAAGTATTCCTTGGACTAAGTTTATATGCATGCATAAACTAGTCATTAAAACATAGGCATATTGATGAGAATTGTATAGAGACAATTTCTCACTAGGTTATAGTAATTTCTCATTGAGAATTACTTATTGACCTAGAATAGATTTAGAATCAGATTAAATGTGGTGTTTTGGTACCACACCTATACATTTAAATATTTTCTGAATTTGATATAGGTAACCGAGTCATGAGCACTACTTCTGTGTTAGTTGTTGGAAATCAACAATATGATCTTACTTATGGATATTATTGTTGCGATTTATTGCTTATAAGTTGCAACCTTTATGAGTCAATTTTGGATTCATTTAAAAGTTTATGTGCATAGAATACACATGAACTTTTGGCCTTATCTTTTCCCAGCTGAAAAGGATGGAATGCTATCCCGGAAGACTCAGGAGAGTTGGATAGTTGATGGTAGCCAAAAGTTAGAACTTCACGTAAATGAGGTTCTCGAGAATCTTGAGTTATTCTAGATAAAAGTAAGGGCATTTTTGGATTTACAATCCTTATATAGGCACCGTGAGTTGGGAAAGTCTAAAACTTTCCATATGGAAAGGATTTTTTTGGAACAACTCATGTGTCTTCTAAGAATTGTGATGTGCTCTCATGGTATGGTATGATCTTCGGAATCTGGAGAGTTGTGATTGGAGAATCATAACTCAGACTCTAGGATATACCTGATCAATAAGAGAGAACTTAGACCATGGTAAGATTACCCTGGATAATAAACAAGATAGTGAAATGGTGGTAATGACTGGCCATCTTACCAAATTAGCTATGTTCATTTGGATAGAAATGAATCACAAGATAAGTCTCAACGACAATCTGATTGGGAGAAATAACTTCCTTTGATCTAGTTGCCTATGAATGGGTATCACGTTCTCTTATTGAGTATAGGACAACAATCCGATGAATTATGATTGGCGAATCGTAGTTCAGATTCTAGTTATACTTGATCGTTTAAGAGAATGATTACCTACATGATCAAAAGATCAAATGATATATGTATTTATATTTTGATAGCAATCTCCTCAGAGAGGTCCTTGATGGAGATTGAGTTGTAGTAAGCATTTGGCTACCGGTTATAGCCCATTCGTGCTTATGTATGGTTTTGAACCTATATCACTCATTACAGTAGAGACTCGTACGATTAAGTTTCAGAAGGTAGTGGATTTCCTACATGATATGCATGAAATGTTATGGATAGCACGTGAGAATGTCCAGTGTACCCAACATAGGGACTGACATTCTGCTAATCTGAAATAATCGCCTCGAGACTTTCAAATGGGGATTTGGGTGTATTGAAGAATCTTGAAGGATTCTAAGCATTACAAATTGTCCTCTAGATACAGAGACCATATTAGATCTTGAAAAATATTAGATCCTTAGCTTACCAGTTGAACCTCTTGGACGGAAGTCAAGTGCATCCGGTTTTTCGCGTAAGCCGACTCAAGAAGAGTCTATGTGAACGGTATCTTGGTCTTGGAGATCAAATGGACCTGTTGGATGAATCATTGAGTGTGTCTCGACTTGAACCGGAAAGATCTTGATATAAGAACTAAACAATTGAGAAATCATATAGTTATTGAGCATCTGGTTCAACAAAAGAGTCGCACAAACGATGATGATTCCTGGGAACAGAAGAGGAGATAAAGGAGGAACTGATCTAGTTTTAAGTTATGAGGAAAGAACTTGAATAAGGGGAGAAGAATGTCATGCCCACGACTGGTCTCGGTTAGCATGTCCACGCTAGGGATCAGTAGACCAACAATTCATTAGTTAATTGTGACTATAAACTAATTGGGACCCTTATGTGTATAAGGTCATAATTAATGGTTGTAGGCCTAAACTCATGATGGTGGATTTGTATGGGTCTATTAGTGAGTCATTGGGAAACTGGATGATGTGGCCCAGATAGGCTGGGGTGTCCAGTGAGGTGTCATAGTGCACTACTAGTGGTGCATGGGCCTTGGAGGGTATAAGTATACCTATTGGGCTCTCACTAGTGTATCCTTGATTGTAAGACTAGGGTATAAGTATACCCATTGGTCTATCACTAGTGTATCCTTGATTGTAAGACTAGTAGCTGTATGCTGCTGGTGTGTTGTCTGATTCATCTTTGAGATTGATCCATAGCTTGGGAGCTAGATCCGTTCGATCTAGGTTTGGTTGGGTTGGTTTGTCCACCATCCGTTCCCTTTGTGGTTGCTTGTTTTGGCATGCTTAGAATAAGATTCTCGGGAGACTTTATAGAAATTGTAACTTGTTTCTTTGACATCCAAGAGATAGCTCCATCATCTATGAAAATAGCATATGCAATAATAGATTTCCTATCCATTTGATCTCCAGCAAAGTCCTAATTTGAAAATCCAAACAAGTTAGGTGATGATCCTCCATAAAGAATGCCATAATCTCTTGATCCCGAGATGTACTTCAATACTCTCTTGCCTAGCTTCCAATGCTCCACACTAGGATCTTGCATAAATTGGCTTAATCTACCAATGCAATATCTTAGATCAGGTCTTGCGATGGTTAGATAAATGAGTGAACCAACTAGCTTCCTATAGAGAGTAATGTCCTTGAAGGATCTTTCATTACCTCTTATAGTGAACTTTACATTTGACTCCATAGGTGTATCACAAGATTTAGCATCTACCATATGAAATCTCTTTAGAATAGAGTTAGCATACTTCTCTTGACAAATGAAAGCAAATTGAGAAGATCTAAGCACTTCTATTCCCAAGATATAATGCAAATGTCCAAGATCATGCACCTCAAACTCCTTGAGTGTAATCTTGATTTCATCAATATCTTGATTGTTGCCTCCACTCAATATGATATCATCCACATAGATTAGAAGAATGGCAACATGATTTCCAGAAAATCTAAAATAAAGTGAATGATCATACTCCCTCATAACAAAGTTTTGAGAGAGTAGAAATGTGTTAAGCTTAGCATACTAACTCCTTGGAGCTTGCTTAAGACCATACAGACTCTTTTGTAGAAAAGAAACATGATTTGGCTTTCCATATGAGATGTAACGCTTGAGTTGCTCCATGTATACTTCCTCCTCAAGATCACCATTCAAGAATGCATTTGTAAAATCCAATTGCCATAGATCCCAACCAAATAGAGTAGCAAGAGAGATGATGACCCAAATGCTTACCATCTCATAGTCAATACCATGTTCTTTTTCATATCCCTTGGCCACCAACCTTGCTTTGTATTTGTTGATTGATGCATCTTGGTTTGTCTTTACCTTGAAGATCCACTTGCATCCAATAGCTTTCTTATCCTTTGGAAGTTCCACCAATCTCCATGTGTTTTTCATAAGAGCTTGATACTCAAGATCCATTGCTTGGATCCACTCCTCTTTTTGCATTGCCTCAACTACACATGTAGATTCATCAAAATAGGTTAGGAAAGCATAATTTGTTCCACGAACAACTTGCTTATCTTTATCATCATAAGTGAGCCTTGAAAGTGTTTGCCTTTGCCTTGATGTCCTCCTTGGCTTTTGACTTGATGAAGGCCCTTTATCAACATCATCCAAAGTACCATCGTTCATGTCATCTACATCAAGATTGTTAGATCCAACCACAACATCACTACTTGGAAAAACCTTTGGAATATTTCTCTGATAAAAAATGACATCTCTTCCAATGACCATGATGGGGCAAAAGAGATAGAAGAATGCGAACGAAAAGAGAGCAAAAATATTGTAGAACAGCTCTCCCGTTCTAATCAGCTGCTAAATGCAAAAACAGTCTAATAGATAGCTTATGCTAAATGTAATCATAGCTTTAAGTGTTTTAATTGCCCAACAGGATCTTTAAAAAAAAAAAAATTCATACTCTAAAAACATGAGTACAATCCACCGAAGATATTAGAGATGGTTTGTGTGTGGTACTACTGAAATCAGATTCAATGTGAAGCATAGTTCTAAAATAAATGAAAGAGTAGTATGATATCGTGAGTTTTTTGGGCGTCAAAGACAACCATCGTCTGATTAGAAACTGAGGAGTCATAAACGTCCGTGTTCAGATTAGAGTGAGTAAAGAAGCGCGATCAAACAACAATGAAAGTGCATTCAATCACAACAAGCATTCATCTACATTGTACACAGATAAAAGCAAACTTGGAAGTATATGGCTTTTGTGACAGCTATACACAATATATACGGTCAATAATTCATAATTTCGTGGAAGTTTGTTGAAGATGGCCAAGTCTTCAAAGACTTCAAGTTATTGAAATTAACATCTGATCTTGAATTTATGATAGGATTGGTTACCCTTTGTTGGAGATTAGTTGGAAGCCCGTTGTAGACGTTCTTCAAATAAATTGGTTGTCTGAGTTCGTAATTCTTGCAGGTATCAGAGCAGACGTAGAACCAAATTTGGCTTCACCTGACCCCAGATCAATGATCAACAAACATGCAGGAACAGTCATGAAATAGAAATTAGTCATTCACCAAGGAGACAACTGTGGGCTTAATTTTCAACAGGCCACTTAATTAGTAAAAAGAATGTAAACTTTGTAAGCTTTGTTTACCTCACTATGTCCAACAAAAATGCCTTTTTTTAAAGATGGATCCTCCTTTGTCCTTTCATTAAGAGTGACGTTGATATAGCAAGTACATCCAAAAGTTTTAAAGAACTTGAGACTCGGCCTTCTACCATACAATACCTAAAAAGGGATTTTCCCATCCAAAATAGCACTCGGCCACCTATTGCATAGAAAGTTAGCACACAATAAGACTTGATCCCAAAATAGTTTTGGAAGATTAGTTCCTAACCTCATGGATTTTGCACCTTCACACAAGATTCTATTCTTCCTCTCGGCCACTCCATTTTGTTGTGGTGTCCTTGGACTTGTGTACTCCCTCTTGATCCCATGCTCTCACATAAAGCTTTAAACTTGGTAGAAATATACTCACCACCATTGTCACTCCTCAAGCACTTGATTTGGTTTGAGAATTGGACCTCCCTTGTAGCCTTGAACTTGACAAAGACATCATACACTTCATCTTTGTTCTTTAGTAGATGTACCCAACAAAATCTACTAAAATCATCAATAAAGGTTACATACATCTTAGCACCACTATTGCTAATTGTAGTAACTCCATGAATATCCGAATGCACAATTTGAAAAGGCATAGTAGATCTAGATGTAAATCTCTTATAAGGTAGCCTATTTGACTTTGACAAAGCACATTGCTCACAAACATGATTGATGCTAGTTAAGGAACTTAGAAGACCAGTCACACTTTGCTTTCTTGCCATTACCTCCAATGACTTGAAGTTGAGATGCCCCATCCTCTTGTGCCAAACCTCTTGCATTGAAATTTGCTCTTTTGCAACACATCCAACTTGGTTAGCAATAACACAAGCATCAAGTTTGAATAACTTACCTTGCCTTTTGCCTCTTGCAATCACAATATCCTTTTTCTTGATCAAGCATGTATCACCATCAAACTCATCCTTAAGACCCTTGTTTAAGCATTTGGCTAGCACTAAGTAAGTTCTTAGTAATGGAAGGTATGAACAAAACATCCTTCAAATGAACATTCCTATTTGTGGAGAGAGAAATAGGAATTGTGCCAATCCCTTTGATTGCACACTCACCATTATTGGCCATGTAGATCACCCTCTTGTCATCTCCATATGCCAACAAAGATGTGAAATACTCTTTGTCAAAATTTTCTCCACTATCAATCCACCAATGATCAATATCTCCAACATTAGCAACCAAACATGAAGACATCACAAAAGCATCATCATTTGAGTTTTGATAACCAACACCATCCTCATCTAGAGTTAGATTTCCTTGCTTATCACCTTGATCTCTCTTCTTTTTGAAGCAATCACTAGCAAAATGCCCTTTGATACCACAATAGAAGCATTTTTACTTTGATCTATCTTTCTTTTTCCAAAAGAGAAAGTCTCACCTTGATCTTGCCCTTTAGACCACTTACCTTTTCCTTTGCCCTTGAACTTGCCTTTCATAAACATAGCCTCCTCTCCATCAACTTGAGATGTAGTAGATACACCTCCTCTTGATTTAGGCCTATACTCTTCATTCACCAAGATCTCTTGCAAATCCACAATACTTGGCAAAGTCTTTTGAATAGCAAAACTTTGAACAAGATTAACATGATCATCTAACAAGCCATTAAAAAAAACATGAATCCACTTGATGTAGCCATGTTGCAATGATTCAATTCTTTCTTTCAACCTATTCCAATGCACAAATCACTCTCTTGAATGTCAACAAATGAACTCAAGAAGAAATCACAAAAATATGGAAGCTCTCAAATCTCTTTCTTGCATCAAACCTAGCAAATCCAACACATAAAATGGAAGATACTTGATCAACAAATGATCAACCTACAATCTCATGATCTTTTTCACTTCCTAAACTTGAAACACACTCTTAAAAGATCCAACAACCTCAAACATAAGAGATCCAAACAAACTTAGGGTTTTGACAAAAGTACAAAAACTTGAATCTTGCAAATTCTATATGCAAATGCTAAAAAGTTGATAAACTATCTTTAAGAATGCAATAAGACCTATCCATAGCAATTAAAGTCGCGACATTCCACCAAGTACGGAGTGAAATCGGTCTGCTTCAAGTATTTTGCCTTCTATTGAGTTTTGAATTACAAAAAATCAATTCTACATATGAAAAATGCTTGATTTTTTAGTAGAAATCAATCTAGCATGCTCTAGAATTAGTAACTCCTCCAAATACTTGCTAAATTTAGCTAATCCTTCAAGTAACCTACACCAAAGCTCTGATACCATGTGAAGAATCTCCAGATCATTAAAATCCAATCAAACTCTAAGATCTTTGATTACTAAAGATAGTACATCTAGCACAATTTACAATGTAGAAATCTAGCTCTACCAATGCATAGAAGCCATAAACTCTAATAGGATATGAATGGTAAAGTACTATTGCTATCCATACAAAATCAGTAAGCTACTGTATTTCACACGTGTGAATTCAACAAACATCTACACAAAAAATATCAAGATATCAACACTATAGTGCACCAATGAGTATGGAACCCCAAAGAAATCTCGTGTATAAGCATGAATGAGAGTACGGAGAGAAAATGTATTTCTTCCCATGCTTGTATACTATTTATAGTAGGTCCTTGACCTATTTGGATGTCCTTCTCTAAGCTTGTCAACAATAGGAAACATTTAGATCTCAAACCCTACTCACAATGTAGACTAGATTCAATGAACCAACTATTCAAATTTGAATCTCCCAAACTTGAACTTATATATTTCCACACTTTCTAAAAGTGGTAATTCAAATGAACTTAGACTGAAAATAACTTCATAAAGTTTATCTCTAAGTATGAAATGCATTTGGCCTACATTGACAATCTAGCCAAATCAAACTAAATCAAACTAGTTGACAATTTTTTACAACTGTCAGATTTGGATGTCCTATCGAGATCGTAAGTGATTGTGGAATGCACTTTGTCAATGAAACAATCAAGTGTCTATTGGAAGACTTTTTTGTTATTCATCAGTTTAGTACTCCGTATTATCCGCGGGGATAATGGACAAGTAGAACCTTTCAATAAGATTCTTTGCAATATTATGACAAAAACAGTTGAAGCAAGTCATTCTGATTGGGAACATAAACCTCATGCAGCGTTATGGGCATTTTGAACAGCTTATAAACTTAGCAATAATCAAACACCATTTCAACTTGTCTATGGTCAAGATGTCGTTATGCCGATCGAATTTTTGGTACCATCCTTACGCATAACATCAACGGAACGGTTGGATGATGCAAAATCTTTACAAATGCATCATGAAGCTTTGCATAAACTTTGTGAAACCAGATTGATGGCAGTCCATGCACTAGCAGCAGAGAAAGCTCGTCGGCAGGCATGGCATGATTGCCGTTTACACAAAAAAAATCTGAAGGAAGGAGATTTAGCATTGATGTATAAGACCAAATTGATCAAAAGGAAATTGAAATTTACAGGTGAAGGACCATACAAAGTGAGAGAAAGACTCTCATATGGAGCAATTATTTTGGAACACCTGGATGGAAGAAGGTTTGACACCCCAGTGAATGGCAGCCGACTACGCAAGTTTTGGCAGCCAGTTCAACTAGCATGACTAAAGATATTATCATTTTTACTTTTGTTGTTCACTACTTGTTGATTCTTTTTTTTGAAAAAGACAGTATAAAAACAATGAAGAGAAAAAGTCAAAAAAGTGATCAGATCAGAAAAAGAGGAAGGAAAATATTTTCAGAAATCAAGTTTTGATGAAAAATGACTTAAAAAATTACTTTTTAAGTCAGATCTTGAACAAACAATCATAGGAACCTTCGCCGAGTTGGCAGATGGCATACATCCAGCTCAGATTTACTTAAATTGAGTTGGGCCTTAAAGAATAAATACATATTTTGAAGTCTAACAAGAGTTCAGAAGCTACTACTTTGGGAACCTTCGCCTAGCATGATACCCTCATTATGAACCTTCGTCGACCTAACAAATGGACTCAGAATGCCAAAATTAGGTTGGACATAGGTTCAGATCCTGAAAAGTTTCATTGAATGCAGTACCTAGGCGAAGGATGCACTTAGGCAAGAGTTGAACCCTCGCCAGTCCTCCAGAACTTTCGCTGAGCTACAAAATTGGTTAGAAACCTTCGCCGAGATTTTTGGAAGCTATTTTTACAGTAGTAAACATGTCTGCAAATTTTTGTCTAGAACTGATGAGCCAAACTAGTACTTTGTCTAATAGACCCTCAAAATTAGCCCATAAAAGGTCTAAATTCGATTTCTCACTTGTGCACGACCAAACTTTTCCAAAACTTTCATACAGCTTTCTGATACACTCTCAAGTCTTTTACTTTGAGTTTCTACCGATTTGCCATCATGTCTTCCAGTGATACTAGTACCTCACCTTGCTATGTTGTTCTACGTGATGTTCCAACCTCAACGGACATCATGTCGCTTCCTAGCACAAGCAAGGTGGCGAAATAAATGAACCTTGCTGAGCTCTTGCTCATGGCAATGGGGATCCACGAGCGTGCCTTTTCAAATAAAATCAGCATGGAGTTTATTACTATGGCATTTAGTACTTGGAATGAAGCCAAGTCTAAATTTTATATTACCTTCCAGGGAGTCACCCACAAGGTGCAGAGGTATACTATTTCTGAACCTTGACAAATCCCAAACCACAAGCATGCCAAATCTGTCATTAAACCCTCTGGCCCTCCATGCTACTACAAAACTTCTGAATAACTTCTTGATGGTTGGCAACCTCAGGAAGGAAAGGATCTCTTTCTAGATCCTTCATCGCTTGGTAGAATCTAACCGCGAGTTAGATAAGGGGACCGTACAACCGTCGTGTACGACTGGTACAAGACGGTCTTCAGGGAACTGAAGAGAGCAATGAAGAGTAATAACAAACAGTAGTTCGCTGGGGGCTCTCTTTTGTCCTCCTTAGCCACCTCATACTTAGTCAATAAAGTTCATGGGTTTCGTGCTGAGTCCGTGCTAGCCACCTACGAAGTAGCACCAACCGAATCATCCCTCCAAGCATTCAGCTCTCAGAGTCGTCGTAGAGTACACAGCGAGATTGTCGCACCCACCTCACCTTCCGCGTCTCGACATCACACACAGTCACCATCGTCAGTTGAGCCAATACCTACTACTACAACTCACACTGAACTACCCATCCTCTTAGCTACTGTAGCTACCTTCGCCTCTGATTCTTCCCAAGAGTAATCTGTGACAATTGGAACTACCATTCCAATTCCAGTTAGCCAAGCCGCCTCACCCCCACAAACATCAGCTATTTCACCAAAAACCCAACAACTTATGGATATGATTGATGATTCTGATCCTCTACAGGTAGATAAACGATTTGAGATGCCTTTGAGCCCAACACCTTTTAATCCAAACTCCCTCGAAAGAGTATTTGATCAATTCCATGGAACCTTTAATACTTTTGATTCAGCACCCTAGTCAGGCCAACAAGCAGAACAAACAGATCATGCACCATACATTGTCAGAGTCGCTCCTGCGGTAGTATCTCCAAAGCAGTTCAACGCTCAAGTACCAGAAGGATATGAAGAAGAAGACATCTTCGAAGAGGAAGATCGATAGACACCTATTCAAGGCCAAGCACGAAAAGCTACGAGATCTGGAACTCCTCTTCTTGCTCCTGCTACCACGTCAACATCCTTGGATTCTAGTAACATCCTTGGCATAGTTTCACACCTTCGCTTCCTAGGAAAAGCTTCGTCATGGTGGTGTGACCTACAACCAAAACCTACCACATGGGGAGAGTTCATGGAAGTATTCAGAAAGTCGTTTGTGGTTGTAGACTACTCGGACTTCTACCAAAGATTTGTTAACTGCAAAAGTATTTGGACTTGTACATGCAAGATTTTATGGATTTATGGAATAAGGTTTTCTCATTCGATGCAAAACTGGCATTGTGGCAGTTTTTGCCTGCAGATTATCAGAATGAGTGCAAGCGTAATGTGCTTCAAACTTTTGATGATGTCGTATGAGTCGCGAAAGCGTATGATTCCACAATGGTGGCATCTAGAAAGCAAGTACAGGCTTATCCATCTGGATCATCCGGACCCAGCCAAAAGAAAGGAAAGAAAAGAGTTCATGGGAATAAAAAACCTAAGTATTTTGATCAAGCTGTATTTGAGTTTAGACAAAAGAAACATTTGTCCCAGAAAAAGGCTAGAAGGACCAATGTGTGTTTTCATTGTAGTAATTATGGACATGTTATAAAAATCTGCCCAGAACGAAAGAAAGGCGCAGCTCAAGTTATTGAGATGCTAGGTAAAGAAAATCTTAAGCTGGAAATTAATAAAGTTAATTGTGAGTGTGATTGTTCTTTTAGTACTGCTTCATTCTTGCCAAATAAATGATTTCGTTTGGAAGGCACTGTTAAAGGACACGAAGTTAGTATCTTAGTAGACAATGGACCTACTCATAATTTCAAACTCTGGTCTTGTGTAGAAACTCGGCCTGGAAACTGAAGCCAATAACATAGATATCGAGTATATCTAGCTTTAGGTGCGGAGTTAGAAACATGAGATGTTAAAGTTCCAAGACTCCCAGTTTGGATCCAAGACTATAAAGAGTTAATTGATTTCCATGTTTTAGATTTAGCGCGTACGGATATAATTCTAGAATACGAGTGGTTATTTAATAAGCATCCTGAAATAGATTTTAAGAAGCATGTTCTCTCTTTTTAGAAGGGTTGTTTGGAGACAAATATGTACATCCATCTGGGATGAGTTCATTTGCTAATGTAATGAAAATTTTTGATTTGCAGTAGGAAGTTTATTTTTTATTGCTAAGCCAATTTTGGATTTATCTAAAATGCATCTCAGTAGTTGTGAATTGTCAAAGATTCTTAACTATGTAAACTTAGATTAGGAGCAAATTGCAAAGAATAAGATATTGTCTAAATTTAAAGATGTATTTTCAAAAGAATTACCTCATGGAATACCACCGTCCAGATCGATAAACCATAAGATTGAGTTAATTCCAAGTAGTCACCCTATCTCTAAACAACCATATCGGTTTTCTCAGAAAAAAGAGATAGAGGTTACCAAGCAGAATGAAAATTATTTGAAGATGGGTCATATCAGCCAAGTAAGTCACCATGGGGTGCTCATGTTCTTCTGAAAGCGAAGAAAGATGGAGGCTTCCGTTTGTGTTTTAACTACACGGGTTTGAATAAGGTAACTATTAAAAATAAATATACTTTGCCTCGTATGGATGATTTGGTAAATCGATTAGGTGGAGCTAAATACTTCACAGAGATAGATCTTAGAACCAAATATCATCAAATTATGATTCATCCGAATGATGTGCAAAAGACAATAGTTTTTAAATCTTGCCACAATTATTATTTTGTTTTATTATGTTTGAATATTTGAATGTCTCTATAAATTATAAATATCTTTGTAAATTCATGTCATTTATTATTTTTGAAAAATATAATTTTTTTGAAATATTGATTATAATTCATGCTTAATTTAAAATAATTTGAGATAATCTTAAAACTAAATTCTTTTTTACTTATTTTAGTGGTTGTGTAATTAATGTTTTTTGTAAATAGAATCATTTTTAAAATATATGTTGATTTGAAGATTTTTAAAATAATCTACTAATTAATTTTTTTAGCATAATTAGAATTTTTGAGAAGTATTTTTTTAGTATTATATTATGTTTTTATAAAACATTTTGAATATATCCATTTTTTTTGAAAAATTAAAAATTTAAGAAATGGGTCTCCATGTCATTTCTCTTTTTATTGGTCATCATGTTAAGGCATGCATCTCGCCTTGAGACCAATCTTAGAGATGAGACATCTACGTGCTTTACTTCAACAATTCGCCCAAATGATCCGCAAAAACTAAGAAGACAAGCAACAACGTCTCAATTGAGTTGCCAAGCATGCCAAGGAATAAAAAGACCACCAATATATGTATATAGACATCTACGTGCTTTACTCCATCAACAATTCGCCCAAATGATCCGCAAAAACTAAGAAGACGAGCAACAACGTCTCAATTGAGTTGCCAAGCATGCCAAGGAATAAAAAGACCACCAATATATATATATATATATATATATATATATATATTAAAAGTCCAAAAAAAAAAATCAAATGGATTCATTTTATATCACTTATTTCACAATGTACTTTCATTTTTTACATTTTTATTTTTATTTTTATGTTTTTTATTTTTCAATTCTTATCATTTTTTTTTCCTTCTACAACTCTCTTTTTCTTTCATCATTTTCAACATGATCAAGATCCAAGCAGATCCCACAAATGCAGCAGATCAATGCCGATCAAGAATCCAATTCCTTCTCACTCTGAAACGACACCTCCTCCTCCATCTTACATGTTCCACTTGGATCTCAAGAACCTTTGGCATGTTAGAATGAACGTTTGTTTGAAGCATGATTAAACATGAACATATTTGAGCCATAAAAAATTGCCTCCCAAGAAAATATAATCTCAAATTTAGAACAAGTTACACTTCTTGCTTGACTCGCCACATTCAATCATTATACCAAACAATGAATTTGGATCCATTCTAATCCTAGTATTGAGTTGACTCTCAACAAGAGCTTTGAACTTTTCAAAAGTTCCAAACACCATGCTATCCAAGGACAAGAGATAAATCCAAGTGTAGCTTGAATGAATGACCATCAATGAAAGTGAGATATATCTTTGCACCTTGAGAGAAACAATGCACATCCAAATGAAAAGCTTCCAAAGGAGTGAAATACCTAGTAGTAAACCTTTTAAGAGCAATCTTGTGATTCTTTGAAAGACTACAAGCCTCATGCATCTTACCACTCTTGGAAAAAAACCTTGGTAGTTCAAGTGCTAGCTCTTCGTTGCACATGTTCTCAACTTGTATCAACTCCTCCTTTGTCATCATCATACCCACATTAGAAGCATTTGCATCCAGCTTAAACAAATTCCCTTGTTTAAAACAACTTGCCATACACTCATCATTCATTCGTGAGGATTGAGCAAACATAATTTTTAAAATGTCAAAACTAGTATCCACCAATTGACCAACACTCAAAACATTCTTGGTGATTGAAACTCAAAGAAATAGGACCAATACCTTCAATACTACATTCTTCATTGCTTTTGGCAAACATTTACTTCTTAGCACCATGATAAGAAAGTAGAGTGGAGAAATGTTCTTCTTGGAATGTCATGTGGGAGCTTGCCCCACTTTCACTTTTTAATGGATCTTGTTTCGTGAGGAATTTTTGCCTTTTCATTTTTCCTTCTTGGAGAAATTGGCCTCCACCTCATCGCCATCATGCAAGGATAGAGAACCCATTCTATTCTCGACGTGTTGCACTCTACACTCCTCCGCCACAAGGACACTATGGAGTTTATCAATGGACGTGACTGATTCTTGGATGGCAAAACTTTGAACTAAGTTGGAGAACTCCTAGTCCATTAAGAATGACCTGGACAAGTTCTTTTTCTTGGATCTTATTACCTATTGAAGCAAGCTCTTTGTTACGTGATTTGATCCTAAGCACAATCATATACAACTTTTAAAGAGTCCCAAGCTTTTTCGGCTGAGGTGCAACTTGTAGCCTCCTTAATAAGATCATTACTTACATTCATTTTTATGCAATGTAATGCAAGTTTAGCTCTCTTCTTAAATTTTGTCAACTCTTGTCCACCTTGAGGTTCCTTCTCCTCACCATGGACAAGGTCACAAAGGTCTTGGAATACCAAAAGTGATTCCATTATGACCTTTCAAATTGAGTAGTTAAGCCTCTCACTAGAGGAATGCTCCAATTGATCCCATCTTGATTCTAATAAGCTACTTGTCGTTGTCCTCCTAGAGACGACAAATCTTGACCTTGAGCTTCTGAAATATCAAAATTGTAGACTGCATAATTTGCCAACATCAACTTTGCACTTTGCAGGGAAGTCTAAAAACTTTGTCAAAAACATGGGATTGGAATGCCCAGTTATTGAGATTATGATCTGTCCTTGAAAATTTCTTATCCAGCAGGAAATTGAATGGCAGACAAGTTTCAATATGCATGACCCTACCTTTACCCAAACAAGAATTCACAACCGCCTCATGAAATCAGAAAGCTTAACAACTAGAACATGACGCTGAGGGGAAAAAAATGTGACATCCAAATTCCTTCTTTATATTTATCGAATTTTCAGAGCACTAGCCAACTTGTCTTTGCGCTCTCTTGGAGCTTTTGTTTACTGAAAGAATGTGTCAAGTTTATTGAACAGCTCTTTTAAGAAAGTAGATCATAATAGGTGACGCGATAATCAGCACAATAGGAAAAAGTTTAAATCCTTTTAAGGAAGCTGTTGCTAACAAAGATCCCCACATAAATGCATTCTCAACTGCAACAGATCTTTGCTTTTCCTACTCAGAAAATCATGACAAGAAAAAAGTTATCTTGAAAAGTCAAATATTACGTGATTCAGCTTTGGCTCCATAATAAAGTTCCACTTTCTCAACAAAATTTTGTGAGTTCTGATTGGGGCTCCTGCCTTGTGTTTGCCCATGACATCAAAGGTTCTCTCCCAACAATCAAATCTCTGCTTGCTGTTATTTCTGTCAGGGCCCACCATATAAATGGAGATACAATGCATCCATAAACTCCAATAGATAGAACACGGATGATGCCATTTCTATAAAAAGGCGAAGCCATAACCAGAAAGGCACCAACAACACCCAACCACGGAGTCATCCCAGCAACTGTTGGCAATTGGAAGAATGTAGTTGCAAAGACAAATAGAGACAAAGAGCCAAGTAGGAAAGTACCCCATCCCATCAAAGGATGGACTGTAGTTGGTACAAGGTAAAATGGAAAAACAAAACTACCAATAATAGCCAAAATTGGCATTGTTTTCATGATCACAATGTAAAAGAAAGATATCTGCTCAGCAGGACAAGGCCGGCCTACACAGGACCTCAGAAGGAGTGCCCTTTCAGAGGGTGGACAGCGGTTTCTGACAATGATAGCAATCACCATAATCAGAGCATATGACAATCCTTCACTTGCGAGGAGAGAGGTTTGAGAGGCATATCTGCACAAATGTTAGTAGAGGCTTATTAATCAGCACAAGCTCTTTTCAGTGCATATGCTCTCATGCAAATTTGCAAATAAATTGATCAAATGGGTTCACTCAGGCTTCAAGAGGATATTGCATGTAGGAAGAAAAATGTAAGTCAGTTTCAACCACAACATGAAAGTCTACCCGATTGTAGCTCTTCGTTGATCATGCCAAGAAAGTCCAAGAGGCAGAATTGGCCACGACCACCAGTACCATGGCTTCAACCTCGGAAGACTTGGGAATGTGATAACACTATTTGGACCACATGGAACATTCCATCTTAGCCTCAAATCTGCACAGAAAGTCGTCCAATATCAGCTTTTCTGCAGACACAAAATACACTAGGAAGAGTTTAGATAGGGTGATAACCTAAACTGATAAAGAGCTCCCCCTGTAAATCCGGCATCCCGGGCTGATTTCATGACTCATATTGTGCAATTCCAGAAACTCAGATTAAGCACCAAAAGTTAACAGATTTGGAGGAAGGTATTTAGCAAAAACACGACAAATAGACAGAGAGCAGGCATTCTTCATGTTTCCACTCAACAATGATTCTCATAAACTGTGGAGCTATTAACATTATCCAAGATTGACAGATATGTACCAAGCTGCCAGCTGCCCACAAAAAAATTGCACCCTTATATTATATAGCTCATAATGAAAATTTATCAAATAACCATATGTGTAAAGATACTGGTTAGAGAAAATATGATCTAGGCTCATGAAGGCATCCGTGAAAAAGAAACCCCCTTGAGCTGAATCGAGTAATTGTTAATGGGAAAATCTTTGATGTAAAGATAATAAGATGTGACCGCTTACCTCGTGGCATTGATATTGTTGGAAGAAATAAGACGCCATCAGAAATGAGCACACAATGAAATTTTCAAAACATGTAATTATTCATAAGATCTCAAGGGTTTTCAGCATGACTATATGTTAATCTAAGACATGATTACTACATTGCTCAACTAATGTACATGCCTACTCTTTAAATCAGAGAACATGCAGAAGACTTGCAAATAATATGGTTCAAATGGCTGGAATAACATTGATGGTTTCAAAGTATCTACATGCTCAACTGAGAAATATTCATGAATATGTGGCATATGCTTGTATATCAAATCAATTGCAATAACGTTGTAGTCAGAAATGAGAAAAGGAATAAAACGGCTTACAAAAGTATGAGGCATCCATCTGATATCCGAGAGGCAGCCGATATAATCCAGTCAATTTTGAACCATTGCTCGGGGGACGAAATAAGGGTCTCTCCAGCAGATCCCCAAAATACGACATTAGAAAACCTTGGTCAGCTCCATCTTTATTAGTTCGTCCTATTTCAATTTCGTGAAGCAAGTCATGGAACGTTTCATTGGATGGCTGAAGGAAAGCGATAAGAATGTGCGTCAAAAAAATTTCTTATTTGAAACTCGATGAAGAAGATGCTCAAAAAGCAAAGAAACACACACCTATGGCAACGGCAATGGTAGAGAGGTTTACCTCAAGAACAAAGAGGCCAGTGTGAAAAATGCAAGGGTTAATGAAAACAGCACAAAACTGCCCGCACTGGAACAGTTCATCTGTTCTCTGTAAAAACAAGTTGTCCGCATCCAACATGACGACTCGTTCATAGTCGAGAAGGTTCCAGGCATATATCTTGTTCAAGGTGAACATAAATCTCATGTCAAAATTTGATTGATTTCTGTAAGGATTCTGAATGTTCTCAACGGATACAACCCTGACACCTTCATTGTTGCTGCAACAACCACGCCACGACGGTTAACACTACATTTCTGCTTGCTCCTGCTTCACTTCTGGAATATTGATTTCTTTTAGTAAAGGCAGCAGATCAAAAAAGAGCTGTCAATGTCCCACCCAAGGACAAATAGGTGACTAACGGATACAAATAGAACTTCAGCCAAAGTAAATGACATAAAAAAACGAATAAAAAGTTTCAGAATAGTCGAGATAAAACTTCTTTTTTCTAAAAGCAATTGACTATCTAATGCACATATTTGGAGGCCCTGAAAAAGTCGCATGCATTTGTTACCAAGCCAAAAATTGTGAGGCTACAAGATGATATTTTTTTCTCTGAAATACCTATTTGAAGACTACTGTGTGCCAATAAGCATAGGCAGTAAAAGGCAAACCAACTTAGCAAAATAGAGTGCTTTTCTATGAGATGGACACAGATTCAAAGTTAATGGCATATGAAGATTGCAAAATATTCAAAGAAAAACATACAAGGTATGGACCCAACGCTTTGGAAGATCGTTGGATGCGATCACAACCAGATCTGCATCTACTTTTAGACGAGCAAGAGACTGCATCATAACTCGAGCAGCAACAAAGAAGTCGTGGTCATGAGGCGTTCCCATGTAAAGCATTGTTGCGTAAGCATGCTTGGCATTCGCCTTCACTGGAGCGTACGCTGCTTCCGTACGAACCAGCGAGCACATCATGAAAGTCCAGACTAGCGAAGCTGCGAACCTCAAAAATCCGTAATAAGTCATAACTACGCACTCTTCCAGGATCAAATCGGAAATCTATAAGATTCTTCACAATTCTTTTCAACGTATCGCCGAGTCCTGTCCTGTCCTGTTCAAAGAAGCTCGCCTTCCACTTCAATAAACTTTGATTATGACGCTAGATTAGCACAATTGTGCTCTAAGCATGCTAAATGCGAAACATCAGACCTGGTTTACTAAAAATACAGAAACAAACAAGAAGCTCTTCTTCATCACGCGAAGGCTCTTCGTCTGCTCATCAATGCATGGATGCAAGACCATATCATCCTTCCGTCCGGCTACGATGGGAATATTGATTAATCGTTTTCGAAACGAGCACAGGGTTGATACAGAGATTACAACAACTGTGGGAGGCTCGGCAAACAAGTGCTGAAATCCAGTCCCAGAGGCGGGGCACAAGCACTGAACCAAACAGGCTATCCGCATTCGCCGTACAAATGAATGGATCTTGTCGGATATAAGTACACGTCAAGAAATGCCACAAAAAGCTAACACAATAGGGAGGAAAGCAAAAGGGGTGGATCTAGCTAGATATGGCAGGCAGATGAGGAGTAATAAATAGGATGGCAGAGAGATGAGGAGTAATAGGATGGCAGAGAGATGAAAGGGGCAAAAACTGAGGATGGATGATAGGAGGCGAGGCGATGCTGCAAAAACACAAACGACCTTCCCCCGTTGCAATTTTTTGAGTGTTCCTAGAGCAGAGTAGAGTAGAGTGGGTGCAGTCTGCCTCCCCTTGGAACGGCCCGCCCTGTTTTTCTCTCCTCTTCCAACCAACCGCTAATCGCTTTTTTCTCGGACAAACGAAGGAACTAACTAGCAACACAATTTTGTCCCGCTAGCATAGGGCGCGGAAACGCAAAAGCAGAAGCGAGTCAGCTAGGTTGAGTAACGAATCTAATTAACATGCCATTGGAAGCACAGAGTGCAACAAAAATCAGGATGATTAATGAATTTGATTGACATGCCATTCCAAGCGCAGCTTATAACAAAAACGTGGTAAAGCCAGACAAAGAGCAACATGAATTGAAGCTACTAAATATTTACAAGCAAATATTTTTTTGAAGTTTTGTCATATGCAGGATCGTCGTTTTAGGTACCAATATTTGCGCGAGCTTGAAGGGTGACCAGCCAAGTTGTTGCAAAGTTTCATGTTCTGAGATTTGTACATTTTGATATAAAAGTTTTCTAATCTATTTGCAATTGAACGATCTTCGACAATTTCTAGTATGTCAACATGAAAGGCATCAAGAAAACTAGAATATGTCTTAGACAAAAGCATTTTCTTGGGTGGTTTGCGAGCGTGTTTGTGCACATGCCTATTTAAGTCGGTAGTTTGTCCGATGTAAATCAACTTGCCGACACGTGATGCTATTTTGTATAGTGTGATGTGCTTGTTTGTGGCCTTTTTGAAGGTGGAGGCGAGGCGTCCTGCAAGAAAGATGTCTTTTTCATTATGAAATTTTTCATGGTGGAACCAGATTCGTGTGAAATTGAAGAACATAGATTATAGTTTTTTATGCATACCTTGATGCTGGAAGATGGTGGTTGAGTTGTTTGTTGCGAAATTTGGAGATCCATGGGCTGCTATTTGTCAGTATGCAATGAATATTTAGGTGTGCAATAAGTTGCATGCATAACGGAACATAATTTAGAGTTGTTGCAAATTGCAAACCTGTGAATTAGTCGCTGCAACGGTTGGTGTGTCAAGGATTTCTCTCTCGAGGACTTTCAACACAATTTCAATGGAGATTGGGCCATCAGTGAGGCGCACTTCTGTTTCTGAGATGTGCCCAAGCTGTCTGCCAAGATCATTTTGAATAGCAGTGAATTCTGCACGGGTCATTCCTCTCCAATCAGAAATTGCGATATTATATCCAAAGTACAAATTCCGGATTGCATAATATCCCTTGTCATAGTGGGCGTCGAAGTGCTGAATAGCAGCTCGATTTGTTTGTATGGAGCTTGGAATTGAAATCGCAAACAACTTGTAAAAATGCTTTAGAAATCCTGAAAACAGAATATGGAATCATGATATTTTCATAAGATGAAAATGTTAATAACAAACACCATTAAAAAATGTGCACAAAAAGAAAAGAACAATTTTGTACCTTCTATAGTATCTCCATGATGTTGATGCACATAAGCTTCTCTAGCATGCTTTTGTGATGTAATAAAGGTGCTCATTGTGTAGCTGCTATGGAAGCCATTTTTGTATTCGCTCGGTTCAATCCCACATGCATTCAAGAGAAACATCTGTCGTGTGGAGGGATAAATACGTACCTCATCCAGTTGCTCGGAGGTCACAAGTTGTGATGTTCTTGTTTCCTCTTTCAGTTTCCGAAATAGCTATCAAAGAATTTGAGTATATCATCGATAATGATATATTCAACAACAAGTATTGTTCTGAAACGTATGTCAGTTGGCATTAAATTTCGTACGTATAAGCCATTGACAGGGATGGAAAACATGTTGTGCATTGTTGTTGCACGTTTGCTAAGTCTTGATGCAGCGGCACCAGTAGTAGCACAAAGCAACACGGGTCTGTTCAATTTGTCAAGTGAGTACGCTAGATACTTTATGAAATGTGTTTTTTCACTTCCAGGTGTACCCGAAAGCACAAAAATACTTTGAAGTTTCTGATATCAAAAGTGAGTAGATATTTTCTTGTTCCGTTGTCAACGAGGTATTTCCAAAAGATTCAAATTCGTGTACAATACCCAATGCATCCTTGGTATCTTTCGCCAAAGATGTCACATTGTCATCTACTTGTTCAGATACAACTTGATATAGAGAGTCACATGAAAATGATTTGTGTTGCAATAGAATGTTCATGATCTGTTGTCGCTGCTCATCTTGCAGCATCTGTTTATTTGTATAATCCTGAACATAGCATTCAATATCTTTCTCGCTTCGAATGATATCACGCAATATGAATTCCGTGTAATAAGATCCATCTTTGTTGACGGAGCTCAGAAGCTCTCTTTCTTTTCAGAATTCGCATTTTTCCAGCAATATATTAAAAAAAAATCCTTCAGTTTGATATGTTGGATGGTAATTTGTGAATCTGATTATTCTATTGTTTTTGTATAGATAGTATCCTAGTTGATCAATATATAGTTCTTTTTGAAGAGATTTTTTCTTTTTGGTCACAACGAATTGATGCCAATAGTTACAAAAAGTAATGTTTTCGAGGACTTCAGGCCTGTATGTATAGATATCAATTGGATGCAACAGGATTGTGTTGTTAAAACTGACAAATTTGCGACGCATTTCTGGTGGTGAACTATCGATGTATTGGATTGCTTCACTTCTCTTGATGATAGGGATTTGCAAACACATGAAACTAATTTCTGGTAATGATATCGGTTTTGTCAAGACATAACTGGATATCAATTTCAACACGTTTTCGTCTGAATGATTTAATCCTATTCTTTTGGCATCAACAGCATTCAGGTTCAATGATCCTATAGGTTCTAATTTCATTGCGTATTTTAAAACATAGTATGACCAACCCGTGTTTGTGATTCGTTGTAGATTCATGTGTGCTTGCCATAACAAAAGCACTGTCGAGTGATAGGGTACCACATTCCGATCTTCGTACCTTGGCCGAAAATATTTCCATCGTTCAGTTTTGGTGTCCAACTCAGTACAAGATACACATGGGTCAAATGGAAATCCATATTTACAAGTCTTTGCAGTTCTGGGACTACTTTTTATTGCGCAAGAGGATCGACAATGGTGTATTTGTTTTCGCACAACAAGCTCGTATAGTTGTTTCTGAGTTGGGTTCAATGGAATCTCAAATTTTTTGTTGTTTGATTCGTATTTGGCAGGAATAAATGCACTGATTTCATTTTCGATTCTTGTAACATCTTTTTTTTTCACCCATAACATGATGTGCGCATGCACAGAATCCCTATTTTGGAATTCATAGCGTAACATGTAATGTTTGACATGGCCAAGAATTGCCTTTTTGGAAAGAATGAATGTTTTCATGAACATGTCTAGTTTGTTAACGAAAAGCATTGAACATTCAACTGGGCCATTTCTCCAATCAAAATTCTTGTTGTATTTTCTCACAAGCTCTTCTATTTTTGCAATCTCCACCCATCGCAGCTCAGTGGTTTCATTGCTTGTCAATGTTAGAAAGAAATCTGGCAAGCCCCAATATCTCACCATTGCTAGCAAGTCCTTGAAATTCTGTGTATGCCATGATGGTGTTCCAGGGATCTCATGTGGCAAAGTGAATTTCAAAACGTTTCTGAAAATCTCTTCCTCATTTGCATGTGGATGTTTTGTTGCAAAATCAATTATGTCTTTTTGCAACACAATAGATGGCACTTTTGTTGTGATCAAAATCGCTTGTCTTATTTGATACATGACAAGTAAATATGGTGGAAATAATGTAAATGGCGAGAATAGTGTGGTGACTCTCGTTTTTATGTAATCTATATAACGTATTTTGCCATCACAATACCCCTGTCCAAATGGAAACAAGAATGGAAAGATTGCATTTTCTAGAGTGATAAATAATTTTTCTCCAGGCAGGAATGGCAAGCCAGATATGTTAGTTTTGAATATTGATGTCTTGTTTCTTCCATGTGTCAAATCCCTTATTTGTAAATTTGAATATGTATATATGTCATTTTTTTGAATGTCATGTGCTTTGCTACAAGGCGTTATGTCTTTTAGCAATATGTACACTCGTTCAAATGGATCACTTGCATGTTTTGAAATCTATCCATTTCTGTGTCCAACATCCTTACATAAAGGACATGTATGCCAACTCGTTTGGTTGTCATTTGCATATGTATACTCCCACATAAATGTGTTGGCTATTGCATATGGTGGGATAGCTCGACCCATATTCTTAGCTTTTATGTCTTTCTTTTCGTTGGAAAACGTGACATTTCCGCATATCGAACAACACTTCATTAAGCCAAGGATTTCATCGCAAATATTTTTCCGTAGATTTTGAAATCTAGCGATGTCGAACCACCCATCAGAGTAAGGAGCAAATGCTGTTTTCTTTTTTTCCATGAATTTTTCTTTGGCCGATTTGCGTCTTTCATTTAATGTGCGGCTTGATCGTAAATGTGATGGTTTTTGCATTGTCTATAATAGATTTATAATGGGAGATGCAAAGGTGAATCAAAGAATTGGGACCAGTTTTCAAATTTTTGTAGATATCAATTTGCAAGCTGCTATCTTCTGCTTTTTGCCAAAGTATGATATGCTAAATTTTGCTAAATGCTATCTTGAATTATCGTGCAAATGACAATAACATGAAACATCTACCATGTGTTAGTGAATGTCCAAATAAATATGAAAAAGTAGCAAGCCTATGTACAACAAAAACAAGATTGTTTACGAGCTACTAAATTGGACAATCATTGACTGCAAAACAACAACTATTCCATACATTATCATCAATTTAATTAAACATGTTGCACAACATTTCATTTTTCAGCACTATTAGCATTTGTTAGAAAATGTTAGAAGCTAGGCGCTATTTTTCTAATCAATTACGATCTGGCCTAACAAGAGGTCGGTTTTTCTTTTCGTGATTATAATTCAGGAGATTCATATGTATCTCAAATCTATGAAGCTAATTTGCTTTCCATCTTCGTGAGCTATTCAATCACATGAATTTTGACAATCAACCGTTGAGAATTCAAAACCATATCAAAATACACTTGGAATAGCTCTTGTGTGTATAGATATGACTCTAAAGTCGAGGTCTTGTGATGGCTTGTTGACAAAAGAGAGAGATTTTAGAACTCTATCACTTGTATTGTTCTATCGACAATTCAAGTAGGGCCAAGATTTTTTTACGCATTTGAATGACCTTTTCATCTCAAATGACATTGTTCATAATGTAACATTGGATCGAATTTGCAGACATCGATGTTTTATGATTGTCATTTCTGAAGAGAATGAAGTAATCCCTTTTACAATTGCAATCTCTAACAAATAATAATAGTTCAAATTTCAATTCGGAAGCAATTTTAGAGATGGAATCTTAAATGGATATAAAGGTAAGGAAATTGAATGCACACGAGAAATTCGTATAGTTTTTTTATAAAGGGATCTGAGTCAGTGCCAACAACGAATTGTAAAGGTTCAGATAGATTCAAAACTGGTCTTATCAGTTCAATTCATCGCAGGAGGTGAATCATTGAGGACTCTCTCCAAATGCCATTGGAGAGTCACATGACCCTAAAGTCTCATGTGTGGTTTTGGACTAGAGATGTTAACAGCAATGTCAACATGGACTATAATTATCTAACAACTTGAGTACAGTTGCTATAGTTGAAGCACAACCTAAAGAAATTTTAGATGGACAGTCTGATTCGCAAAATGTCACCAATTTCTTGCACTAGGTTCGTATTCAAAATCGATGAAACCAAGTATTTGACGCACGAAACGTTTCACCGACTCCCCTGCCAATTATAATTACCAAACATGTGCTGATTAAATTTCAGCAAAGTGATCACAATTTATGCAGTGAAAACAATACCCGAGGCCAAAGTCTTGTATGGATTCACAAATTAATTACACAATAATGGCTTTCTTTCCTAATCTAGCTCACTCATCGATCGCTAAGCTCGCTCATCGATCGCTCTAATCCACGTTTTGATGACAACCTTCACGCTATCCTATCAAGTCGCTGTGAATCAAGCACTGCCCAAAAACACATCCCAGAAATACGAAGGCAACAATATACTTGAGAATGCAAAAATTACAGCATTGAATTTTTGAACACTATTTAGTTCCTACCAGGCGGAGGACTGATTGATTTACAACGAAATGTGTGACTGCAAGATAAAACCAATCCTGCTTGACTTCAACACACAGAGCACAACAACACAACAACGAGTGAAATTTTGCAGCAAAGCCACCATGAGATTGATTGGGAAGTAACCAAAATACAAAGAACAAGAGTAAAAAACCTCTAAGAGTAGGCTTGAAAATTATTCATTTGTGCAATAGGTGGCCGAGTGCTATTTTGGATGGAAGGACACCTTTTGAGATGCTATTCAAGAGGAGGCCGAGTGTCAACCTTCTAAGAACTTTTGGATGCACATGATTTGTCAACATTACTCTTGATGATAGGACCAAGGAGGATCCATCTTCAAGGAAAGTTATTTTTGTTGGATATAGTGAGGTGAGTAAAGCCTACAAGGTTTACATTCCTACTACTAACATAGTGATTTACAGTAGCTTGCTGGTTTTGTATGGACATCAACAGTACTTTATGTTTTGATACATATTTGATCAAGTTCTATTAGAGTTTGCATTCTATTTTGTGTGTAGATGCTGATTTTTCTACATTGGCAAGATTGGTGGAGTAGCTTGCTTTGTAACCAAAGACCTTTAGATGATTTGGATTTGAAATGATCCCAAATCTTTCACACTTCTCATGATTTTTACATAAAGAGTAAAGGCAAGGTTATTACAAATTTTGATCTTTGGCACAAAAGACTAATTGGACACATCAATCCAAGTTCCATGGAGGCTATGTGCAAGGAGGAGTTTGCTTTAGGCCTTCCAAAGTCCTTAGCAAAGGAGGAAAATGTTTGTGAAGCATGTGCACTATCCAAGGCACATAAAACATCTCATCCTCTTCAGCTAATACATTCGGATGTTCACTTTGATAGCACTAAGTCAAATGGTGGAGCTTTAATGTTTGTAACATTCATAGATGACTTTTCAAGATATTGTTGGGTTTTCTTGCTTTCTTCCAAGGCTCAAGTGTTTGAAACCTTTGTCAAGTTCAAAACTTTTGTTGAGAAGCATCATAATCAAAGCATAAAGATCTTTAGAAGCGATAATGGAGGAGAGTATTTCTCCAATAAGTTCAAAGATCTTTGTGAGGAAGAGGGAATCAAGAAGGAGCTATCTTGTCCCTACACCTCTCAACAAAATGGGGTGGCCAAGAGGAGAAATAGAACATTATGTGAATGTTCTAAAGCCTTGACATGCATGCTTGCCAAAGTCATTTGGTGAGTCAATCACTTGTGCCAATTATTTGATCAATAGAGTTTCATGTAAATCTGTTGATGGTAAAACTCCTTTTGAAGTTTTGTATGGAAGAACCTCATCAACAAAGGGGATCAACAAGACAATCAAGATAGCATGTCCATAGAAAGCTAGAAACATGGAGATCACCATAGAATTACATTAGTAATGAAAAGAATAGTACAAGCTATGAACATGAGCATTGATTCATGTGGATAGGGCACATGAGACCTAGCAATGGAGATCCCTATGGCTCACATTCACAAGGAGGAAGCAAGAAGCTCTCACTTGCAAATGAGCCAAAAGATTCACAAATTGATGGATCTTGCCTAGCTATAGACAATGCTCTCACTTAACTATCTTGAGGGATAGTTAGCCCTTGTTAAGTATTATTTAAACTACATTGGGCCCTTATTGGCCTATTATCCTTATTAATTAAGGGCCTAAAGAGGAAACCGCCTTGTTCTTAAGGCTAATAGCTCCTCTTGGGTCTACAAAGCTTACATCGGATATTATCTTGCATGTATAAGCATGGATGTATTACAAGTACATGACATTACCTAGAAGGTTGCTTTTAACAATATTGCAATCAATAGAAATAGCATGTCCAAATTTGTTGAAAATAAAACTTTTAAAGTGTTTGAAACTAGAGCATCAAAAACAATTTTAGTTATCTATCTCAAAATTACAAAATGCTTTGTAAGACAAATACCAATCATGCTAAACATGGGATAGATAAAATCGGCAAAATGTAATATTTTCAAAAAGTCATCAATGACACCAAATAGTCTACATAAAATATGAGCGTAAAACTGCTTCAGATGGATAGTCTCAAAAAATCTATTATCGTAAAGTAAATGTAAAATAACTTCTCACTTATTATTGCTAATACTGAGCTGTAGCCAACCAATAGCATTCATAGTACTTTCTCTTCTAACTACAACGTCATCGTCTTGCAAAGCAATCAATCTTTGTAAAAGTTCAATATCTTCACTGGTAGATCTTGATTCATGTTACTACTTTGTCCATCTCCTCCTCTACATGCATTGAATTCTCTTATTTTGTTTGTCCCTTAAACAGAAATGATTGAACTTGGATTGTTTAGGTTGAAAGTACTCATTCTCTTGCTTGTATTCTGAAAATATTTGTCTTGGAGGGTAAAACTTGGTCTTCTCAACAAGTGTTCAATCTCTTGGATATTATCAGCATCCCCTAGGTTTGCTAGAAACTTGGTAGAAGGGTCTTCAAATTCTATGGAAACATCAAACATATATTTTCTAATGAAAAGGAATGTAAAGTGTGGTTTTACTACATCTCTGGCAGTGGTGTGACCACATAAAAAAAGGTGTTGACCTGTGACCACATAAAAAAGGTGTTGACCTGATTCTATAAAGAGGCTCCAAGGAAGAACTTGCCCAGATTGTTCATCACAAACCATACAACATGATCAAACCAAATGATAGAGGAGTTATATTTGCATTTGTCTCCACAGAAAAGATTTCAACTCATCATGTACCAGTGTCGTATTCCATGAGCATATCCATTATTTCCAATACGAAGTCTCGTATTGTCTCTCTCTCTCACCTCCTTTCACGTCTATTCAAGATGCTAAAGTAGCTGACGTTAGAGGAGTTACTATTGTCAAAAAGACCCTTTAAGAATTGCCACATAAGCTGTCTGACTTTACAACTCGAGCAACCAAGTAGAATAAAGCTAAAAAAATTTAAATTATAAATGCCAAAAAAAGTTACAATAAAGAGTAAGAGGAGACATTGGAAAAATTCATAATTAAAGAGAGGAGTGGAGCAAATTTTTTTACAATCTACATCATAAATTGAAAAAAAAAATTTGTTGTATTCTTGGGGAGAAAGGAAGGGGGGGGGGGGAGGAGGGGGGGGGGGGGGGGGGGGTTTGCCCCACTTCAGAATACTGGCCTCGTTCAGGACGCGGGGCCCCGTCCCCTCTCCAAATGATCAAGGGGGGGAGCTAACGCGTGCGCCAGCGTGCCCTCGCCCTGGCTGGCACCCTCGAGGGGGCCTTCAACCCCTCCCTTGCAGCTCGAGCCATGCCCCTCCCTCGACGGCGCCAGCCCAGGCCCCGATGCCAGCTCGTCGTTGATCATTTGGAGGGGGCCGGCAGTTGGCCCCACGACGGTGCCCCACGTCCCGAACGGAGCTAGTGTGCCAAAGTGGGGCGCAGCCCCCCCTCCCCTGTCATTTAACCCCAACCCCCCCCCCCCCCGCCGCTCCCCTCTTTCTCTTTCTCAAATGTTATTTAAGTATGATTCTTTTTTTTTTCCTTCATTATAGATGTTCATTCAAAAAAAATTCGCCCCAAATTTGCTGGCAGATTTTTATGTAACATAAAAGTACACATGTAGTTTTACTATTGGTTGACAAGCTTTCAAGGTTTTAAAAAAAGAAACATCTTCACAGAGGGTCTTTTTTAAATCCAATTTTCCTCTAATGACATGTTCAATTCCCATTTGAGAAGACTAATGTGATGCTCTTTATCTATGGACTTGAGCCTCAATTATGTGCAATTATGAAAAGCAAACTATATCATGGCAGATATCATCTACAACAAGTAGTGAGTTGTGCACTAGTCGAAAATAAGAAATTGCAAGACATTCTGCCTATCCTTACTTTTGATGGTCAAATCCATTTAATGGAAATCAGAGAATGGCTGAGTTTTGTGGACTATTATTTCTACTTTCATGCAAGTTTTGATTTTGACAAAATGACTTTTGCGACATCACACTTTATGGGATTTGTCAAATATTGAGGTTTACCAATCTACGAGCCAGAAAGTCCAAGCGGCGAGCTAGTTTCTGAGCTGCAGTCGTCGTGCTCCGCCTATTTTTGACACAAATCTTCTATTGCAAAACTTCCAATACACCCCCATCCCCCACGTATCGGTCCCATTCTAGGAAGAGTGTGTTTCAGAAGCATAGCTAAAAAAAGGCATGCATTATTTCATGCCATAAGATATGACCTTTCTTATGGTATTTTGGGTATCGAATTTCGGGCATCGAACTTTTTGGAATCGAAAATTTTGGGAGTCGATTTTTTTTGGAATTGAAAATTTTTTGAAATCCAAAATTTTGGGTATAGAATTTTGAGAATCGAAAATTTTGGGTATTGAATTCTTGGAATCGGATTTTTTGGAATCGAATTTTGGTATCGAATTTTGATATCAAATTTTTTTGGTATCAAAAATTATGATATCGGATTTTTTTGGAGTCGAAAATTTTGGGTATCAAATTTTTCGGGATCAGATTGTTTTGGAATCGGAAATGGTGGGTATCGAACCCTTTTGGAATCGGATTTTTTGGGTATCGAAAATTTCGAGTATCAAAATTTTTTGGAATCGGATTTTTTTGGGTATCGAAACCCTTTGGAATCGGATTTTTTTGGATATCAAAAATTTTGGGTATCGAATTTTTTTAACTCGAATTTTTTGGGGTATCGAATTTTTGGTATCGAATTTTGGAAATCGGATTTTTTTGGGTATCGAATTTTCTGGAATTGAATTTTTGGGTATCGAATTTTTTTTCAGAATAAAAAATTTTGGGTATTAGATTTTTGGTATCGAATTTCGGGTATCGAAAATTTTTGGAATCGAAATTTGGGTATCGAAAATTTTGGAATCGAATTTCAAGTATCGAATTTCAGGTATCGAAAATTTTGGGTATTGAAAATTTTGGAATCAAAAATTTTGGGTTTAGGGTTTTTTGCTTATGGTAATGGGGAGCATACTAAATTTCGGGACATCACACTTCATAAGGAATATGCAATCAACAACATGGTAGATGTATGATAAATAAAGTCTAATTAAATCTATATATGATCATCCCCTTTGGTCAAATTATAATGGATAGCTAAAATGACGTGATGATAAGTGCGAAGTTTGCAAAATAAAGTATGCAATTGGCTATCTCAAAGTGGACAACATTTAGTAGCAGAAAACTAAAGATGTCTAAACATAACTCATTGTGCTCATCTCCCACAAGCCTATCTATCCATTCATTGAGGATGAATGGATCTTAATGCTTGTTGCATAAAGAGAAGTAAAAAAAGACATATTACATTCAATTTTTAATTCAATTGATAGCAAATTCAAAATACACACATGTTTAAAGCAAGAAACAATTTAACAGTTAAAGTACACAAAGTCTAAAGTGAGTTAAAGTACGCAACAAGTGCTCATCATAAACATTCAAGTGTAACAAAAACAACAAAAATAGCTTATGAGATATAATTCGAAAACTAAAGACAACACATTTCTATGTATATTTCCTAGCTAGTCACCTGCTATGTTTATGGGCTCCTTCTCACCCTTGTATTTTTCAAACAAACAATTTAGCTCCGAAGGCAACAAAGTGGACTTGTGCATAAATGTGTGAATCAGGGATAAGGCCAAAAACTCGTAGGTAGACAAAATATAAATGTTTGCAAGGCATGTACGTTTTTCCTTTCATGTCTCTTAATTGGAAGTCTTTGCATGAGCATTTCGGATGGTCACAAATTTTCACTTTGTAAACTTCTTTGTTTTTCGTGGAACCATTTGTGATAATGTCAAACTCCAAGCATTTTCCAGCTTTGACAATGTTTGAGCTTGCAACCGATGCATGCATACACAATGCCCGATCAACACGATCTAGCATAGTCCGTGTAGGTGTTATCTTAATTGTAGGTTCATCATGATCAAAAAACTTGTTTCCAAGTCCATGCCTTGAGGCGTCGCTTCCATCTCCGTTCTCAAAAACAAAACCAGCGTCTTCCAACTAGTTTTTTTCATCTTTTGTGATGGCAGTTCCTCTTGCCACTTTCCATACACTTGGTGCTTCACCTGGCCTATCCATAATTGTTTGCATTGGTTTCCAAGTGTGTCGAATATCATCACTGCAAAACCAAAACATTTTACCTTTTATACCAACCAACGTTTGTCGTCGTGAAAAGAAACTTGGAGCAAGGACTCCCTTCCCAGTTCTCCTTCCCTTAAGAACTGCATTTTTGCATAGGCATCAAGAAATGCCCACAACACCTAACCTGAGACCCTGGAGGTGTACGACGTATAGCCCAAGCAGTTTCATGCACATCATTTTCAGACAATGTAGTTTAATTAGTCTGAGATGGTATTTCAACCATGCTTTCTTTTCGACCTTTTTTTATGTGTGCGTGAGATGGTATTGCTCTTGTGATGTACTCATATTCAGGTCTGTGGCTATCATTCTTTCCGACTTGGTTTGTCTTTGAAAGTGGACGTCTTCTCTTCATAGTTTTTATGTCCCCCTTGAAGTTCACATTGTGTCGCCCAATTTCATTTCTCTGAATCGTGTGAGTATGTCAAAAACAAAACATATTATTTTAGATAAGTTGAATAACACAAGCAATTGAGAAACACTTATGCAAACCATAAAAGCACCCCAGTGGGATATGCGTGCATGCCACCACGTTATCCATGTTTGCAATTTTGCAAGCTCGCCATCAATTACTCTTTCATCTGACCACCATGATATTAATTTCTTTAGCCCTATATCAGCTATTTCTCTAGTTGGAGAATTTTTCCATTGTCAACACAATCTTTTGTGAGTTTCTTGAAATTCACTTTTGATACAACTTCTTGTATGTTGTATCATACTTTGTTCCCAATGAAATAGGCAAGACCTCTCTTTGCCTTCCATGATATTGGAAGGTCCTTCGTTAAAAACTGTTCTCACTGCACGCCAATTGGCTTGAGCTTCATCGGCCATAAAACCTCGAAATTGTGCAATTGGATAACCATTTTTTTCCATCACTTGATTTAGCATTTGCCAGAACAATATTTGGGCATCTGTGTCTTCAACTTTGAAATCACAGACACATATTGTCAATAGTTCTTGAATGTAGGGATCATAGACATGTGCAACCATAGTTGTCCATCCTTCAATCCTTTTCACATGATCAAAGCAAAACCAGAAGTCACTAAGATCACCTCTTGGACGCATTCTATTTACAATGTCAACTCCAGAACCAGGACCCATAGTCGACATCTTGAATACATGGCACCTATCAATGTTAATGCTATCCAATTGTCCAAGAAATATAACTTAGTGTATGAAATCATATTTGCTACAACGCTTCAATTCCAATACACTTTCAAGTTTGTCCATCCCTGATTTATCTGATGAACGTGCCTCTTCAATCCACCTCGTCATACTGCAAGTACAAATAGAAAAATTTACTTGCTTGAAACATTTATATTCTTTTGATTATGAAAAAATATCAGAACATAAAAAATTTACTTGCATACCATCTTTTGTCGGTGATGGGAAACAATTGTTCTAGTATATTATTCAGTTGGATTTCTGATAATGGATGACTTACGTGAGGCTCCGTTGATACAAGATGCCCCAATATCATTTCCTTTGTGATCTGTTGTTGCACATATCTTGTACCTCCACTCACTCCACCCTTGGCCCTTGCTTTAACCATGTCTTTTATGATAGAAATGTTTTTTCGAATCTCTCCCTATTCAACTAGATGCTGACCCTGGTGTAACACACACCTAGTATACCTTTTATCTTTACTTTGTGGTATACAATAATAAATATAACAATAGCAAACTGAAACACACGTTGGCTCCAAATAACAATGAAGACAAACAAGTGATCCAATTTCATTTGTGAGTGCACCAATTAACAGACTCTTTGCTAGCCGACCTTTCCACTGTCTTTGGTTTCTATTTCCAGTCTGCACATAGAATGGACATGCATCGCCCATACACATTAGATGACCTGCACACTTTGCCTTACGAACAATGCTAGGGAAAGAAATAATATTGCTTGTCACATAGTGAGACATACATGTCCATCAAACTTTGATTCCATGCCTGACATAAGATTCTTTCGTTCAGTATAAGGAAGCTCAAAAAAACTGCAGGTATCTCATCTACTTTGTAATTATGTTCCACCTGATTATACACTTGCAACAATATATTTTTGGACGGTAAGGCCTTAATAAGCTTGACCACAGTATGCACTTCATTCTCCCCTATGTATTCATTATCATCCTCTAAGACGATAGGTTGTATGGTTGATACCTTATTCTTTTTCTCACAAACACCATCACACTCATCTAAATAATCTCCTATCTTGATTACTTCAATCTTCTCTCCTTTTTTAGCATGGTGTTGTTCATCGTCACCTAAGATTGGACAAGTTTCTAGAGCAATATCCATATCAGCCACCTTCTCATAATGGTTGGCGATTCTTGAAGAATTCACATTTAGAGTATTTTCTACCAAAAATCTTTCACCAAATGCAACATCTATAGAAAAAAATGTTTTCCCATCAATAATCTCCTTTGGTACTTCTATGGAAGCATCCTCCTCACCATTCAATGATTGCAAAAGTGAAATACCTCCACTAGGAATGTTGAAGTGACGATTGAGGGTTGATTCAGATACCCGACCTTGTTTGTCCTTTATTCTCAGTATTAGCTCAGAAGAATCCACTGGCCCGACAATGTGCACTCTGATGTTCATACTGCCAGAAATATGGAATGCAAAAAATTGAGCGCAATTCAGAAACACAAAAAGTGGTGATGTATCTGAATTTTCACTTTTTTGATATCCTAAAACAAAATATGCAGCAATGCAAATAACAAAGTGCTTTTTCTAGAGTGATTACATATTCTAATTCCTATACAAGCTGGTTGTGTAAGTATAATTCACTTAGGTCTATGCAAATTAGTAACGAGATATAGGTAGATTTTCTTCCATTGCCAATTATGGTAGAGTAGGTTTTACATTGTGAGTTAATTAGTTAGTCTATTTATATGGTAGGTTTCTTATGGTAGACTAACTCATATGGCAGGCTACTAAAGAGGTAGTATACAATGACAAGCCAATTTTTGGTGTATGCTTTATATGGTAGGCTCAGTTTTTATTGTAGGCCATGTATATGAATTTGGTAGGCTTATTATAAATGAAAGTTCGCTACGTGTGCCATACGAAGTAATGAGCACTGGACCATAATTACTTTTGTTCAGTGAAGCATGCAAATGTTTAATGTAAACGTCCTAAGGCTAGAAAGATCAGAGGAATAGCTTTACGCCACGCTAATAGCATTTAATCCTTCAATTTTTGGAACGCCACTATAGCACTTTGAACGCGGGTTTGAATTACAATAAGTTTAATTTCTGTTTTTTTCTTTTAAATTATGCATGTTATGGCTCATTATACTTAATAGTCGATTAAGCATTATACAAGAAGTAATGTACAAGAAGTGTTACTTGCTATTCAGACATGCTATTCAGAAGTGCAAGTGGTGTTATTCAGACGTGCGCAAGGAGACTAGTTGCAGAAGAGCACAAGGATACTGGCAAAAGAGTGCAAGTAGACTGGTTGTAGAAGAGCGCAAGGAGACTGATTGCGACTAGTTGTAGAGGAGACTATTTGCGCAAAGGAGACTAGTTGTAGAGGAGATAATTTGCGCAAGGAGACTGGTTGCAGAGGAGACTAAAGAGAGAGAGTAGATTTTATAAATAAATTCAATTATGCCCTTCCAGCAAAAGTCTTATGACGAGGGATGATAATTGGAAAAGTACTTATGTAGGGTTTTTGGCAAAGGGTTAGTTTTGCCTCAAAAAACTACTTTTTGGCACTTCTCCACAAGTTTATAGAAGGATTTTTCAATACCAACTATAACTCGCTTTAGCCTAGGCGGTCTTGGGAAGAGTCTATCAAAGACAAAGTCACTCACCAAAGAGGCTTGGGATAAAATTATTATAATATTTTTTATAAAAAGGGCCCTCGACAGTCGTGAGGGGAGCTATCAAAGATCCCTAGGGTCGCTTCCCAACAAGAGTAATGGCCCAATTCATTTTTTTTGTTTTATTTTTTTTTTTTATTTTTTTATAAAAAAATAAACCCTTGCAGATTTCTCTGTGTCCTGGTTTCAACGAGATGGAACTTCAGAGGCCTCTACAAAAGTTTGTTGTTGTTTTTTTTTTTTGTTGACAACAAACTCTTGTAGATTTCTCTGTGTCCTGGTCTTAGTGAGACTAAGATGGAATTTCAGAGGCCTTCACAAAAGTTTGTTGTTTGTTTTTTTTTCTTTTTTTTTTAAAAGCTACGGTAAAAAAAAAAACGAGGGTAACTAGATCGTCAAAAGTTAAGGTTTAAAAAACATAGCAAATAAAAAATGAAATGAAAAACACAACTCCGAAAAAGACCTCAAAGATAACGTAAAAAGAGAAGAGAGAAAATAACTAAAATTATATAAAAAAAAATTAAGAGGTGAGGAGAAGAGAAAGAATGGTATACGCAGGAGAATGGAGAGCACAGTTTGGGATGCGGGTTCTTGGAGTGCGACAGTGAGGGAAAAGAGGAGAGAGCGGAGCAGATAATCGGGGGTGGGGAGGGAAAGAGAGAGCAGGCAGACAGGCAGGGAGATGCGAGCAGAGACGTGGAGGAGGTGGAGCGTAGGGAGGCAGGGAGGTGAAGCGATGAAGGAGGTGAAGGAGGTGGAGCGAGCAGGGAGGCAGGGAGGTGAAACGAGCAGGGGAGAGGGGGAAGCAGGGAAGGGAGGTGAAGGGGTGAGTGGATGAAGGTGAGGGGAGGGACGTGATCGGAGGAGAGGGGGGAGCAGCCGCGTACCAGCAGCAGCTTGCAGCAGATGGGAAGGGGGAGGGAGCGAGCAAGAGGGGAGTGGAGCTATAGGCAGTGAGCAGCAAGCAAGGGAGGGAGGGATCGAGGAGAGAGCGAGAGAGCAGCAAACAGGAGCAGCGAGCGAGCAGGGAGGAGAAAGGGAAGGCATCGAGGGAAGAGGGGGAGCGGAGCAGCAGAGAGAGGGGAAGAGAGCGAGTGAGGAGAGAGCAGCAGGGAGAGCAGGGAGCAGAGGAGAGAGAGAAGCAGAGAAAGGAGGTGGAGCAGGAAGGAAGGGGCGAGCAGCAGGGAGTGCAGGGAGCGAAGGAGAAGGGGGAGGGAGGTGAGCAGGGCAGTGAAGAAGGTGGAGCGATGAAAGAGGGTGAGAAGAGAGCAACAGGGAGAACAGGGAGCGAAGGAGAGGGGGAAGCAAGGAAGGGAGGTGGAGCGGGAAGGAAGGGGCGAGCAACAGGGAGAGCAGGGAGCGAAGGAGAAGGGGGAGGGAGGTGAGCAGGGCGGTGAAGAAGGTGGAGCGATGAAGGAGGGTGGGGAGAGAGCAGCAGGGAGAACAGGGAGCGAAGGAGAGGGGGAAGTAGGGAAGGGAGGTGGAGCGGGGAGGAAGGGACAAGCAGTAGGCAGCGAGCGATGAGACCGAGAAAGGAGGGAGGAGCGATGAGAGCGAGAAGGGGGGGCAGCAGCGAGCAAGCGAGAGAGAGAGAGGAAGCGAGCGAGAAGGGGACGAGGGTGAGAGGGAGCGAGCAAGAAGGGGGTAGGGAAGGAGGGAAGAGAGAGTTTTTTTTTTTTTTTTTTGAAAACAAGGTTAAGAGGGGTTTAGAAAGGGAATTATATATATATATATATATATATATATATATATATATATATATATATATATATATATATATATATATATATATATATATATATATATATATATATAAACAACCAAAACTAAGATTACGGTAATATGAAACAAAACACACTTTTTAAACAAGGGAACTAAAGTCGTAATTTGGAAAAACCTTAATCAAAATTAGCTACACAATATATAACTTAAAAAACAAAAACTAATCCTTTGATAGCTTGGTTTTTTTCATGGAAATGGAAGATTCCAGAGAATGGAAAAAAGAGGAGGTGAGGAGGAGGAAGCAGAAAAGAGTGGAGAAGAGTGGAGAAAGAGAAGCAGCTGTGCGGTGAGCAACATTGGCGCTCCCCGACAACGGCGCCAATTGTAGTCAGTTGTAATATAGGGGTCCGTTCACTGGGAGTCGCCCGTGCACACCTGCATAGCAAGAGAGAGAGAGAGAGAGAGAGAGAGAGAGAGAGAGAGAGAGAGAGAGAGAGAGAGAGAGAGAGAGAGAGAGAGAGAGAGAGAGAGAGAGAGAGAGAGAGAGAGAGAGAGAGAGAGAGAGAGAGAGAGAGAGAGAGAGAGAGAGAGAGAAGGGAGATAGATAGAGGTAGAGAGATAGAAGGAGTGATGAGAGAGAGAGAGAGAGAAAGAGCTCACCAAGGATGGTTGGGGCTATGGGTGCTCGAGCACCTACCCATAGCTATGCACCAATCACCATGAGAGAGAGAGAGAGAGAGAGAGAGAGAGAGAGAGAGAGAGAGAGAGAGAGAGAGAGAGAGAGAGAGAGAGAGAGAGAGAGAGAGAGAGTGTGTGTGTGTGTGTGTGTGTGAATTTGCTTAGAAATTTCTTCTTGTTGAAAATGGCCTACCCTATAGGGAGGTCTATTGGGTATGGAACTTCCAAGAATCATGTCTATCGTATGATCTTTAGGTCTTTCAGGGGGTAAGGACTTTGGTAGCTCATCAGAAAAACAAGAAGAATACTTTAATAAGAAGTCTTTTCTATTATTGTCCAAAGAATGTGCATTTCCATCAACATCATCATCCATACTTTGAACAAACAACAAATAAAAAAATACCACTTTCTTTAGTACTTTTGATACTTGAATATGGCTTACCAAGGGAATTGTTTCGCCACTCTGTCCTGCATGCACACTAACGTCTTTACCTTTGTGCTTCCATGAAATCAAATGCTTATTGTAGTCCACCAGAGGATTGTGCATTTTGTGCCAAGGCATGCCTAAGATTACATCTACTCCCTGCAAAGGACTTACCATGAATTCTATAGGTTCATAGTAGTCAGAGATTTGGAGCTTAAGTTTTCCAATTATAGGGTATATGTTTGCATCACCATCACCAAAAGCACCTTTAGCCTTAAGCATAGATTCGGAAAAAGAACCAACTCCTATCTCTTGTGCAAGCTTAAAAGAGATGAAATTATGAGAGGAGCTTGCATCAAAGAGAATTAGACAAAGTTTGTTATGGACTTGTCCCCATGTTTTGAGAAGGTCATGGGTTTGAGTATCTTCAATGCTTTGTACGGCCACCTGCTTTCCTTTGTCTACACTTGAAGCTTTGGCATCTTTGAGTGGACATTTGAAGAAAAGGTGTCTTTTTTTCCCACACTTGAAGCATCTTCCTTCCTTGCGATAGGCATGCATTTGTTCTTTGGAAAGGCGTTGAGTCTTTTCATTTAAATTTTGAGCTGTAAGAGGTTCCTTCCTTTTGTTCCCGCCTCCATTTCGATGACTATCCTGCAGCTCAATTCTGGTGGCATAGTATATGACTTGTTCTAAAGTATCAGCTTGTACTAGATCTAAGCCATATTGTATACTTTTATAAACCCGAATAGAACTTCCTTTTCTATTCTTTCTTGGAAATGGAATGCAAAGTCTGAACTTTCAAAAGCAACTCCCAAAATCTCTTAACATACTCAACTAGTTTCTCATTTTTTTTTTGCCTAAAGATGTCCCAAGTAGCTAAAGTATCTTTCTTATATTCTTTTGGCAAAAAGTGGGCTTTAATTTGTTTTTTAAAGCTATGCCATGTGGATGCAGCTTCATGATTTAATTTCATAGCAACCACCATAGTGATGCATACTTATCTAGATGTAATGTTGCAAATCGAAGTTTGGAATGATTTGAGTATCTACTTTTCTCAAAGAAAGTATCAAGATTTCGAATCCAAGCAAGCAAACTCTCTTCATTGCTACTATCTCCATCGAACTTGGAAAACTTAAAAAAGTTATTATCAATCTTAGCAAACCTCCTTTTTCTAGATCGAGAAGAAAAAATCGACTTGGAGGAAATATGAGGTGATGACGACATAGATGAAGAGGAGCTTGAAGAGCCTCATGAGGAGCTATCCATCTTTGATTGGAGTTTTTGGAATTTACCTGAAATACACAAACTCAAGGCAAAAAGTACGAATAGACTTGTGATTCAGAGAAATGCCATTCTCCAAAAAGGAAGATAGAAGCTCGCATTAACAAAGTATTGTCCCGAAAATAGAAAGCAAGTTGGAGATCCAATTCTCGAGGATCCCCCAAATGGAGTCTATTAGCTCTAATATTAAAGAGATCTTGTAAGAAGAAGGAAATTCGAACGGAAGGGAAATCTATTCGACAGTAAACATACAAAGTCCTGTGTATTGGCATTTGTTTCAAGAATGAATACACAAGGCCTTCACATCAATTTCACAAAAAATAAAGAAAAAATAGTAGACCTTGGCTCTGTTACCAAACTGTGAACTTGAGGTGAAGGTCTACTGATTTCTAAAGTCCTGACTTTAAATGTTGTGACTTAAAAAGAACAAATCAGCAAAACATTGTTGAATAAAACCGTAAAGAACTCAAAGCTTAGTGAAGAAATTCAACATTCAATTACAAAAGCATTCATTCATGAGACTTGCTGAGGGGTCAAGATGGGGACCCCCCTCGCCCCCCCCCCCCCCCGAAGGATTTTCTTTTAAATTATGCAAGATCAAATGGCCCAAGGCCAAATACATATACAGTGGTTTGGGAAGTTGGATTCCTAAATATTTACATCAACCAGATGTTAACAAATTTTGGATCTTAAAGAATCTTATACCAAGAAAAGTGGTTTCTTATGACATGCAAAAGCTTACTGATCAAGAAAAGAGCATGCATAAGCATTCGACATTAGATGGCATGACATGCATGAATCAAATCTGACATGCAAACTTCAATTCCAACATGCAGAGTCATTAGGCTAGGGATGGTATGGCATGCAAGCTCTAGTTCCAACATGCAAGCTTCAAATCATACATGCAAGTTCCCAAATTAGACATGCAAGCTCCCAAATCAGACATGCAATTTCCAATCAGACATGCAACTCCCAAATCAAACATGCATGACCATTAAGCTATGGATGGTGTGACATGCAAAGTCATTAAGTCATGGATGGTGTGACATGCAAAGCCATCAAGTCATGGATGGTGTGACATGCAAGGCCATCAAGTTATGGATGGTGTGACATGCAAGGCCATCAAGTTTTGGATGGTGTGACATGCATGGCCATCAAGTTATGGATGGTGTGACAGTTTTAGAGATGAGAGAGAGAGAGAGAGAGAGAGAGAGAGAGAGAGAGAGAGAGAGAGAGAGAGAGAGAGAGAGAGAGAGAGAGAGAGAGAGAGAGAGAGAGAGAGAGAGAGAGAGAGAGAGAGAGAGAGAGAGAGAGTGTAAAAGGTTCCAAAATGGTTCCAATCCAAGCTTGATAGATTCTCCTCAAGCCATAGCTCCAAGCTTTCTTCCAAGCACCTACACACATAGAGGCAAAACAAAAATGAATAGGAGATGAATAATGAGGGAGAGGGGTGAGTTAGTCCTTTTATAGGGAATGTGTAGCCTTGAGGGAGTGGCTGAGGTGTCCAAAATAAGTGTGAGAGGTGTAAGGGAGACTCTAGGAGAAGTAAAGTGAGAGGGTGAGGTGTATAGGTATGAGAGGGTGTTTATCAATTAGTTAGAGCAAAAGGGGAGAACTACGAGGGGACATTTTCTTAGGTGTCTTATGGCTTACAAGCCATGTGGAAAAGTAGGTAAGTTACATATTGATAAGGATGGAAGGTAGGTAGCTTAACATTTAATGTTAGCCACTTTCAAGTTGAATTTTTCTTGGTTTACAACATTGGGATTCACCCAAGTGTTTTTCATGACATGGGAAAGGCTTTGTATATGTCCATCTTATCTTGCATAATTTTCATCAATTCCTAGGCCCTTTTTTCTAGGGGTTGCCCATCCCCAATCATAGTGGAGTGTGACACAAAGGGTGATCAGTCCTGTGGTTTCTTCTCCAAATCTTTATAGACTTGATTGAGCCTTCTTCATGTACCATCTTTAAGCTTTAAGAAGCTTCTTTAGATTCATTCTTCAGGTACTCTTCTTAGTATCTGCACATACCCTTAAGATAAGGTTAGGAGTCATACCATAAAATGGTTCATCATTAGATTCTATTTCTAGAACCTGTATATCAAACTATTAGCATTGATCTATAGTTTCATTTCTTGTCTTCAGGTAATGATACTTGCACTCATATTTCATCAGTTAGAGTAATAAGCTCTAATATTCAAAATATGTTTCGTACAAAAAGAATGGAAGACTGGATAGCCTTTATTTCTTGGTCAATTTGGTCTATACAATTTTACATGCAACATAAGGATCCAGATCGCTATGGAATGAAAAAAGTACCAGCTCAGCCACCACAGAGATCGGCAATGGCTAAAGTGGAATCAGTTGAGACAACGTTCTAACCAGGTGATCCAATGGAGCAATCTACCAGAAGAGGCCATAACTATGGTGGATGTTGATATTTGCAATCATGAAGCGAATATCGCACCAGTTCCTAAGAAAGACAACAAGGATGAACCCAACTACAGGGGAAGGAAAGGGAAAAAAAAGTGTTGGAGTCCGTGAAGTCGGTCCAAATGGACCCGGACGCAGCGTTATCTTCCTCACAGATGACTGAATAACAAGTCACGCTAAGATCAACATGCTGAAGGAGGTAACACCAGTTCACGAGATGCCAGAAACCTTCAAGAACTATACTTTAGACGACGTGGTAATCATGATGCCGCAAGCACAAAGAAAACCTAACCAAAATTAGAAACCAGCGAATTTTTGCAGTTTCTCAGTTTTTTAAACCTTTTGCCCATTTTTGACATCTTTTCCACCTTTTTGAATGCCTTTTCGCCTTTTCACATTTCCATCGATAACAATCTTTACCATCTATCTAACATCATGACTTTTTCTTTCTCTACTGACAGTACTAGCACGAAAAAGGTTATCCAACGTGAGATACCTACTGCCACTCAGATCTGCGCCCCGCCATCTGATTTCTTGATAAACCCTTGGCTTCAAGCTGCTGGTCCCCTTCTTGAAGCATTGGACTTTTATCTGACGATTTTCTCTTCTGACATAAACATGGACCTAGCTCTCCATGCATATGCCACATGGGACGCGCCGAACTCACATTTTCATATCTTGTACCAAGGTACTACGTACAAGGTATGAATCAATGCTAACTCCATGGTCACCATCGGCATCATGTCCACAGTGATCGCCAAACCATCTTCCATCGCTAGGCTAAAACCCTCATCAAACCCTACGTAACAGCCACCACTTCTTAGCTCCCAGTGAAAACTAACAATGGTTATTTGATAGAGGCTATCAATGACTCCGTAATCCAAGCAGCCGCTTACCTGTTAAACCACTTCTTGGTCGTGTCAACTTTTCGGCAAGGACCGCATTCAGTCCACGCTTTTGAGCCAAATCATGGAATCCTTCTTAGAATTCCCAAGCCCCTCGGTTGTGCCATATAACTGGCATACCTTCCTTCTGTATGAGCTATCAATCACCATCAAGCCTAACACACGCGAGCGTATCGCCGCCGGACCCCTGCTCTCCTGCTCTATAACTTTGCCTGTGCACTTCTTGAAGAGAAGGCTCGCGGGTTTAACCCTTCCACCATCCTGTCTGCCACCGTTCCACATACTAACATGGTCCCACCTTCTGTTGCATCCACCTCCCAGCATCCAGCAGTGACTGACACAATGACCAGCAAATGCATGTGTGGTGCTACCTCATCTTCATCTAGCCCTTCTAACACCCGACAACGCACAGCCCCCTCACAACCTGAATCCATGACTTCTGTTTTCTCACTTTCTTCCACCACCACTTTTGTTTTTGTCGCTCCAATTCCTCCACCTTCATCTGTTGTTCTCGCCTCATCCACATCCTCCCTCACCATCGCTTCTTCCATCCCTCCTACCATTTCCATCCCATTTGCAGAAATAGACCCAGAGGACTCACAAATCTCGTCTAACATCCTCCTCTAGATGAACCTTTTTGATAATTCTTCTTCGACACGTACCTCCATTCTTGACACCACCCTTGAGTTTCCTTCCATCCCCCCTGTTCACTCATTTGAGCAACTCATTCTCACGCCTATCGCCACCACTTCCACCCTGCTCGCACCTCTCTCCACTTCATACCAACAGCGTGCCAAGGGTGATAAACCATTGTCCGATGAAGCATTTGTTCAACAAACATATACCAGATCTCCTCAGCGTGCTGATCCTACACAGCCGGAGGATATGGTCAAGCCTGAGACGCTCGTAGAAGATGATGATGCTGCCAATGTGCAGATTATTCCACCACCGCAGCAGCCACAACATGCACCAAAACACACACCGGCGGTCCCCACGAATTTATCTTCGGCGCACCAACTTTTTGGCACTTTTGTCGAGGAAGCGGTGGTGGTCAAAGCAATGTTGGACGCTCGGATAGTCACCAAACTCACCAAACTCTAGCAAGACCTACAATTGGCCAGCCAACATGAGCAAGCACAAAAGGACGAGGTCCTCTAGTTGAAAAAACACGAAGAGAGCCTTCAAAACTACATTACAGGCATCTCAAAGGTACCCACGGACGCCTCAACAAAAGTCCAAGAGCTCCAGCAAGAAGCTGCGCAAAGGCTAGGCCCCTCCAGGCGCAATTACAGATTTACAAAACGGAAGACACGCGTCTGGGACCGGAGGTGCAAGCACTCAAAAACAAGAAGGCCGCCTGGCTCGCGCAACCAGTACCTATAGATAGGCCTTCTTACGCAAGCAGAGATGAATCTTTACAAGCAGCAGGTGCTGGTATACGCACAAACCTTGAGTAAGTACCAGGCAGAATTTAATAAGTATCGCGCAAGTGCCAACCAAGAGCTCAATCAGGCCAAGAGCGCCCTCGAGGCGTGCCAGAATCTCATGGCACAGAAACCTCAACCGGCCCTAGTGGTGATTCTACCACCATCGATTTTTTATCCTCCGTAGGCTAGCCAGAGCCAAGATCAAGGGCAAGTAGCGACGGGGTCACATGTGCAAGATCAAGAGCAAGATACAGGCCTTGACACCACCCAACAAGTGGATCCGAGCCAAGCGCAAGCCTCCTCATCCCAAGGCTCGAGATCCATTTCTGCCAGCCGCGCCTTCAAAAGGCCAAAATCGGTAGAGGACGAAATCAATGCCTACCTGGTCCGGTATCCATATGAAACCTCACGCGGCGGCTGGCAGCTACTAGTCTCAATCAAGAAGGCCAAAGACAACGAACTGGCCTTCATCCCAACCTTGGCTCCTCAACCAGAATGGCACAGGAAGCGGTTTAAAAGAGAACCTATGGCCATTAGGGAATATTTCACGAGTCCATGCCAACTACGGGTCAATGCCCACTATGTCCCCTACCCACGCAGATCCAAATGGGCAGAGTGCGGCACCCCAATGGACAAGATTACCATCGAAACCCTGAACTGGCCAAAGATCCATTCTGAATATGGGTGGACGACGGACGTAGATGCCAAACGGGCTCTAGTCCAGTTTGCTAAAGAATTTGTAAATTGTCCAGATCCCACAGTTCGCGCGGCCGCACAATATGCTTGGGACTTGGAGTATTTGATGGGCATCGCCACCAAATGGGACGACTTTCTCCCATCGATTTGTTTTGACCCAAACAAGGCCCTGGCATCACAAAAAGTCGAAGACCAATTGCCAGTGGCCCAAGTGTACTATAGAGCGGCACTTCTTGGCGACCCCATGGCAATCCAGATTTCAAGCTTGGATTGACCAGCATTGGCTCAATGGCGTCCATCAGTCCTTCTACGTTACCAAGGACAAGAAGAGCACGACCAGATTGGAATTCATGGAAGAGGTGACCGAATATCTTTTTTTACAAACGATGCTAAACGGAGCTTATACTAAGCCCCATAGTGCCGAGGGACCAGCACTATTTCAGGTCGGAGGCCCTGTTGAGGGTGTGACCGTGTAAATAAATAAATTAGTCGATAATAGTTGCGAGGGTTTTTTATAGTTTGTTAGAGGAAATATGGAGATACATTATATAAGCAAGCCAAAAAAAAAATGCATACAACATTGTATACAAATTTTATGTTCAATCAAAGTCACACGTGTTAGAAGTAATATAGGCTTTCGAAATCAAACAATATTCAAAAGTTTGGCAAGTGCTAAAAGAAAATGGCAAATTACTAGTTGTTTCACATTGATCACAAATAAGATCTCTTGTCATGGTCAACCATAAAATCATAATATTATCTCAAATCAAAAGTGGGATAGATCGACTTCATTTTGTAATTGAAACATTTAGGTGGTAACAATCTTTAAACTCTTATATATAATGAGTTGGATATTTGGAAGATAGATACTAAAATTCGAAGTAAAAAAAAGATTACCTTTCCAAGTGGAGAAATATGTAGAACTTGTCAAAATAAAAAATATCTACAATCCTGTATAGAGCATTATGCTCCTCCTATTGGTCCCCTTTCTCTAAATAAGCAAAGAGAGCTTTCCTATTGTTGAATGAAATGTGAAGCTTATCCGATGTAATTTGTAGAGCTTGCAATAAAAACAATGGCCACTTGGAGATGATGGTATGGTATGGACTCGTTTGTTTGTTTGGGCCAACAAAACAAAATATCTTCTGGAAGATGCGTTTTTGCAACTAAGGGGGGCGGGACTCTCCTTGCTCGCCACCTTTCCTTTCTTTACAATTTTGTCCTACAGCCAAGTTTCAGCTCTCTGCTCAAAGAGCGAGCCACGTGGCAGTTTCTGGAGAAAGGCTATGGTTTCATTTAGTCTCTAATTCCTTCAACCAAATGGCATGCTGTCCAGCGCAGATATGCATGAAAACATAATTGGGTGATCAACTCATTGATTTCTTTTCATATCAGGTGATTGATTTCTTTTCATGTGGAAAAGCCATGGACAGGCGAACGTTTCTAGCAGAGGAGGTGCTAAGAAAGGTCAAGAAGTGAATGTTTGTAGCAGAGGAGTTGCTAAGAAAGGCCAAAAAACACTGAGCTTTTTCCTTTTCATAGAAAAGTGGTGGAGAACTGAACGTTGGCAATAGAGGAGTTTGCATGCTTGGAGAGGAGCGGAGTTTGCATGCTTGTAGAAAAGCAGGTGGGCAGTTGTTGGGCTTTTTGTTTTGTTTTCAAGAACTTCCATGCAAAAAAGCATGAGCGGTTTCTGGAGTCACAGGATTTTTTTTATGCGTGTTCATGTACAAAAGAAGCGGACTTGTTGCTAGCAAAACATATAGGAGTGGACAGTTGCAGCCAATCAGGCTAGTCAGCACAAGTTGGTAGGAAGAGGAGAGACCTTGTTGTGTGTTTCTAGGCAATCAATAGACGTTGGAGCTTTTTAGTGTTAATTTTTGTTTCTGGTTCATACAAGAGTGATGACAGAGACAGATTACAACGGATAGGTGCAGCCAATCAGGCTACTAAGCAAAACTTGGCAGGAAGAGGACGAAGATTTGGAGCGAAGATTTGGAATCAGTCGGAGTACAGCGACTGAAAATTGGCACTCAGAGGATGGAGCTTGTGTATTTGCAAGCAATCAGTGGACGTTTTAGCTTTTTATTCTCTATTTTTCTCTATTCTCTGTCTTTCTTGCGACAACAGCAAGGAGTTTCCAGGTATTTATGTGAAGTTCATCTCATTCTCTGTATGGATGTGTTGTGAAAGTGTAATCATAGTTTCTAAATTGAAGCGTTAAAACAGAGCTATTTTGGCATGGGGTGTTAATCTCAGAACTTAAATTTGTTTTTTGGAAAAACATGTAGTCATATCAATTGTTAGTTTATAGAGTCCAAGACGCATATCTTCATTTTGTACACGAATAGGATCACCCGTAGCTGGGACATGGGAGATTTGTTTAAGGAAGCATAGCTGAACAAAACCATCATGGGCAGTCTAGATGAAGAGTCTACAATGATCAGACAACCTACACTTCTGTATTTGCATGCGAGCAAAATCGTTGCCTGTGAATTAATATTAAGGTAAAGTAGTTTTTGTTTCAGCTTTCAGAGATGAAGGCAGATGTACAGTGATTTCATATCCATCAAAGTCTATAATAAAACCTGCATTAGCAACTGCATGTGAACGAGTAGTGCGTTCGTTTGCTAAAACATGTTCATATTTTTATATATGTACCCTATGCATATACATAGTCTATCGATGATCACGCGCCCACCCAAGTTTCCGAGGTCGATTTGTCCATTACGGGTCACATGAACGTTTCTTTCGCCTGTACCTGGGACATGGGAGATTTGTTTAAGGAAGCATAGGTGAACAAAACCATCATGGGCAATCTAGACGAAGAGTCGTACATTAATGTAAAGTAGTTTTTGTTTCAGCTTTCAGAGATGGAGGTAGATGTATAGTCATTTCATATCTACCAAAGTCTATATTAAAACCTGCATTAGCAACTGCATGTCAACGAGTTGTGCGTTCATTTGCTAAAATAAGTTCAAATTTCTATATACGTACCCTATGCATATACGTAGTCTATCGATGATCACGCGCCCACCCAAGTTTCTGAGCTCGATCGATCCATATGAGTCACATGAACGTTCTTTTGATCAGAAGATTGTAAATTGTTATTATCATGTTACTGTCATTGCTCCAGATTTCATAGACTACTGGTCTTAATGCCTCTTCTGATACTCGTATTTCAGGAAGCCAACAAGGTGCATAATAATAATAGTAATAGCTAGCTCACACACCAATCACGTCAGTAGCCCACTTTGAATTTGTCTTCATGTGTTCTACAGTTTTAAGAAGAGTATGTTTTGCACAAAAAGTGCATATAGTTAGATCACACACCAATCACGTCAACTGCCGACGATCTTCAATTTGCTTTCATGTGTTCTAGAGTTTTAAAGAGTGTGTGTTTTGCACAAAGAGTGTATATAGTTGCTTGTAAGTTCTGAATTGTGACATGAGAGTCTGAGATCATGATATGATCATGATGAAATCTTTTGCTTAGTAACTCATGGGCTCAAACCAGTAATCAATATAAAAATGATTTATTTTTGCAAACTAATATTCATATTCTAATTGGATGTCGATTTTTAAATATTTGTATGGTCATTTTAAATTAACAATACATTATTTTCTCTTGCACCTTGTTAAAAATTCACTATAGGTATGCAAAATATGTATTAAAGTTTAGAGTCAAACTAATTATTCATATAAACTTAAGCTTAAAATATTTAATAATCTAAATGAAAAGGAAAACTTAAAGTTCGATTTTAGATAGCTTTTGATATGCTCATAGGCTATAAGAAATTGAAATATGATCGATGGCAGGCCAGGCATGGCCAAGGGTGTTGGCGATGGCATGGCGCTTACTACCGGTTAATTTGTTGTTGTCTACCATTTGGGTTGAATGACAATAGGTGTCAGAATTGGCAGAGGGCTTCGCTGAAAAATTTCACGCGTCAGAGGAAAGTTGTGCAGGAACGGTAGCTGGAGCTGGAGCGAAGGATGGTAAAGATGAAACCCCGTCTCCTGTTGAACTCCAAAACTCTGTCATGCGTCATTTTGCTCAGCAGTCTATTCTACATGATCCTCCCCATCTTATCATTGACACACATAAACGTTAAGCCATTTTTCTACACGAATTGTCTGGCGGCGATGATGGCGATGATCTACTTACTAACTGTTTCTTCTTGGATTCAAGGCTTTTGTAAAAGATCTAGGTTCAATCCAAATGTCTCTTTTAATCTATTTCTAGAGTGCTGTTATCTCCTTCTAGCTGTTAACTGACTGTTCTAACTGCTCTGCTATGCATGTGTTTGCAATGTGCATATAGGATCTGACACTTAGACAGGCTTAGAGCCTCTTCCGTGATCATCCAGCTGTGTCCTCTGATGCTCCAACTTTAGGGTCGATCCTTCGTATGCATGACTTTTCTAGTTGAGTTGTTCATTTGTCAACTAGAATAGCTATCTGTGCTTCACCAGAACTGAGCTTTGGTGCATGTATGCTGACTAGATCATGGTCACTTGCATGGTCTCCCTTGAATTTGCCCTTTGTGAACATAGCCTCCTCTTGAAGTGTTGATGTAGATCCACCTCTTGCTTGAAGCCTATATTCTTCATTGATCAAGATCTCTTAAAGATCCATCAAACTTGGCAAAGTCTTTTGAATAGCAATACTTTGAGCAATGTTAGCATGAGCATCCAACAATCCATTAAGAATAACTTGAAAAAGCTCTCCTTCCTTAATATTCTCATTTATGCAAGCTAACTCATCATTCAATGCTTTCACTCTCAAAACAAATGTGTTGGGACTTTCTTCACTCTTTTGCAAACAAGAAAAGATTTGTCTTCTAAGAGTCAACACTCTAGAAGTAGACTTGGATTCATAAAGCTTCTTCAATGAATCCCAAGCACCCTTAGATGAAGTACTCTTACCAGCCTCCTTGAGAAGCTCATTGGTAACATTCATCTTGATCATGTGTAGAGCCCTTTTGGCCCTCTTATCATACCTCATTTGATCTTGTTGTATTGCTGGTCTCTCCACCAAACCTACAACAATATCCAAAACATCATTCATCTCAAGAAGTGATTCCATCCTCACCTTCCACAATGAATAGTTACTTGGCATAAGCCTATCATTGGCTTCCAACATGACACCACTTGCCAGTTGCCATGTAGCAATGACCCGATCTTCTCTTTCAACCTGTTTCTTGCCAATTCCATAAACACTTTGTTGAACTCCCTCCATGTGTTTTTTTATGATAGTAGGATAAGATATTTTACTAAATATCCATGACAATATTTTTTGGTTTACACCTGTAAAAAGAGCAGGAGAATATCTAGCAATAATATTAACACAAATATTATTGTTCATGTGAAATTTACACAAGATCAACTTATCTCAAAAGATACCAACCACCAAAAATTATTTTCTGATTGACCACTAAAATTGAAATCTTCATTATGACATGAATTTGAAAGTGCTCCATTCATGATTGTAAGACTAACTCTCTTCATTTTCAGTCCTTTAATAATCTCTAATTCATCCAACTTTAGAATCACTATCAATTTACTATTCACTTTCTCGTTTGTAATGTTATAAAATTCTATGAATCTCAACAATTGATTAATATCAATAAAAAAAATTGTTTGAATTGTCATATTGTAAAGATTCTCTCTTTGAGCAATATGCTTCATTGATATGAAATGAAATACCTACTATCTTTTGTATGCCTTGGTATAGCATGTTTCTTTTTATTTTCAAATGAAACGGTCGTGGAATTAGACACTTCTTGATACTTACTATGTTTCCTTTATCATTTTGAACATGGTAGCATATGCTCCTCTACTAATACTAGAAAAATCGCATGCGCCTTGAACTAAAATATGGTCCACCATTTTCCCAACCTCGTGGCATAATGTTCTCAGTAATAGTAGCTTTTTATTTTACTCATTCTACTTGTGCTCAATATTGATTTTGTTGACTTCGGATTCACAAAAGAATTTAATGAATTTTCAATGGAATTGTCATCTATCATATGGTCTTGAGCAACCAATGTAGATCTGCACAACAAATATCATTGTCAAAAGAAGGTTGCTTAGAACCCTAAAAGTGTACCCCATAGCATATTTTTGTTGTTCCAAATTCGCCATGATACATCTTAGTACCCTAAAAAAATTTGTAGATACTCTACTCTAGCCTAGAGCACAAGTTCTGACTCAAAATTTACGTTTTCATTGAGTATCAAGTGAGAACCAGCGATTCATAGTTTTCGGTGCTACCAAACTGGTTTCTTTGAAGAAAATGCAGAGGTTTTCGAGAATTTGTCAAGCTTCATCTTGATTGTCTATAATTTGGCTTTCACGAACTCTATACATCCAAAAATCCTAAACCTTATCATGCCAACAATAATTTTGTCTTGCAACCGAGGTTTTGATACCAACTTAACAAAATTGAAATTAGAAGCTCTTCAAGCTTGATCAAGAAGCAAGCTAATTCTACTCAAATTTGACAACTGTATTTCTTAATTATCAAAGAAAAGTCATAACTATAGATTATATACAAGTTAGGGCTTAGTAGGCAATAGCCCGTTGATCCAAAAATTTAGAAAGAGTGAGAAATGAAATGAACCGTGAAAGAAATGATTAAAGATTGCAATTCTAACTAATAAAATGGTGTAGCTAATTAAAAGAATCATACAATAGTTGAGCGTGAGGGGAGCATGATGAAAGCTCATGGATTGAACAACTAGTATTGGGCCAAAGCATTTCAAACAACTTATTACCTCCAAGAATCAATCACCAATCAAAGCACTTGAAGATATTACTCTCAAAGAGACTTATAGTGACCATAAGCCTAGTATTGCTCATCTCAAAGTCTTTGTCAAATGTACAACTTCTATGTTATACCAGATGGAAATATAGAAAGCTTGATTCTAAGTCATTGAAATTTGTTATTTTTGGCTATTACATCAAATCAAAAACTTATAGGTTGTTTGAGCCTGTGACTAGACAAACTTATCATAGTTGAGATGTAATATTTGGTGAGCAGTGTACACCTGATTTGCCATTGGAGGATCCAACAAGTGAGCCATGGATTATCCTTGATGATCAAGATAAAAAAATTAATATTTCAGATGTTGATTCTTTTGATATTTATGTTGATTTGAAAGTGATGGATGATGCAAGTATGCCACAATCTAGTAAATAGGATTTCAAGAGGCAACTTTAGCCAATAAAGCCTAAGTCTTACATCAATTATGCAATTGATAGCTAGTGTCATTGACACTAATGGATCTAAATCTTATAAAAAAGTTGCTCTAAGTAATCATTGGGTGAAAGCCATGTGGAAAGAATATAAATTTGTCATGAAGGATGAGACATTAAAACTAGTGCCACCATCTAAGGACTGAAAGCCTATAGGTACCAAGTGGTTCTACAAGGTGAAGTATAGGTTAGATGGGACACTCACCAAGCACAAGGCAAGCTTGGTATCAAAGGGATATGCTCAATAAAAGATATTGATTTGATGGAAGCCTTGGCACTTTGCAAGTAAGTATTTTGATAGTTTTGCGAGTTTAGGACTCAATAGAAGCAACACTTTATGTGTTACAAATATATCAAACACTCAAGATAAGGTTGCACATAATGTGCAATTGATTTGAGGTCCAATTGTGTCAAAAACATACCAACTTCTTATATATTGAAAACTTTTCCAAAACCCAACTGTGTGTGTCTTATTCTCACGCTTAAGCAAAGAAGGAGATGATCATGGCTCAACATTTTTTTAAAGAATGTGACTTACGGTTTGGGTACATGAGTTTTAATCATCAAACATGGTACAATGTCATATCAAGTACAATGCAGCAATGTTTGTCAATGGAATGTGATATAGACATGCATGTTGAAGTGAATCATTTAAAAAACTCATATATTTTTCTATGCTTTGAAGTCTTGACAATGGCTTGTACCATCAAGAAACAAAAGTACATGCAAGTGAATAAATGCACTCGAGGCACATTCTTATTCTTGCTCAAGATCCAAAAGAGCTCAATGAGCCAAATGTTAAAAATGTCACTTCAAACTTGTTATACTTGATGTATCTTGAGATATGAGATCATGATAGGATCTCACACGTGTGGAGTCTGTTCCCAAGTGTGAAAAGATGTACATAGCTTGTTTTTATAAAGTTAGATTGATTTTAGATGGATCTACCCATGTATGAAATTGACCTTTGAGTAGAATCTAGAAATGAGTCAAATTGGTCAAACGTTTGTAAATAGAATTCACTTCCATGTAAATGAGTAAATGCTCCCACATGTAAAGATGCCATTCACACGTGTGGGTAAGATAGTAGATGATAAGATAGAGAGATTCCATTAGATCCTATTTTATAGGGAATATTCCTATAAATGTGGAAGACTAGCTTTTTGTTTTCTAGCCAAAGAGAATAGTCAACTTTGGGAAATGAGCATATATGGCTCCCATTGGTGGATCTGGGTGACTAGGCACCCTTCACACATGTGAAGGCTTGCTGGACAGTACACAACTCATGGATGTACTTGATCTATAAAGGGATCAACCAAATCAATGAGAAGTTGATGAGACATTAACAAATTCTAATTTTCTTGTATTTTCCACATTTGTCTTGAGTTTTGATGAGTGGAATGCTCTTGTATGCTTGAATACTTTAAATGTTTACAGTCCGCTCTACAGGTACTGTCCTCCACACGTGTGAGGCCGCTCTTCATATTTTTTAATCATTTTATCCATTGCTCTTGCTTAAATAATAGTGTAATGCATCTAGATCAAGATCTAACACTTAGAACTTGATAGATCATTGTGTTAAGCAATCAATAACTCTTAATGATTGTTTTGTACAATCAAAGCTGTCCTTTTCTCTGAAAATTGACATGGTATCCAAGTCTAAGAGTGATCTAATGATTAATGAATCTTGTGAAATCATTGACAATGAGTTGTTTTTGAGCTCTACTTGAGAGGGCGAGTTCAAGGAGATAGGTACTATCAATATTTTTGGTCAAGATTGATTTGTGGGCTGCTGATGTACTATCCACGTGTGAAACCATACAACAACCTTCAAATTAACTTCCTTTAGTGTTTTTGACATAAAAATGTGCATACTAGTCCAAAATTCAAGGTTTTTGGTGCATTGTCTAGATCTAGGTTCAATCTATTGAATGCTAATGATCAAAGAGTGTTTTGATTCATTGAAGTGATTCATTTTGAAGCATTAGATCAGATCTATAAGGCTGATTTGTTCATATCTTAAGTGTGTGCGAAATATTAAACAAAATTGTACTAGAATCAATTTTTTGGAGGAGTGATTTGCTAGGATAGTTGAAGTAGATCTGTTATACCATCATCTAAGTTGAACTAGGTTGATTGGGCCGAGATTAGAAGCTTCTTGGAAAGCTAGAAATCTATCTTAGATCACTCTTTATCAAGAGATCTTTGTGCATCTCATAGGCTTTCATTCACAATGTCATCCATGGGTGGATATTTGTGAGAATCTAGTGAGAAATTAACTTCCACAAACTATTTCATTTGGAAAGTGAGGATGGAATCACTACTTGTGATCCATGAACTCTTTGATATTGTTTTAGGAGTTGAGGAAGAGCCTCAAGTTGTCCAAGAACAACTAAAATACAAGAAGAGGGCTAGATTAGCCTTACATTGCTTAAAGTTGAATGTAAGCAATGACCTCTTGAAGGAGGTGGCTTCTTGTGCCTCATCAAAAGAGGCTTGGGATTGTCTCTTCTTGGATGAGAATGGAGGTAATCTTTTGCAAGGTAAAATACAATTGAGTGAAAATCAATATAACAAGATGCTCATATGATCGTGGTGAACTTGATAACAATATTATAATAACATCAAATCTGGTTATATGTAATCCATTTGCTTCTAGTTGGTCCTGTAAGGACTTGAAAAAATTAACATGGTCACTAGGATAATGAAAAAAAATAGATGAATATTAAAAATGTTATTGACTATCTTTATAGGTAATATTAGAGGTCAATAAAATCAATCTTGGATATTTCAATCATTCAATAAGATATGTACTTAGATATTCGACATCTGAGACAGCCCTATAGTACTTATATATCAAAGGCATCTATGATTGACAATCTCTATAAGGGAAAGCTCATCAAGACCCTGCTTACAAGACAAACATAATGGAAAACACACTATGGAGAAACCACCTAACCAAGAGGTTTTAACTCCCCTATACATGGATTCTTCTAGAACAGAGTCTCTATGCATGGTTCCTCTATTCATAGAACTGCTATTGATAACTTTACACATGCATTGACTGTTCCAAACCTTGTACTAACTCCATTTAGTGTGTTCTGGGACTCACAAGGATATTCAAGTTACTTTCGGGTCACGTCCAATATGACGTGGCATAACTAACAGCTTGTTTCACTGGAGTACCGTGTATCCAAGACTAGGAGTATACTGAATCTTATGTTTTGGTCATGGACATAACAATCTCCATTTTTTAGATGATGCTTGTGCCAATATCTGTAGCGCAGGCATCCCAAAGGGAGCCGGGAACCACGACTTAGCTTCCCAGCCTTCAACTCTTGCCATCCAAACCCACTTGACATACAAGCAGCCAACTCACCAACAACGATCAGACTTAACCAACTTGAAGTTCCGAAAACCAACATTGAGATCCAACCTGGCGCCATGCCAGATCGGGGGTCCCGACGTGGGTGACTTCCCTCCAAGCAAGCCGCCCGACATACATCAAACTTAACCAACTCGAAGCTTCGTTACAAACGAGTAACATCCATTCCAAGCAAGCGGTCTGACTTACATCAGACTTAACCAACTGAAAGCTTCGTCACGAGCGCTGGAAGCCAACCTGGCGCCACGCCAGACTGGACAGCCATAAACAGGTAACATCCACCCAAGCAAGCCATCCAACTCAGCCGACAGGTTAGAGCCCGTTCCCCAAGAGCTTAACTCATTCACGTTCATGCAAGGAACACTCAGAACCACAAGCCGCGACAGATATGGAAACAACCAGTTCCTGGACCAAATGGTCCCGACGGCATACCGCTGGCGTCCCGGGATACGACCCTCAGCTATGTGCCAAGTTAAAAATTTTGAAAGCGGCCTTACAACTGGCGCTTTTATATAACACTGAAACCCAGAAGGTAATCAGAGTCAGTTTGAGGAAAATCCCACTTTATTGATAAATCTGAGAAGGTTACATTTCAAGTGTGTGACCGACCCTAGTCTCCGGGGCGCTAGCATGCCAAGGCGAGAGCCATGACAACATTCCAGCAAGGGAGGCTGAGACTTGGTTGGAGCTCGTCCTGAGTCGCAACCCGCACTGCCCTATAGTATTGGTGTGATTCGGCACCCCCCCTCATACCAAGCACTCTACCCAAGCTGGTAAAGCACATTTTTCTCTCTCTAGGATTTTCTCTTTCTAGAAAGTCATTTCCTCTCTCTAGATTTTATTGATCCATAGGCTTCCTTTAATCATGCCTAGATCGTGTGAGGTGATTGCACATCGATCTGAGCTCTCTGGACTCCGCTAGAACCGATCAAAGATTTTCAGCCATAGGAACTTGGCGCCGGCTGGATTCTGGTCACAGTGGCGCCGGGAGCAGCAAGAGCACTGCTGGCGCCGGGGACATAGCTGGCGCCGATGGCGCCGGAAGTAAATCTTGTAAAGGTAGCTTTACAACATCCACCCCACCTTTATAAAATCTGATGTCCTCATCAGATGTCAGACTAAAGTAAAGGTGTCTCCCAATTAAAATGACTATACATTTAAGCTACTTGGCACAGTACTCAATTTACTGGCCACTTTTTATTAACATTGAAGCTGGCACACCACAAGTCGGAGGCTCAGCTCTTTGTACTGAAAAATTACATAACTTGAAATGTCTGGGAAAAGCGTAGATTTGATATCGCTTTCGTAAAACCCGAGAACCTTATAACTGGTGACAGAGGCCTTTCTTTGAAATGTACGCCCCTGTCGCTTCTGACTTTCAACTTTGGAACTCCTTTGAGCTCCTGATTTGTCCTTGATGCACTTTGGGTTGAGCTCCCTGAGCTCCAGATTTGTTCAGTTCCGCACAGGTATCAAGGCTTCCTGAGCCGAAGGATTTATCGTTTGATTGCCCACTTTATGGTCCACTCCGTGCCTTGTTGCTTCTGCACCTTGATTTCTCTCCTTGTCCCAGCCTGATCTTGATACTTTTCCATCTTGGCTCTTTAAGGTAGGCAAAGATTGAGTACTCCGCAATGCACCTCTCACTTAGCTTGAAGTAGCTCTTTGAATCAGCCCAAATGTAACCATTGACCTCGTGGAAAGCCAAAGGGTCGCACCAGTTTGATCCGCATCCGAACTATCTCTTCGCGTTTGTTTGAAGTACCATGTCCGTCGCGCAAAACTTGACTTTCACAATTCCATCACTGGTCAGTTGCCTCACAGTCAAAAACAAGAAGTGTACATCGAGCTTGGCTTCAAGTAGCTCTCTTTGAATCAGACACATGCACCCAGAGTTTGCACTAGTCCAATCTCAACGCGAACTGTCCCTTAGCGTCCGTTCGAAATACCAAGTCTCTCATGCAAGACTCAACTTTCACAGTTCCTTCATTGATCAGCTGCCTTACACGTAACACAAGCCAGCGTACTCATATGTTTCCTCATCATTGCTGGTCCAGAGAAAGCCTATAACAAACTTTCCTTTCCACAACAAAAACTTGTCAACTTATTAGGTCCAAAGTTCGCCAGTCTTCTCGTGTGAGTATGGCTAGGTCACCTTGAATTTGCCCCCATTTTGATCAACTTTCATTCAAAATTTGCCCCAAGAGAGAGGTGTGTGTGATAGTTCCCCTCCACTTAATAAATCAGCTGATCGGACTTAGAGTAGAGTTCTTCGGACAAAAAGCCTTTCCAACACTTTTCTTCCCATCTGCTAGGATTATGGCTCGATCCAACTTGTTGCCAATCTCTGAAGAGGATCCTAGTCTTTTCCCCTTTGAGGAAAAACCCAACTGATACTGGATATCACCCATGCTCAGTGAGTTTCAGTTCCGAAGGTGGCCGTCCCAAAATGAAGACCAACTGCTATAGAAGATCTCCCCTGAAATTGCCCTTTCCAACTTTTGACTTCCTGCTTGCGTCTGGTGGGCGTTGTCGCAAATGAAACTAACCCAAAAAATAGGCTAGCCATCCATCCTTTGCAAACATTGAGTCATTTCGTTGTCGTTCACGTGCGAGTACTTGAACTGCAAATCCGCCGCACAGATTCTGGATCGCCCATGCTCAGTGAGTTTCAGTTCCGAAGGTGGCCGTCCCAAAATGAAGACCAACTGCTCCATAGAAGATCTCCCCTGAAATGGCCCTTTCCAACTTTTGACTTCTTGCTTGCGTCTGGTGGGCGTTGTCGCAAATGAAACTAACCAAAGAAACAGGCTAGCCATCCATCCTTTGCAAACATTGAGTCGTTTCGTTGTCGTTCACATGTGAGTACTTGAACTGCAAATCCGCCCCACAGATTCTGTAGTCCTCTTTGTTTGATGATATCAGCCTTCAAAAGAAAAGGTTCCTTCTCGAGCCATCAGCTCCTTGTATCACAAGCAATCATGCAAACCAGGCAAAGCACGAGTACTAAGACTCACCACGAATACGTACAAGTAAGACACTCAGGCAGGTTTACTAACAAGTAACAAAGACAAGGTCCCCCTTTGAGATGGTCCTGCCAACGGACCTTTGCCTGGCCGCGCCCATACAAATCGATCACGGAATCAGCCCACATAGGACACCCCTCCAACTATCCGTGCTTTCACCATTAAGCAGCACATTGTCTTAGTCACGCCCCACCACTTTTTGGTCGATAGCCCTTATAGCTAAACGATCGGCAGCTATCCCGCACCGGCAGCTAACCACCCGTGCTTTACACCCGAATTCGAGCAGCATCTCTGTATCAATGGTTAACCCGTACAGTTCGAATATGTCGCCCCGCATCCCACAAGGTACAGACCGTGCTTTCACCTCCCTAGGCAGCACTTTGCCTCATCCGTCCTACGTGTAGACAGCGCCAGGCCCGAACCGCGAGAACTGACCGTGCTTACACCTCAAGGGCAGCACCTTGACTCATCAAGTCCCCCGTTCTGCCGACCACCCCGATCGTGGACGCACCCGTGCTTACACTGTGGCAGCACCTTGCACAACAGTTGTCTTGATGAACCCCAAACCGTGGCCATTTCCGTGAGATCCGCATAGCTGACCGGCCAGTCGGCTCTGATACCACATGTAGCGCAGGCATCCCAAAGGGAGCCGGGAACCACGACTTAGCTTCCCAGCCTTCAACTCTTGCCATCCAAACCCACTTGACATACAAGCAGCCAACTCGCCAACAACGATCAGACTTAACCAACTTGAAGTTCCGAAAACCAACATTGAGATCCAACCTGGCGCCATGCCAGATCGGGGGTCCCGACATGGGTGACTTCCCTCCAAGCAAGCCGCCCGACATACATCAAACTTAACCAACTCGAAGCTTCGTTACAAACGAGTAATATCCATTCCAAGCAAGCGGTCTAACTTACATCAGACTTAACCAACTGAAAGCTTCGTCACGAGCGCTGGAAGCCAACCTGGCGCCACGCCAGACTGGACAGCCATAAACAGGTAACATCCACCCAAGCAAGCCATCCAACTCAGCCGACAGGTTAGAGCTCGTTCCCCAAGAGCTTAACCCATTTACGTTCATGCAAGGAACACTCAGAACCACAAGCCGCGACAGATATGGAAACAACCAGTTCCTGGACCAAATGGTCCCGACAGCATACCGCTAGCGCCACGGACCGAATGGTCCCGACGGCATACCGCTGGCGTCCCGGGATACGACCCTCAGCTATGTGCCAAGTTAAAAATTTGGAAGCGGCCTTACAACTGGCGCTTTTACCGAACACTGAAACCCAGAAGGTAATCAGAGTCAGTTTGAGAAAAATCCCACTTTATTGATAAATCTGAGAAGGTTACATTTCAAGTGTGTGACCGACCCTAGTCTCCGGGGCGCTAGCATGCCAAGGCGAGAGCCATGACAACATTCCAGCAAGGGAGGCTGAGACTTGGTTGGAGCTCGTCCTGAGTCGCAACCCGCACTCCCCTATAGTATTGGTGTGATTCGGCACCCCCCCTCATACCAAGCACTCTACCCAAGCTGATAAAGCACGTTTTTCTCTCTCTAGAATTTTCTCTTTCTAGAAAGTCATTTCCTCTCTCTAGATTTTATTGATCCATAGGCTTCCTTTAATCATGCCTAGATCGTGTGAGGTGATTGCACATCGATCTGAGCTCTCTGGACTCCGCTAGAACCGATCAAAGATTTTCAGTCATAGGAACTTGGCGCCGACTGGATTCTGGTCACAGTGGCGCCGGGAGCAGCAGGGGCGTTGCTGGCGCCGGGGACATAGCTGGTGCCGATGGCGCCGGAAGTAAAGCTTGTAAAGGTAGCTTTACAACAATATCAGATGCAAAGGCTCATACCTCTTCTTAGTAGGCCTACGGGTCCTTTGACAAATGCCACACACCTTTGAATGTTAGGTTCCATATTTTTATGAAATAGTGGAATACCACCAACATTCATAGATTGTAAGCACATGTTTAGGATTATAATATCTACTACAAAATGACTTCCTATCATTGTCCCATGTGAGAGCAACACCACGTGATTTGTTTCATGGGGTAGTTTACATCATCTTAGTATATCATGAACTCTCTTTGATATAATTAACCCACAAGTAACTAATATGGTCTTGTTTCAATATTATCTTTCATTGTTATGCCTTGAATAAAGATTGATTAGGTTGTTTGTGCTAGATACTGAACCAGAAATAGTTTGAACTCAGGATCATGAAAAAGAGTTCATTTTTCGCATCAACTAGAGAACTTTCTTGGCATGAAATTCAATTTGAAGTTCAGATGATATGGTTTTTATTCATGTTTTATGCACAATTAGGTTTAAATCCATTAAACTTCTAATTTCTAAATTTGAAGCTTCATTATATAGTTTATGTAGCCATTATAAAAAATTTTGCATATACAAAAGTCTCACTTTCATATCTCCATAGTCATTGTATTCAATGTACTCCATACCATAACTATGAGGCGGGATATTTGAACATATAGATTTTTCAATGAAGTTTTTTACATTTCAGTTTTTAATTGATGAGCATATCAATTTGTTTTGCATTTGCAAATTTTACATGTGGCTTTCATCACTGTACCTACCAACATTGTAGTTATTGCATAGAATGAATATGAAGCAGATTCATCAAATGTGACGCCACAAGCTTTTTTTAAGGACATAGAAAGATATCGAAGAAAAGGTACAACTTTTTTAAAAAAAATTGATAGGAAATGTACACATATCTATTCATAAAAGATTTCAACGAAGGAGCAAATTTTGAATTCCAAGCGCTCCAACTTTATATTAGATTTTCCTTAGTAGTAATAGGTTTCCAGAGCAATGACATATTTGAACTTTTTTGTGCTTTTTTGTTTAAGTAGCCACATATTGAAGCCTACAGTCATGATACCATTTAAATTGCACTTGTTATGAATTTATATATGCTGAAATAAATGGAATTCCAAGCGTCAAGTGAAAAGCAATAATGCTCATATATGTTGAAATGAATGGCATTCAAGTGAAAAGCAATAATGCTCATATATGTTGAAATGAATGGCAGTACATGGGGCAGTAAATGTTTCAGGCCAGTTCTGCTTAAGCATTTATGGTTTCCAAGGGAAGCTTAACCCCTCGAGGCTGGGACTAAAGAAACTTTAGGTGCCAATGAAGCATTAGATGGATAGTGGGGGCGGGGTTAAATGAATGCGCCCTTAAGTCTAACCAGGTTGGTTAAAAATGTTGCCTTAAAGGCAAGTGGGACTCAGCCCTTTCCTCCCCAACTCTTATGCTTACAGCTAACTATCCATTGTGGCCTCTTCAACATTTAGTTCGTATCTCAAATCAAGTTAAAAAATGCAAAAACAGTTGCATGTCAGATCAATTACTCATTCTGCAACATATAAAAATTCTGCAAATTGTAGCTTATAAGAGTAAATTCGCTGTAAGTGTTCATGTTGAAGAAGACATAATGTAGCATGCACTTCAAAATACTGTTTGTCTATCTGGAATCTCCTTCACTAGAAAACATACCATTAGATGATTGAATTGATCTGCATGGTCCGGTGATCTGCTCTTATCGAAACTCTTCTCACCTCTCTTTATGCTAATCTAGGGTCTGAGATGAGATCTACATTCATCAGCTGCAAATTGTCTTTTGAATCACTCTGATCCTCACATGCCAAATAGCCTCTTGCTTGCTTCATCAATTTTGAGCGCAGCAGCCGAGACACAGCATTGTTCCACGAATTTCTCTCCCATGTAGGGATCCAGTTCCAGCCCAGATGTGGCTCCATCTTCAGCCCCAGCATGATAAAGTGCAGGTTGCCTTCGTGCTCTCTAATCAACGCCAGCACAGCGGAGCTCCTGAGTGATCCCTCTAGCCCTTTCTCCTCCTTGAGAATGCCAGATGCTTTTGGTGAAAGCTCCACCATTTTAATAATTGCTGATGCTTGTGAGGAGCTCACCACGTCAGTTGCAAAGCTATTTTGAATCTGTCCAGCAACAAAGGTAACCAGTTCATCTTTCTTATCGACGGGAACCACCGTTTCCGCAATAAACAGGCTCTTTGTATCGAAGGATGATGCTGTGTTGATCCTTTCCAGCAGCTCTGCATCAACCTCATTGCTGCCACAGCCACATGAACCATCGTAACAGAACGATTCTCATATTATAAATTAAGATAAAACTCCTCTGACCCTGAATTTACATAAAAATCGTAAGACTCATGCAACTTCAGTGCATGGATCATAGCCTACATGCGTAACATACATGGCTGCTGAAATATACCTCGAGTAATCAGATTTTTGTTCATGGTTCGACAGAAGGGAGTATAAGGGTGAGACCACGGCGCTGTTCGGCTTGACTAGATGCTCAGCCTGGCTATTAAATTTGAGAAAAACGGGTGCAAAAGAAATTGTCAACATGAGAGTGATCAACAGAACAAAAACACAAAGTGATAGGAAGAAAATGAGATTGCATCCAATTTTTGATATGAATCTCTTTTTCTGAGGTGGTTGCATGGCTTCGTAAGGAAACGGAATTAAGCTCATCTGCATTGCCAAAAGAAAACTCGTTAAGAGCCAAATAAAAATTGAACGAGCTACAATTCGACATAAAGCAGAATCTCTATTGGGTAATATGAAAAAAAGCTTAAGGTACACTTAGATAAGCAATTGGAGATAAAATCGAAGTACCTTAAGGCTCAGGTACAGAAATCTACGATGATCGCTTCAATCGTCGGGTTTTCTTTCGAAGAATCAAGAATCAGCGAAAACAAACTAATGGATAATATTGCTACACACAGATTTTGCTAGGCGCTGCTGGATGTCCAATAAGCAAAAAGGCATGCATTAATTAACCTTTACAGACCAACTGAACACAATAAGCTGCATGCTGTATAGTCTGCAAGATCATCCCACTAAAAACTTCAGTTGAGGAGAAAGTTCAAAGGTAGGTCACCAAACTAAACTGAATTGCAATTCATCGATCGACATGACTAGAATCGTTTGGTTTTGGCGCATGCGCTTATATAACGGTAGAGAGAGAGAGAGACATATCGCGAGGTTTAACCCAACCAGTCCAGGAGTGAGACTCTGCCACGTTTCAAAAGTCTAATCAAACGAACTTGACGTTCCGCGCGCGAATAGGCCTCTCTACAAGTCATCCAGCCACCCATACATATACAATGTATACATATGTATCTTGGATTTTTTGGAATGCGAGTGATCATTTTTTTATATATAGTGTGCCTTGAGAATGCTATAATTTTTGCACAAGGACAGGACGGACACGGTAACGAGCGATTAACCAATAAACTAAGACATGTGCACATGTGTGTATTACAAACTTTGGGCAAGCTACCTCTAGCTAAGTCAAAGCTACTTTTGGCCTAATCATTTACTTACATATGTACAAGGGGTTTTTTTTGGCATAGGAATCCCAAAACTCAAGTTTAAGGCCTATTGACTATTCAAACTCAACATAAATGAACTAAAAAGATTATGACCCCTCCACACGTGGGAACATGTTGCTTCACACATGTGATTTTAATATGTACATAAAATTGCAAAGTGATCAAGCTAGATTTTGTATATTCTTTACAATTGCATGGGTTAGGACAATTATTGGCATGATGTAGAGTATAAAGAGTAATGACTTGCTTGTATAGGAATGCAGTAGGCTTGCATGGGCACATGCATTACATGCAGTATCTATCCTTGTGGGAACTCGCCAGACTACCATTCTCTATTGTGTGATTGATTGCCAGTTCCCTCTATCTACATCAGTATCCTATCCTATGGCATGGGGGTGATGCTATTGGGGATTGAACAGTAGCTTCTACATGGTTGGGTGGTTTGGCTCCATTGTTATTCCTTTGTGTGTGTCTTGTAAGCAGGATCTTAAGGTGGTTCTCCTTACAATCTTCATTTTTCATGAGTTTTTTTAGGATTCACGTACAAACAACACGAGCACAAAATATTTTTTCCACAAGCATCAACAACCGCACTAACAGGGAAATTTCAGCAAGAAATGTGTCCAAAACACATGTATCTTCATTTGTAGATGGGTGCCCTCCTACAAAGAAGTAAATCTGAAATTTTCAGCATGTAATTGAGTCAAAATCACATGCAATTGGTTTGAGCATGGGCACCCTACTGCTAGCTCTCAAATAGCTGAGCAAGTTGGAGGACCAGAACAAAACTATTAGAGAGGTCAATGAGTTGACATCAAGATATGATGGTGACTATACTTTTGAGTTGCCACCAGTTGATGAACATAAGAGTTCTATGTTTGGAAGTGAACAAGGTATAGATGGTCATCCTTGGATCATGTAAGCCACCTCACCAATCATTAACTTCAAAGGAGATGTTCATATATCGACTTGTGGTGACTCTTTTGTGTGCGACAATATTCAATGTGGTTATCGAAATACTTCTAGAGAAGAAAATTTGTCATAGTGGAAAGAAAGTTTGGTTGTCCGTTGTACATCAGGAAAAGTGGGAAAGAAAAACATGTTGGGTTTTGTTGTTTTCGTTGTGGCGAAAAGACAACTTTTGTGGATTCCTTTCCAAAATATATTATGTCATACCGACTGATATTAGGTACACAATACTTGCAATATATGTGGGTAGACTTTTTCATGATGTTGCAAAAGGTCAATGTTGATACGGATCATCAAAAATCTGGTGTTGAGAGACTACCTAGACAAAAAAAAATAGAGAAGGAAACGTGTCTCATAGGCTGGACATTGAATATGTAAACTTTCCTAGAGACTCCTTGCCATTAATTGACATCCCTCACAAACAGCGTGAGGTGAGGCAACACATTCAACTTGTGAATGTAGTTTTGGAAAGAGAGGTTCATAAAACAATCTGGACTGTTAGAAGGATATCCTCAGGATCCAAAATTTTGTGCATGGGGTTGGTGGACGGTCAAAAAAAGTGTGGAGCAATACTTGCATTTGGTAGGGCACAAGAGTCAAGCGTTGCCCCTAGTTCTTTAGCATTTGATGACATAACAAGGGAGAGACATTTCAATTCATGTGATTATGTAATAATGATATTATACACACATGGCATCCCAACCATAACATTGTCACACCAGCTGCAAGGAACAAAGGCAATTGGTGTATGGTAGCACAGACGACTTTGAGCCAACATGAAGTGGATTATTGATCAAGGGAGAGGTTTATGTTGGAGTGCACTCCTACACCTCTCCAAGTCTCTGGGATTCTAGAAGCTTGTTCCACTACATTCACATCAACGGAAGAACTTGGAATGTCTTTACAATGATCAAAGCCAAGAAGAAGAAACTCAATTTCTCAAGTTGCAAACGATGAACTAAAAGGGCAGTTGATCTAAAGGCCAATATGGCACCATTTACATACTCAGAATTTGTGACTCTCCATCATGTACTTGTGAGGATTTCAAGTGCATGTTGGAAAAGGAGAAGTTCACTCCATGCAAACATATGTATTTTTTCTACATATTTGTTTTGAGATTGGACATTGATAACAACATTTGCATCCATCAGCCACATCTTTCATGTCAATTTTAAGAGAAAAGGACAACTTTGATTGTACAAAACAATCATTAAGAGTTATTGATTGCTTAACACAATGATCGATCAAGTTCTAAGTGTCAGATCTTGATCTAGATGCATTACACTATGATTTAAGCAAGAGGAATGGATCAAATGATTAAAAACTATGAAGAGAGGCCTCACACGTGTGGAGGACAGTACCTGTATGGAATGTAAACAGAGATTAAAGTATTCAAGCATACAAGAGCATTCCACTCATCAAAACTCAAGACAAATGTGGAAAATACAAGAAAACTAGAATTTGCCAATGTCTCATCAACTTCTCATTGATTTGGTTGATCCATTTATAGATCAAGTACATTTATGAGCTGTGTACTGTCCAGGAAGCCTTCACATGTGTGAAGAGTGCCTAGTTATCCAGATCCACCAATGGGAGCCATATATGCTCATTTCCCAAAGTTGACTATTTTTTTGGCTAGAAAACAAAAAGCTAGTCTTCCACATGTATAGAAATATTTCCTATAAAATAGGATCTAATGGAATCTCTCTATCTTATCATCTACTTTATCCACACGTGTGAATGGCATCTTTACATGTGGGAGCATTTACTCATTCACATGGAAGTGCATTCTATTTACAAAAGTTTGACCAATTTGACTCATTTCTAGATTCTACTCAAAGGTCAATTTCACACATGGGTGGATCCATCTAAAATCAATCTAACTTTATAAAAATAAGTTTTGTACATCTTTTCACATGTGGGAACAGACTCCACACGTGTGAGATCCTATCATGATCTCATATCTCAAGATACATCAAGTATAACAAGTTTGAAGTGACATTTGTAACACTCCTCCTCACTTCTAACTTGCCAAGTCTAATGTACATCTATCTACAATTCCAAGAGCTCTTCTAACTTGAAAAATGGATCTTTAGCCAAAGTTTTGGTTAAGATATCAGCTATGCACTCGGATGATGGCACATGATGAAGTTGAACCTCCTTGGATTGCACATTCTCCCTCACAAAGTGATGAGCTATCTCAATATGCTTTGTTCTAGCATGGAAGATTGGATTGGTAGCAATTTGTTGAGAAGCTTGATTGTCACAACAAGGGATCTCCTTGGCCTTTAGCACTTGAAGATCCACCAAAAGTCTCCTTAGCCATAGGATTTCTTTGGTTATTGAAGTCAATGCCTTGTACTAGTCATCACAAGTGAAAAGAGAAATTGTATCTTGCTTTTTGGAAAGCCAAGATATCACTCCTCCACAAAGGGAAGTGGAAAATGCACTTATTGATCTTCTATCCATCTTGTCTCCTACAAAATCTGAATTCAAAAATGCCCTCAAGTACAAGTTAGATCCTTGATAGAGAATGCCAAAAAATCTAGTAGAAGAGACATATCTAAGCACTCTCTTGGCACTTTTCCAATGATGCATCAAAGGACCTTGCATTGACTTAGCTTGCTTACACTATAACTCAAATCTGGTCTAGTGATTTTCAAATAGATTAAGGAGCCTATTAGCTTCCTAAAGAGTGTGATGTCCTCAAAGGATGCTTCATCACAATCATTAGTAACTTTACAAACTTGCTACATAGGGGTGTCAATCCCCTTACAATCTTTCATGCCAAACCTTTCAAGAATGGAAGTAGCATACTTTGATTGACCTATAAAAGTAAAATCACTACTTCTAGTAGCTTCTATTCCAAGTATGAACTTAAGAAGTCCTAGATCTACCATCTTGAATTCACTAGACAAAGAAGCTTTAACATTTTTTATGCCTTCATCATCATTTCCTGTCAGTATGATATCATCAATATAAAATACTAAAATGATGATCTTTCCATCATTACATTTGATGTACAAAGAAGGCTCATAAGAGCTAATCACAAAGCCCAGGGAGTAGAGAAAATCATGCAACCTAGAGTACCAAGCTCTAGGTGCTTGCTTCAAGCCATATAAGCTCTTCCTTAAGTGGCTAACCTTGTCCTCCTCACCATCCTTGATGAAGCCCTCGTGTTGCAACATGTATATTTCCTCCTCCAAGTAGCCATTCAAAAAGTAATTTGCACAAGTTATGGCCTCCCCCCAAAAAGAGGTGGGTAGAGATGCATCAAGTCTTAAAGACTTTGCACATTCACAAAGGCTCCTATTTTTCCTCTCGGCCATCCCATTTTGTTGGGGGGTGTAGGAACAAGTGAGCTCTCTCTTAATGCCATTGATCTCACAAAAGTCTCTCATCTTGTTGGAGATATACTCTCCTCCATTATCACATATTAGAACTTTAATGCAAGAACTAAGTTGCTTTTCCACTAGAGACTTAAACTTTACAAAAGCTTCATATACAAGGCTTTTCTTAGACAATAATGCAATTGAAGTGAATCTAGTACAATCATCTATGAAAGTCACATACATTAAGGCACCTCCATTACTATCATGAGAAAAAGCATGTGCATCTAAATGAATAAGATCCAAAGGTGAGGTAGATCTTGACAAAGATCTCTTGTAGGAAGTCTTGTGTGACTTTGCAAGGCCACATGCCTCACACACTTTGCCACACTTCTTGAAAGATTTCGATAGGCCGAGAGCTAGCTCCTTTGATGCCATGGATTCCATTACTTGAAGATTAGGATGGCCTAATCTTTTGTGCCAAATCTCCACTTGAGTCAACTCCTTCCTAACCATATTCACACTTTCAATGGCCACATTAGCATCCAACTTAAAAAGCCTTCCTTTCTTAATGCCACTAGCTATGCACTTATCACTTTTCAAGATGGAACACACTCCATTCTTGAAATGTACATCTAGTCCATTGCCCATTAGTTGACCAACACTAAGCAAGTTTTTTGTAATGGATGGAACATACAAAACATTATCAAGATCTATCCTCTTAGATGATCCTAAGCATAATGGAATAGCTCTCTTGGCTTGATCTTGGTGTAGATGCTACCATCAAGAATGTGTTGAAGCCATCCTCTTCCTCCTCCCCTTGTGCAAGATTGCCTTACTTCATTCCCTTGTGCATTCTTCTTTTTATAACATTCGGAAGCAAAGTGTCATTTCTTCCCACAAAAGAAACACTTTAGCTTGGCATTGTTCTTTTGCTTCCCTTTGGAAGTAGATCCTCCATCCTTTGCCTCGGCCTCCTTGCCTTGGAACTTCTTGAATACATGAGTCCTCTTCTTGCCTTTTGATGTGAATTTTGCTTTCTCATCACCATTATGTAGTGACAAAGACCCCATTCTTGGAGGCCAAGTGTCAAGTTTTTTAAAACTTTTGGATGCATTTTCTATATCAACATTACTCTTGATGATAGGCAAAAGAGGATCCATCTTCAAATAAAGGTATATTTGTTGATTATAGTGAGGTGAGCAAGGCTTACAAAGTTTATATTCCTTCAACTAAGAAAGTGGTCATAGGAAGAGATGTCATTCTTTATGAAAGGAAACTTTCCAAAAGTTTCTTCAAGTGGTGGTGTGGACATTGGATCTAACATTCTTGATGTGAATGACATTGTTGATGATACTTTGGATGTTGAAGAGCCTTCTTCAAATCAAAAGCCAAGGTGGACATCAAGGCAAAGAAAACAACCTTTGAGGCTCACTTATGATTAAAAGGATAAGCAAGTTGTTTGGCAAGCAATCATATTTTTCATGCAAGGAGCAAGCATATTGAAGTGACTTATCATTTTGTGATAGAACAAGCCATGGCAAAAGAGGTGGAGCTTTAACATGTCTCATCAAGGGAGTGTGTGGCTGATATCTTCAACAAAGCATTGGGAAAAGACTTTTTTATGAAGCATAGAACATCTCTTGGAGTACTATCAAAATCTATGCTAAAACTAGTTGACGAATACTATTTTTGGCAAGTAGATAAATGGATGAGGTCGAATTTGGACCCATTCTAATTAGCTCATTTTGATAAATTGCATCTAGACTAGAAATTCTAGGTTTTTTGATGTACCAAAAAGTTACTATTTAGGGCAAGTTTAGGGCAACTGGCCAAATGTCATTTTAGCAGCCATAAATAGTAGTACCAACATGGAGAAAGCATCATTGTTTTCTCTTTTTATGTGGAAAATTCATCTCTTCTTATTCTATGTCCATCTCATGTGTATTTCTCAAGATATCTTGATTTCTAGTGTGTAGAATGTGATTTTTCTTGTTGATCTTCAATCCACACGTGTGAAGTACTGTATGCTACTACTGCTGCATGGGCAGAAATAGTACCATACTATATCTAAGTTCTTATGATCAAATCTTCGTGCATTTTCAAGTTTTAGCATGTGTAAAGTGATGATTTCTATCTTGTAGCTAGATCTAGATGTGCAACCAAATTTGGTCAAGATCTTAGAGATCCATCAAGTATATGCTGAATATGATTTTCACATTAGTATAATCTATGGCTCATTAGACAAAAATTTAACTTTTAACCTATAGCTCTGATCAAGACATTTTTTGTGCCATTAGAAAGCACTCGAATAGAGTCTCCCAACGAAACTACATGATCTAATCTCAAGCTACAGTCTGAGAGCTACAATCAATCAACGTTTTAGCAGATTAAAATTTGAGGTCAACATTTGATATCGATTCTATGTTCAATTGACCTATTAGTCAAGTGAAGACAAAATCAAAATTAGGTGTTGATTACAAGGCTTTGATTGGCTATAATCTGTAGCAGTAAATTGAAACTAGGTCATATAGGATGTCATTAAAAGTTTTTCTAAAGTGCTTTTCAATGGCACTAAAATTGTCTCAATTAAAGATATGGCCAAAAAGTTATAGCAATTTTATTGAACCACATACTAATGCAAAAAATAAATGGCATGCTTGCGGACTACCTTTGACACCAAATTACATTTTTCTTAAAGAACACATTTTTTCAATTTTGAGAAGCTATGTTCTGTATATTTCAAATTTGAGTGTTTTGAATGAGCCACGTGTAATAAAATCTTGAGAAAAAAAAATGAACGTCTTTACAAAAAGTCCTTTTTGGATTTTGAGCTCCTTTAACACAATGACAATTGTTTTGGGACTTTGACCTAAAAAAGGGTAATCTGTTTTGGTGTTTTTTAATGGTCCTAGTTTTAGGCCAAAATCATGGATTTTTTTAATAAATCTCTAAATTTTACTTTTTTAAAAAAGCCAAAAAAATGCATATTTTGAATAAAGCACTACAATATTTGCAAACTTCATAAAACCATCATAATCACAAATGAAATAATATTTCAAGAGAACAAATGATTTTTGAAACTGGAAATCTTATTGAAATACAAAACGACTTAAATTATATTGGCATATTCTTTTTTTTAAAGTACAATTTCTAAGGAATTTTCACTGATGCCTCTCGATTCAGAACTTGACATATTCTCAACACTCTCATTTTCAGTTGATGAAGTGGAAGACCCGTCTTCTTCATCAAAGTCAACTGGCATATCTTCCTCAGAATTCACGTGCAATGTTGACAAGAAATCTTGTAAATCAGCTTTTCTTTGTTGATGACGAGTGAAGGATGATGGTTTTTCAATTAATCCAAGTCGTTTTGTCAATATAGATATAGTTGACTTTCGTAGATGATTGGTCATTGTTTACTCAAAATTAAATGCCAAAATATCTACATCCTGTAAATTCAAATCGTAGACTCTTGGTTGATTTTTTGGCAATCCCTTTCTCTTGCCCTTTGGATCTACTTGCAACATTTTGAGTTTGTACCTTTCCAAAAAAAACATTCGTTGAAGTGGTGCGCAACCAATGGACACATAGTACTTTTGTCTGATAGCTATTTTGAATGAAACCAAGTACTTGGCAATCCAAAATGGATGTCCATTGCTTTCTAAAGTTAGAAGGTTTTCTGAAGCTAGAAGTGCACCAAGGCTTGTCATTCAAATTATTGTGCCATTTCATTTTTGCAGCTTTTACACTTTGCCTATTCTTCCTTGAGACCACATAAATTTCACGTTCCTCACCTTGCACAAGAGCTACAAGAAATTATTATCTCGAGGAACATTTGAAAGTTCGACAATTGTAGTTGAAGTTTCTAATTTATGAGGCTAATAAAATTCTTCAGTTGTTGATGCGTGTTCGAGATTGAGCAAACTGATTTTTTGTTCCTCGAAAAAGTCCATCCACCAATGCTGATCAAACTCATCAAAAAAATGATAAGTTGCTTGAATACTTGATTTTAAAAAATTTAATGAGGAATTGGATCAATCTCACGATGTTCTCTTTGCGCCTTTTGTTCTTCTAACATGGACTTCAAGGGAGACAACACAACAAGCTTGATTTAAGTCGATGGAATGTTAAGTAAAAATCGAACCCCTTCAAGAGGTAGCCATAAAATTGAATTTGAATATTGTTTGTCCCATAATAATATGATGCCCGATTCATTACATTTCATTTTAAACTGATGTTGAAAGTTAATATCATTAATATTAGCTACACATCGCTCTGTTTCATTGGATGCCTTAATATAATCATGAAAATTATATGTGTGTCTGATTAATGACATGTTTGGCTTTGGCACATATGATTCCTCAACAATGCTTTGAAGCACTGGTAAAGAAAATGCTTTCTTGCATCTCAAACTCTTAGAAAAGCAACTAAACATTTGATCAATTTGATCGTGGGTATGCCTAACACATTTTCAATGGAAAGAATCCATTGTTTGGAGGATGTAATTAGATGTATATACCTTCAGATTGTGCTCAAAAAGACAATATTTTACGAATAAAATTTCTAGAGAATGAGGTATTCCAAAAAGAAAATAAAAATCCATGAAATAATAGTGAATTATTGCAAAAAATCATGGTGAGTACAAGAAAAGAGATTGATCAAATGAAAATCAAATTGAATAATGGTCGTTTTGCATATTCACAACTATTGGAAGATGTTGACTTGATAGGTAAAAAGTAAAAACAAAAAAACGAAAGCGAGTGATCAACACAAATATTCATAATTTGTCATCAATAGGAGGCTATTGGAAAAGGAGAATTTATGCATTCAAGTAAGTTTTTGACTTTTGGCCTTTGCAATCTTTTTTATACTTCAAGAGTTCAGATCTTATACTGTTTTAGCATGACTGTAAATTGTAACATTAATCATATATTATTTTATTTTTTTTCTTACAAATCTGCATTGGTTGGGAATCAAAATGTGAAAGACAATGCTACTCTAGGCAAGTCTTTGGGCTTTGTGTTGACAACAAAATCAACTGAGTCATTGATGACCAATAATTGAAACAGTCGTGTTAAGATAAAAAGTGTTGATGCATTAATTATTGAAGTACAAAAAATACTTGACAGTACTATAATTCTAAGAGCATGTGATTTTGCTGGAATAAGCAGAGATGCTTATGACACTATATTTAAGATTATCAAACAAGCTTTGACGCTGGTTAGCATTAAGAAATTTCCTATTCCACGACCATTTCAAATAAAATCGGAGTGTGATTCAATGAATAGAGGAATTCAAAAGATTATAGGTGTTCCATTTCATATCGAGGAAGTATATCAATCAAAGGACAAAAATCCATGTCTTACAATCAGTCAAATAACTTGTTTGTCAATATGAATACATTATTAAGATTTATTATACATTTCCATGATATTTCCACGGAAAAGGTAGACAGTAAGATAGTCTTGATACTGAAGCTGGATGAATCAGAACTTATTAAAGGACAAAAAATGGAGAGAGTGAGTATAACACTCATGAATGGAGCACTTCAAAAGACTAACGATCAAGAAGATTTTAACTTCAGTGTTTAGTCCGAGAATGACATCTGGTGGTTGGCAGCCTTTGAGATATGATATTTTAAAATCTGATGAGTTTTAATATTGTATGTTACTTGGGTTTTGATATTGTTATCAATTGACTAATTTTTTGTCTATCTATTTTTAAGGTTTTAAGGAAGATCATGACATTATGTCATGGGTATTTAGCAAAATAACATATCCCAGAATAATCAAAGAGCATATGGATGGGGAACTTTTCAATGTACCTAGAATAGGAGACTTCAAGGTAGAGTGGCATTTGGCTGGTGATTTGAAACTTTTAAAATGTCTGTTCAACGTTTCCCATGGACTAACCTCCAAAAATCCATGTTTATATTGTATGAAGTCATCAAATGACATGACCAAGAATACATATATTCTTCAGCTATTTCAATGGTTCTATCGATGAGCACAAATAAGACATCAAACAAAATCTACAAATTACATCAAGTTCAGAAAGGCATGTAAATTTATACATCAAGGGAGGTAGATTGATAGACACAACACTGTACTATATATTTGTAATTTGTTTTGGAAAAAAATACATTTCCAACTAATTGAATATATCTATATTTCCTTGCCATCTTCATTTTATTTTTCTAATATCAGTTGTATTTTGTCGTCGTGGAAAAATTCTCTTCTTGCAAATGGATCCAAAAGATATGCATTTTTTTTTTCTTGACATAATTCTATGTAAGTTGCATACAAAGCAAAATGAGCAAATCGGAGAATAGTATTCTCGGGTCCATAACCTAAAATCTTGAGTACAATTGAGCGTTTAACAAAAATTATTTTATGTGGTTTAATGAACTTATGACCACCTAAGTAATGAGACAATGCCTTTACTGCCATGCTAATTGTTTTGCCTTGAGCACTGAACTTCGAATGGGCAACACAAATCTCATGTTTTTTAAAAAATTTGAGATAATTTCCAAGGTCGCTGTACTTGTTAAATTTGCAAGAGTAGGTTCAAAAACCACCTCGTTGAATGGCAAATTCGTCAATAAGAACGGCCTTTTGAAAATATGAAAAATTAAAATGTTATTTCTTATGATGAATATAAACCAAATGCAAAATTAACTGGCATGCACAAAAAGTAAAAGAACTCACACATTCAACGGTATCTGTTTCAATCAATTCAGGGTGGTCTATTTTGTGACACTTTTGCGAACTTAACTCATTTGGTTGGTATATTTTTTGAGGCCCAAAACCAAGTTGGGTCTGGAAAGCAATGAACTCATCCTCTGAGAGAATATGTTTTTGATGCTCATGGGTCTTCGACAAAGACTGTTGCAAACACTCTTTAGGACAAAGTGTATCATCATCAATCTCATCATCCACTCCAGGAACAATGTCATCATACTCAAAATCAAGAATGTCAGAAAACTCACCTAATGTTTTGGCTAAAATACATAACACTTCATCTTCACGAAAGATCGCACAAGTCAGGTACAGTGAGATAACTATCATTATCTATGCAATATTTAGGTAGATAAAAAAGGACCGAGAAGGAATTTCATTTGCTTTATACATAGCACATTCGGTCTCTCCTACAAATGCAGATCGATTATCACTTGGTTGGGTCAAATTATTTAATATTCTCATATTTTATGTCTTGACTATATCCTTGATCATCTGATCTCGTAAAGATGAGGGAGGTGAAGTCTGCATGGAACTTGAGGAATCCACTTCATCTGGGATCAAAATAATCAAATATAATATAAATGCAGATTGATATTCAACCAATCTACACTTCTTGCGGCAAATTTGGCAGTGACCAGAAAACTTAAACTTGTCATAAAGTTTTGTATATAATCGATCCAATCTATTTTTCAGATGAATATCAACATGCTTGACAATATCAGTGTAATGCAAAAAAGCCATGTTCTCAAACGTTTGCAAAGGCAATGTAACAAAACTTTTGAATACCTTGTAAGGCTCAAAGAACACGTGTCTATTATGATGAGCTATAGCAAAAATATGAAGCAAAAGATGAAACAACGATATGAAGTATTCCCTAGATTTGATAATACCAAAATCGTTGAGAAATGAAGAGAGCACGATCTCCCGATCAGATCTACATGAACTTAAAGATATTGTGTTCAAGTAATATTAAACAAAAAAAAAACAGATTAACTGTATGTATTGAATATGTGCGCAGTCTTCAATAACAATATTAAGGTTATAAGGAACTACACAAGACTTTTGAAATCGAACATGTGTCACCAAAATAAATGCGCCATCGAATATTAGAATATTCGATCCACTTTACAGCTATGCAAAAAAGAAATATTCATTTGAAACAAATATTCCATGAAGAATATTTCAAAAATCCAATGTCGAACTTGTGCGCAGAACTTGCACTTTGTAATCTCTCCACGTCACGATACGCACATATGCGATATTGCCCAAATACCTTGAAGTGAGCTACACAGGGCCAAAAAGCTCTAGTTGAACTTTGGTATGCATGGGCAAAAAAATATATAAAGGAATTTTACCATTCATTTTTCACTTTTACAAGTGGAGGATACAATAATTTTGTAGATTTTATTTTTGTTGCGGGTTGAATTTCTGACACCCATTAGATATATTTAGCATATTTTTGAGCTGTTTATGGCTAGACATAGGCATATGGCAAGGACAAAACAAACTGCAAGGGAGCCTCAGAGAATCAGGGTTTCTGCGCAGCAGCTTTAGATTATTAGGCAAAATGAGATTTTGAGAAATCTCCGCATGGCAACCCGTGTCGTGCTGAGCCCTCTGACTACACCTCGGATCCCCACGCCAACGGAAGAAGAAGTCCATAATTTCATCGAATCCGAGGTGCAGGCTGCAGGAACATTGCCCCTGGATGTCAAAGAACTTTTTGATTTCGACGGTTCCACTGCTGTTGGATCTGTTGGTGGTGGATCTACTGGTGGTGGATCTCCTGGTGGATCTGTTAATGGATGTCCTGGTGGTGGATCTCCTCCAGCTGCTGGATCTCCTCCTCATTCACAGCCACCCTGGACTGGAAAGAAGATGGATAGGATGTAGCCTCCACCAAGACGACAATGCAAAAAAAGCAGTCCAAATTTATGGAGGAGATTAAAAAGTACCAAAAGAGCACCAAACTATTGCTTCCTCGGGCTCCTTTTCTGAGAATAATAAAAAAAATGATGGACAATCTAGTCTTGAATTACAGGATCACTGGCGAGGCTGTATCTACATTGTAGGAGGTTACTGGAAATCACCTCACAACAATCTTCGAAGATGCCTACCTATATGCCCAACATGCCAAGTGAGTGACACTCATGCCACGTGATTTAATGTTGGATATGAGAATTAGAAAAAAGTAGATTGGAAAAGGCCTTGAGCCAAAATGTACAGTGTTCATACATAATAGAAGCCCTAAGGGCCAATTTTCAGTATTCATGTGATGCACATTTCATTCATATTGCAGATTTTTATAATTGTGTGATGCATAATAAAGTTAAATTCAATAATCTGATCTCATAGGAGCGCGGAAACTAACCATTTGACTTGGTCAGAAGCGCCATTTTCACGCTCCTGCATGATTATGGAGGAGCGCAAAAACTAACCATTTGACTTGGTCAGAAGCGCTCAATCCTAGTGCTCTCCATGACGATGTGGAATAGTAAACCTAGTAAAACAGTGATCTAGAACTGGTAAGAAAAACAACTAAATCACTTAAAGCGACTAATGCAGAAAAATTCTTGAACATAAAAAGGCAAAACTAGAGTTGTGAAAATGAGATGTGTCTCATATTTATAGTTTTTTTTTAACAATAATTTTTTTGAACTATATTTCAGAACAATGGTTTACATAAATACATACTCATATTGGTTGAGTGCGCATTTTGGCACAATGAGAGGCATAAATTAAAAGTGTACGCACATAATCAATATTTGGACATGTGGCATGTGCCTATTAGTTGAAAGTTCACTCAGATCCTGACATGTGTCAGAATCCTAATGATGATGGTCACTAACGTGTCAGAGGTCAAGGAATAATATGATGCCACTTGTCCATGCATTTACTTTTACCAATAAATTCAACACGTGGATTTCAAGTTTGACTCCACACATGTGGGATAACATGTTTTGTATATAAATTTCATTGAACCCAATCGTGACACTTTCTTTTTTTAGTTTTCGCATATCTGATTAATGCGCACCTATAGACGCCCATAAGGTACCTATTTACTATTTGCGCATAAGTCCAATATCCATTTCATACACTTAAAATTTTTTAGCTTCATCACCATCTTTTTGAGCTTTTGTTAGATCCTTGTTATGGCTAGAGCGAAGCAAACAAGCAGGACTAATCAACATCCCAATTCAGTTCAAGGTGAAGTTTTGAGCCTCAGGCCACCCGGTACTAGTAGGAGAACATCGATGAGAAGAAGCCATTGGATGAGAGAGATAAAAAAGTATCAAAGGTCAACGAAGCTTATGATTCCAAAGGCTCCATTCTATCATTTGGTACGTGAAATCACTAGAGAGAAAAGAAGTTTCTATCGTCACTAGTCTTTGCGTGGAACAAAATCTAATGCACAACGATGAAGCATTGGAACTTTTGAAGATGATTTTTATACAATGCAATCCAACTACAAAACTATTGGTGGTTCCTTATGCATCCAAGTAAGTATAGTATTGAGACTTATTTGCTGTACTGCTAGCTTTACTTTGGTAAGATGTCAAAAAACTGATTAATAAAAATGAAATTTGTTTTGCAGGCTGCATTGGAGTTTAAATATAATTTCCATGGCCACTATTTTGGATGGGGTGGTGAAACCTGTATGCATTAAAATGAATTCTTGTGAAAATACCCACATAAGTTTTGATAAACAACTTCTTACGATTCTTCAAGTATTGCCAAATTTAGCCACATCTATGGCTAAACCAAGAATAATATCAATCAAGGTATCAACATTAGTGATAAATGTATTCAGAATTTTATTTAGATAGACCTTATATGAAAATGTATTCAGAATTTTATTTGGATAGACCTTATATTTGTTTTTGATTTACATACTCCCCAACAACAAGATGCATTTAGTTGCAGCTGGTTTACGCTCTATAATGCAAAGATATTTTTTGAGTGGTATAATTTTCAACAAGACACGGTCGATATCGAGCAAGTGAGCATCATGATCCTACTTGTTTTTTACTTTATGTATTTTTCATTATGAATGCAGCTGTATTTCTCAACTCAATTTTGTGTGTGTTCACAGTTCTCGCTTGGTGTGTACACATTTAATGATGTGTATAAATTCAGACAAGATTTAATCAAACTCATCCTTACAAAGGCAATAATATGTGATCCTAAAAATGATAAGGCTGATTTAGAAGCAAGGTCAAAATTAGGAGCCTTTTCTCCTAATGTCACTATTATGGATCACAAAGGTGTTGTATTTTATAATGAGATATCTACTGTTAAAGAAGAGATCAAGCCGATGGAGCACAGACCAAAGAAAGAGAAGTCAGCACGACCACAAGAAAAAGTAGCCAAATCTTCAGAATGCAGCATAGTTTGTAAAAAAAAAGCCCAATGTTTGGGTCTCATTTTTATTGATATAAAAAGCTTCAACACAATAAATTTATTTTCATGATCTTGTGTGCTTGTTTTTGCATATCATGGCTCTCCTATCACCTTGATCATCGTACCTAGATCTTTGCATTTTGTAAATTGTTCTTGTCTTTTCCGTATCTGCAAAAAAAAAAAAATGTTTTATTTAATACTGCATAAAAGATAACTTTGTATTGCTGACAAATTATTGTATCAAATAAAATTAAATATTAAAAAACTTACCAGTTTCTCATGAACAATGAACCTAAAATATTCAGGAAGCTCGTATTGTAATAAGACAAGCTCTGTTCGGATGTAGTGAAGGCTCCAGTCTTCTTCAACTTCAACAGTAGTAATAAGCGTGTCATTGTATGTAATGTCAATTTGCTTTGTATTACTGTGTCCATCTTGTTCCATGTCTTGATCTAATGGTATCCATATTGTACCACTCCTTTTCCATCTTTGATAGTTAAATTAAGGCTCAATGTTTGTCTTTCAATTTGATATCAAAAGCAATTGGAGTCTTTTTTTATTCGGCAATCTATTTCTCCGTTTGATTTATGGTCCCAACCTTTGTCCATAAGTTCTGACAGTATATCATCTGACAAATCCTTACAAACAAATAATGTCAGTGTTCTATGCACATTTGCAATCAAAAAACAATCAACAAATACATCCAAAGAAATAAACCAACTTAATCGGACATTTTTGGACCCAGTACTTATTTTCATAGAATTCTTCACATCAGTAAAGAGCTTTCATCGAAATGATTCTGAAACAATGTTGTCAAGAGTAATCCATTCTTCACTATCCAAGCTTGGAAGTGGAAGGGCCTCAAGGTTTCCAAATCTTCCATGCATATCTAGAATGTAAAGTGATTCATAAAAATATATTCCATTGTTGGCAAGTTCTTTTGGAGATCGGCCTTTGTACTGCAATTTTTCATATATCTGAATGTATGACATCCAATATACCTACAAGTGATAATGTGGGCTCCCATTCTTTTATATTTGATGGATATAAATCTGCATGATAGAATAGATATGAGTTTCCAAATAGATATCCAAATTCAGTATGCTAAATAAAAGTAACTAAATAAAAGAATAGAGTTGAATTTAGTTGCATAAAAATAAAACCGCAATGATTCATATACTTACAATTGCATTTTTTATGATCATTTGGATTGACGGATTGAATACTCAACTCGGAATGCATATAAACATGTTGAACTAACACCTCTGAAATGGATTGTCCACCTGGCGATGCTCTAAAGTCAAGAATCCTAGCTTTCCAATAGGACCTGAAACATAATTGGATCGTTTTCTCCTTCTAAACGCTCCTTTTGATGATGGATGCATTAATACCCATGTGTTTTTGAAGTATCTTTTGGTATCCAATTTCTTGCTTTGTCTTTCTCATTGTGAAGAATGACAGAATCTATTGTGGATCTCGGTCTCCTTGATGCCATGTTTTCTCTCTCTCTCTCTCTCTCTCTCTCTCTCTCTCTCTCTCTCTCTCTCTCTCTCTCTCTCTCTCTCTCTCTCTCTCTCTCTCTCTCTCTCTCTCTCTCTCTCTCTCTCTCTCTCTCTCTCTCTCTCTCTCTCTCTCTCTCTCTCTCTCTCTCACACACACACACACACACACACACACACTTTTACCCTGAAAACCAATCTTTAGTTTGACTTCAATATTAAATTAGTACTTAGAGATGGAATAATTCTCAAATTATCTGACTCTACACTGAAGTACCAAAGAATACCATCGCATATTGTACCCAACATGGACAAAACAGAATGTATCATCCAAGTACAATTGAAATGCCATAAAAGTATTCACTAATCCAAAAGAAACATAGATTTCAACAAAACCGAATACATACTGTCTTAGATATCCAATATCTATTTCAGAATCGATAAAAAAAAACTTAATTCTTTTAACAAGTTCAAACTCTCTTGGTTGTTACAATCATTATAGAGAAATACTCTATAACTGAAAAGAATCCAAATTACTAGATTCCTGTATGGAATACCTTTCATCTGTTTTACTTTGCAAGGTCCAAATCCAATTGCAAAATAGAGATGGTTCCATAAATGGATTATCAATCTTGCCAAACTTTTCCCTTAGAATCGTCGAATTCATGAATTCTAATCCACACTGGGAAAAAGGAATCCAAATTTCTAGAGACAGTCTTCTTAAATAATTTCCAATTTTATTCTCACTTGCAATTAGTTATACTTCAGGATTTGAATGTAAATAAAATAATTGGATCATTAAGACCAACAATCATCTACATCTCAAACTTCCACTCTTTCCCCCCCTTCAAAAAATGGTCCAGGTTAACAAAACCCCAAATTTGCACTAGGAAAAAGTTCAATTTGGTATTGCTAACTTTAGCACTAATCACCCTGATAGTTTTGATTTGTTCATTAAGTGCCGCACTTAATTCCTGGAAAACTGTTCCACTAGATCTACATTATTCTTGGTCCTTATTGGTCTCCAAAACAAGAAATGGTCCTTAATTGACAGATTCATAAAATTTTCAACTAAAAGTGAAGGTTACATTGACCTTAAAGTACTGACCAATTACATCGGATTAAGATCATTCACTTTATAAGTCATTTCCGTTTGATCAATAACCAATGAATTTGAACAAATAAAAAACGTCCATGGTTTCTTCAAATTTTACGTAAACTACCAAAAAACTGGGAAATTAGCACTAGGATTTTCGAAATTCGTTTGAAATGGACCAACTGTGAAAATCGATTAAGAAAATTGAATTATCAAATTCACAAGCACTGTCACATATTGAAATCATTTTGAAACATTTTGCATGCAACAAACTTGACATGCACTGACTTTTTCGAAAAAAATGAAAAAAAATCCCGTAATTAGCCTAGCCACTAGGAAATTAGCTTCTTGATCTAGAATTGTCAAAAATAACTTCATGCAAGAAATCTTCTGATCAATCTACTGATTACGCATGCAAAATGCATTCATGCATGCATACAGGTCTATCCATACAGTTTCATCAGCAGCCAAACACTACATTGAATTACAAGCATGCATGCATTAGAACATTTCGAAAATTTTGCAAATTTTAGTTCAAAAATTGCCAAACTTCCGACAACCATAACTTTATCTACATGATACCAAATTGGTCGCTGTAAAGCACATTACGGAGGGAGAGTGGGTCTACAAGGCACTTGACACATCAACCTTCCACCTAGGCTTCACACGTGCAAGTAGTAAATGCACAAAAAAAACAAGTAGGAGGGCACACTTTTGGAGAGAGGAATCATCAAAAAGCGCATCCCAACCCAATAAGCCTTGGATCAGAGGCTACAAACACTCTACTAAGGTTCATTAGAGAGGCATAGAAGCTTCTAACAGGTCCAAAAAGCAATCATAAGCTCAGATCATGCAAAAAATACATTTTTGGCCTCCTTCAATAAGCAAAACTTCAATATGTTGGTGTCTAATGCACATCTATCCAAATTGGATGCATGATGGCTCAAATAAGAGGCAATCCAAATATTGTTAAGCTTGTAGCAAGAACCAACAGGTTCAGACCCCCAATTGAGAGGTATTCATGCTCAAAAATCATCAAAAATACAGTAATTTTTGGCGTTTTGAGCCCCCTAATGGTGTCTAATCCCTACCAAACTTCATGACAACTTTGGGACAACTTCATTTCATCTCTGAAAATGTTCATACCATTCGTTGAGAATGTTGAGATCTACCTCAAAATTAGTCCAAAAAACATTAAAAAAAACCTTGTTTTTTGACCAACTTTGATCAATTTTTGTGGGGAAAATCCACAAATAAGTGCAATCAGATCCAAATACCTGTAAATCCATTGCATGCAAGCACTAAAAGTTATGATTCTAGTCAAACATGGTTTCTATAGCCCATTTATGGTTCAAAAACCCCAATTTTTGGTCCAAAATCACTATCTAATCAACCTTTTGACTATTCAAACATCATGCAATCATTAGATTCAATCATTAATGATTGTAAAAGAGCAAGTAAAATCTGGAAAACATACTACGCTAGTACCTATGATCAATTTCAGGCAAAAAATTTTAATTCTAGCTAAAAAATTCACTAAAATCATAAAAAATCCTTTGATTTCCACCAAAAACTATGAAGAACCCCCATAATTATGATCTTTAGGCTGAAAGTACACCAAATTTAGAGAAGCCACCTACTTGGAGATCAATTCCACCACCTGTAAGTAGCATGCAAGGAGAAATCCACAAAAATTGAGATAATACAAGAAGTAGCTCCACCTTCTGATTGATGCAAATCCATAGCTCTGATACCACTGTAAGGATCGCCTTATGAAGATCTGACTAGATCCTGTTGCAAAACAACCAAAAGGGCACCTGTGGAGCAAAACCACTCATCCAAATCTAGATCCCTCCTAGAGTTTCCTCTTGGATCTAGCCCCCAAGCTATAGTGAAAAACAAAAGAGAGGGGAGGAGAAACTGGCTCAAGAATCAGAATTCACAATAGGAGATGGGTGAGTTTCCAATGGACTTATTCTCCTCAAGAGAGAGAGAATATTCTCCCTAGGATTCTCATGCAACCTAAATTGAGTTATTGACCTCCTATTCTTGCATTAAAGCAGTCTTCACCATGCATGTGCTCCTATGTCCAATTATAGGTCTGGGTCCTCATATGATTATTAATTATTTAATACGACCACATCTGAAATGACGTAGCATAACTAATAACCACATACAACTGGAGTGACCGGCTATCCACGGATTAATCCGATTTCCTTATACATGACATGGACGTAACAATAGTCAACACCATACTTCTGAGAGAAACCTTTTGCCACCAGTCTGGCCTTGTATCTTGATACGTTGCCATAAGGTCCATACTTGTACTTGTAAATCCATTTGAATTTTATGGTCTTCCTCTGGTCCGATATGGGTTGAAGTGTCTACACTTGGTTCTACTTCATGGAGTCCATCTCTTGCTCCATGGCTTTTATCCATTTGTCCTGGTTGGGACTATTGATGGCTTCTTCATAAGTTTGTGGTTCACCACCGAATCCATAAAACTTTTCTATTGTCGAAAAAAATCTAACTGGCGCTCTTCTCTCTCTTGTTGATCTCCTTGGAGATATTGTAGGCACCTTGATGGCTTTGCCTTTGTCGAGTGTCTTGTTGTTGTTGTGTGTAGTAGGCATTTTGGGTACAGGCTGCATATCAGACAACTCGTCATCAGAACTGTCGTTCACTTCATCTGGAGTTCGAACGTCTCCATCCGAATGCTCAGGGTCCACCCCCTCTATCGATGTCGGCAGATTGTAGTACTACTTGCCAAGAATCTAACTAGATCTTCATTAGCCATTGTTCTTGCTTTATCGAATCTGACGTCTCTGATCATTTTTACTTGATTAGTCTGTGACATATAGATCCTATAGTATGATGAATGAACGTCATATCCTATAAGGTATCCTTGTTCGACTTTTTCATTCAGCTTCTTTCAAAGTTTGTCAAGAAAGTGTGCATATGCAACACAACTAAAGACACGTAGACTAGGCTTGTTACCCCACCACACTTCATGTGGAGTTGTGTGAGAAACGTCTGATTTTTGTGTTCGGTTGTACTGGTAGGCCACTGTAGCCATTGCTTCGGCCCATAGTGATCTCGATGCCTTGGAATAGGCCAACATGCACCTTGCGACTTCCATGAGAGTCCTATTTTTTCTCTCAACAACACTATCGTGTTGTGATATGTAGGTTGTGGTCTTCCTATGAAGGATTCCTCGATTGTTGCAAAAATTAGCAAACCAGTTGGAGATGTATTCTCCTCCTCTATCAGTTTTGATCTGCTTGACTTTCTTCTCTATCTACTTCTCATACCAATTTACATATTCCATAAATTTATCGAGCACTTCAGACTTGTTGTGGATGAAGTACACGGCTGCAAACTTACAGAAGTCACCTATGAAAGTAATGTAGTATTTCAAAGCTCCCACATAGAGCATGTCAAAAGGTCCACAGATGTCAGAGTGTATTAATTCCAAGAGCTCTGTTGCTCTGAAAGAATCTCTGGTGAAGGGTGTATGAGACATCTTGCCTTTGATGCATGTATCACAAGATGTCAGATTTTCATCTTTGATGCTTACTCCTGTGAATGCATCATGCTGGATGGCCTTGTATAGCGCCATCGGATTCATGTGACATTGTCTCCTATGCCATAGAACGTCCGTCAACTCATGTATTTAATGAGTCTGGTCTATTGGTAGGTGTATCCTCAGATGATACAGGTTGCTTCTACGTCTTCCGTGAGTGATTAATGTACTGGTGTTGACATCAACTACATTGCATATTTTATTTGTAAATGTCACACACATGCCCGCATCTGTTATCCTTACAGCTGATAGTAGATCTTTCTACAATGTCGACACGTAGAGGACGTCGTCCAGTCTTCGATCTCTGCCATTTGTGTTGAGCCACAACGTTCCAGTTCCATTCACTTCATGTCTTGATCCATCTCCAAGAATTATGTATTTGGAAAAATTATACCGTCGAAAGTCAACAATTATCTGTCTAATTGTCATGAAATGTGACGTTGCACCTGAATCAAGAATCACTTCTTGTGTATCTGATGTTGATGTAACGCATACATCAGTGCACAAGTCGGTTGATGGGTATTTGTTGTTGGCTCTGTCTTCAGCCATCTCGGAGGATTCTAGATCCTCCACATAGGAAGAACTGTTGTTGTTTTCTCGTCTGTTCTGGGCTTATTTGCTCCTGTAATTTTGATAGCAGTCCATAGGTACATGACCTTGCTTGTGGTAGTGAATGTATTCTATCTTGGGATGCCAACATGGGGTGATATAGAGAAGTTTGTTGATGCTCTAGTTCAGGACTATAATGTTATAGTTGTTGATGAAGTTGTGGAAGAGGTGTCACTTGTCAAGAAAAAGAGGAGGACGCAAATGACCTTGATGATTTTTGAGAGAATAATTTTTTTTTTATTTTAAATAATAATTGTGTTCATATTTCTTGAAATATTGTGTCTTGAAATCTTTCTGATTAATTTAATGTCTTAAATTGTTTGTATTAAAAAAAATATTTAATAATTTTTTAATGCTTTAAAATTAAATATTCTAAAAAAATAAAATATCTATGATTTTATTTTAATGCTAATAATCATCAGCAAAACTAAAATTGCAACGAACTATTGGGTTTTTAATATTCTAATTTTTTGATGTGTTTTTAATAAAAAAAAATTTGGAGACAATAATGTTAGAAATTTAGAGAGATAGAAAGATTTTTCAGGGTAATTTAAACATTTTCACAAATCATGTAATCTCGGTTACTATAAACTACTTTCATTTGCAATCATTTAATGTTTAAATATTTAATGATCTTACATAGATATTTGAAATATAAGTTAAGATTTTTAAAATATTACAACTAAAATAATACTGATTAAAATTTTTGTCATGATTTAAAAAATATATTTTTTGATACAAGAATTGTCATTTTAAGAGCTTTTAAAATTCAAAAAAAAAAACTAAAAGTTTTGTTTTAAATAAGCAAAAATAATTTGTTTAGTTATTCTAGTAGTTGTGTGTCTAATGATTTTATTTTGAATAGTATTATTATTTTATATAAGCTAATTTGTAGTTATCAATCAAAATCTATTAATAAAATTTTAGTAGCTTGATTAATTTTCTTGCAAAATACAACATTTTTTTAGCATTACAATATATTTTTTTGAAGCATTTTAAATATGAATATTCTTAAAAAAAAAATTAAAAAATCGAAAAAATGGGTTTCCATGTAATTTTTTTCTTTTGGTCATCGAGTTCTTTGATGACACATACACACACAATGGAGTACACCATAGACCCTGATTGGATAAGAAAACCCGCTACAATTTTGGCACTGTTGCTAGAGAGCTACGCCAATTTTTCATTTGATTATAGTAGGCTTACTCTACGGAATTTCAATGTCTTCTAGCATTATTATTAGCCAAATTGCTTCCAATCAGTGTGATGCTAGAGACATGAGCAAAGTAGTAAAGATTGAAATATGAAGAAGTGCATGTCAAACCTCTAGATAGGAGATTCTTATCAAAGTGTCTATACCAAGCACTTGCTTCAAACCATACAAAGTTTTCTTTAATCTGCATAACTTGTTTTCCATGCCATGTACTTCAAAGGTTGTTCCATGTACACTTCTTTTTTAAGCTTATCATTCAGAAAAACAGACTTTACGTCCATTCGATGTAGATTCCATCCAAGTAACGCCGCTAGGGCAATCACCATGTGAAGCGTATTCCATTTAGCCACATGAGCAAAAGTCTCTTCATAGTCAATGCCCCTACTTTGCGCATAACCCTTCACTACAAGCCTTGCTTTATGTTTTGCAATAGTTTCATATGCATTGTACTTTTTCCTATATACCCATTTATTGCCAATGGGTCTTTTGCCTTTTGGAAGATCCACTATCTCCCAAGTGTCATGGTCTTTGATGGAATCAATCTCCTCTTGCATTGCTTTTTGCCATATCTCCTGATTTTTGGCCTCATCAAAGTAAGAGGGTTTAGTAGATGAAATGGTATTGCTCATAAGTGCAAGATTTACCTGAAACCTATCAATCCTCTCTCTTGTGGAATGCCGTAACTTTCTTTCCTTGCTAGATTTGGCAACTTCCCCTTCCTTGTCACTCATGAGCTTAGTGTACCATTTAGGTAAATAGGAGCATAAACTATTGCCCAATTGAATAGGCTTTTTCTACCCGGCGAGAGTTTTGAAAATCACCAAAATATAGTTGGAAAAGTGAAAAAGTTTTTTATCCATCTATCAATGTTACACTCCTCAATAGATGGAGAAATCTCATTCATCCACTTGGACGTTTAAACATGCAAAGTCAACAAACAATTAACATTATTGATCACATAAACAAGAAATTGCTTTGAGTAGTTAACAGATTATAAAATTATCAACCAAAATTGAAAGTGATTACATATCTGTAAGGTCATTCACTTTACAATCCAATTTTTTTAAAAATCAATAATTGATAGATTTTGACAAAATCGAAACAATTATAAATTTTTTCATAAATCTACATAACTGAGATTTTTGAATTCCGTTCAATATGGACCGCAAATGTAAAAATTGATTTCCATCACTGAACTTTCAGTTTCACTATTATTAATCCATATCTATTGATTTCAAAACGTCGAGCATGCATCAGAATTCACATGCAAACAAATTATTATTTTTAAATAAATTGTCTAATTGAATTAAGAAAATCGTTTTTGAGCTACTTTTTATTAAAAACTGTATTCAAGCCTAAAATTGTACTGATCAAACCATTGTAACACTCAGTACCATGTTCCCACATGCAAAGTGACTCAAAAATGATTTTTTAATAGAGTACATTCAAAAATCATCAAAAATAGTCTAACTTTTGAGATTTTCATGCAAAGATATTGAGTTTCACTCTTGAAAAGAGAAAAAACCATCCAAAAATCATGTTTTTTAAAACTAGTTTTTGACTTTTTCAATATGTTATGATAGATCAAATCCACAAGCAAATGCAAAAAATCAAACTCTAACTATCGTATTTCACTAAAATGCAAGTGTCAAAGGTTTTGAATTAGTCTTTTTTAATGCAACCACCGATTCATTCTTTTTTTGAATTTCTGATGCACAATTATATCAGATAGAATTCGCCCATTTTTATTGAGGACGATTCATTTATTACGTCCGCAAATTCTAGCTCAGAGTTGACTTTCCAAAAATAGAAAAAAAAAAAAAAACAAATTTTTTGCATCAGATCCTCACTGACAGAATTCGTGGATAACCTCAAAATTAGTTGCACGATTTCTCTATACCATCCACGAATTCTGATCATACCAATTGTACTGTCAAACAATTCCACTCATTTTTGTATAAAAAATCACTTGCAAGAACTCAGCAGACCTCAGGACATTGCCTCGAAATTTGTGAACCTCACTGAGAAATCGTGGGCACTGAGGACGATTATTGGATAAAATTTTGATTGATTGTCCAAAAAAATCTATATATAAGACTCCCCATCCTCTCCACGAGTTCGTTCTACATTTCTGCAAGAGAGTTTATGCTAAAAATTTTCAGAACTTTCTAAAACTCTCTTTGTACTGCTATCATGGCCTCTAGAGACACCTCTCTCTCACTCCATCGTCATAAGGCCCCTAAACCTTACTCGGGCGATATATTCTTGATCTGCATCAAGATTTATCCTGAAGCACTAATTTTAGCCAAAGATATTTTCACTAACCTTGGCTCTGATCTGACTTATTTCACTGATCAGCAGAGCGAGAGTTTAGTCTAAGCAGCCTATTTCACTTATTTAGACGAGTTTCATTCATTCCGAATCACGTCCAAGGATGACAATTATACCATAATCAACATCTCCCCAGAGCGTATACAAAACATTGGATTTCCTAACCTGGGCTAGACGATTCATGGCAAGGGTACCAGCTATGTAGGCTGATATTCTAAGGAATATTCGAGCCATCTTGAAAAGGATACAGACTTAAGCCTAGAACTGGATCAGTCAAGTTTAGGCCTTTGCGCCATGTTGTAACAACTTAAAGTTTTTTAGTTCTAAGTCTAAGTCTAGAAGATTGGAACTTAAACTAGTTTGAATAAGTTCAACTTAAGTGATTTCAGTTGTTTATGGTCCATTGGGGGTTTGTCCCATGGTACCAATTTAATTAAGTTAAGCCTATGTGGTCTATTTTGTCCCATAGTGCCTTTTTGTAAGTGACCACCACTCCAAGTATATATAGGAGTGGAAGAGTCCATTTTGCAAGAAGAACCTCATTTGCATAATAGAGCTTTATCTTCTTTCATTAAGAGTTCTCCTCTGTGATGATTTACAATTGTTACACTGTGTATTATAATTTCTATGAACCAACTTAATTAGTTTTATTTTATCGTTGGGCCTTTCACAAGTAGGTTAAGCCTTTGTGAAGTTGGGTTTTAGGTTAAGCCGTCATTTGAGTCAGTTCCTAAGTAGAGGAACGAGAGAAGAGCGGATCTTACCCTCAAAATACTCATCCAATGCTTGCATTGTCTTTTCAACATCAATATTCATGCTAGTAGGAAGAAGCCTTAGCATCGACTAGTTGGGAGACAGCCATAGCCATGCTAGAAGGAGCCTTAGCCAGAATTAGATGTCGAAGAGCTAATAACATTGGTGCCGTTGCTGCTCTTTTTCTCGATTTTTCTACGTTCTAGCTACGATTTTTGCTTGTTCTTGTTTTTGCTTATTCTACGTTTCTAGCTGATCTTATCGTTCTTGCTTTTTCTGCTATTGTTCTTGCTTTGTTTTAATATCCATATTGTTTCCTTTTAGCATCACCCTTGCTTTTGGCACCTTTTTTTTTTCATTCCTTCTTGCTATGGTTTAGGGCCATCCTTCTACTACTCTTCTTTTCTTGCTTGTTGCTGTCTCTCTGTTGCTTAATGCTTGCTTTTTGCTTTCTAATTTTCTTGTAAGCATTCTCCTTCAAGAGGTCTCATAAGGGGTTTAAGTTCATAGACGATTTAGGGATTTATGCTTGTAGAGGGTTTATGCACACTTAAGCATAGAGGGCAGCCACTTTTGAAGGTTCTGAGATCAGCCACGCCTTGCCATCAGCCACCCGTTTTGCCTCGCCATCAGCGACGCCATCCCATCCTACAGCCACGTTTGGAAGCGTGCCATCTGCTGCCTAACAGCTCGTTGGAAGCGATCATCCGTTGCCTGTTGTATTTTTTCATTTATTGAAGGCCATTTGGTGCGCATCATCTGCTGCTTGGCATGTTTCTAGGTGTTTTCAGTAGTTTCCAGGTGACATCAGCTCGTTTCAAGCAAAGGGCGCATCCAAGGCTCATTTTCAGGTGATTTTCAGGCGCATCAGCCCTCCTCCTCAGGTCGTTTTCTGGTCGTTTTCAGCCATCTTTTCAAAGGAGTCTGCTGTTTTCAAGGAGCAAAGCATGCATCTGTAGGGGGCGCATCCATCCATCTGTAGGGTTTCACCTGATTTAGAGCTGCGTTTTGGAGCCACCATCTCGTTTTCACCATTCAGAGCTGCGTTTTGGAGCCACCATCTCATTTTCACCATTCAGAGCTGTGTTTTGGAGTCACCATCTCGTTTTGGAGCTACGTTTCACCTCCCTTTGAGCTGCAACTGATTTAGAGCTGCCTGAGCACCTCTGTGCTGCCTGTGTTCACCTGATTCAGACAGCTGTGCCCTCAGCACGACCTCCAGTGCCCATCAGACCGGACTCATCCAGTGGCAGCAAACAGCACTTGTGCAAATCCACCATCCAAGGGCATGGAAATATCAACGAAATGGGAGACACATCACAATCACCGTATCCAATGCCTAAAGACACACTTCAACAGTGAAAATCATGGAAGCCATTGAAGAAGAATTGACTGCAACATCAAATCCTTCGACGAGACATTTTGAGGCAAAGGAGACAGAGGCTGAACCTGGTGTCCCACCTGTGTCGTTCATGGTAAGTGCCCACCAACCACCATCTCATCAATTCCCATCACATCAACTATCACCGTCACACTACCCATCACACTCACCCTCACCACTACACCCCCTATTGTCTCCACAAACACACTCCCACTCTCCACCGCACCAGTCACAACCACCTCTATGCAATCTCCGATGCATTTTCCAAATGTCTTTGACGCATCCTTCAACATTGAAGAATTCTCAACTTCACTGTTAAACACGCCACCAACTACCACCACACCATTTCCTACACCCACCACTATCACTACCGCCACCACTTCCACAATACTTTCTATTTCTCCAGTCACAAATGCCGACACATCTCCAATCCCTATCACCATCACTCAAACATCACGCCCTCCATCTGCTCAATCCGTCCATCATGAACAGTACACCACATTGTATCAAAACGTACAACAAAATCTCCCACCATCCCACACACCTACCTCTCAACAGTATCCTCCTATTGGGGAGTAGCAGTACCTTCCGGAAAATGTGCGATGGGCCATCAACGCTCAAAGTGATGCCATGTATTACCTCTACTCTTCAATCAATGAGTATCAAAATTGGTGCAACTTCTCGCAAGAGGAAAACGTGCAGCTGACAAACAAAGTACAAGAATGGCAGATTTATTCCACATAATTAGAACAAGAGGTCGCTCAATTAAAAAACAAAGAAAGAAAACTCATGGTTGACCTCAAAGAACTGCACCGAACTAACAAGGATGTTTAAGCACGCTTACAACATAGGGATGATCTCATTAAGACCCTGGAAACACAGTTAGAAGGTGAACGACGAAGCCACAGGAACTTACTGGCCGCTATGATGGGCAATATTCAACGGATTGATTTCAACCAGTTCCAAGCACCACCAATCCCGGAGGGCACCGTAATACCTCTCGCTTCCTATCAGAAGTTAACTCAGGTACTGATGGCGAACCAGACGCAAGCACAACAATTGCAGTAGGCCACTCTAGCAAATCAAACTGCGTTCAACACACGGATTGAGGAGGTAGAAGGACAGCTAAAAACATTACACCAGCAGCTACCAACATTACACACAAAGCATGAAGAAACACACGCCAAGCACCATAGACAAAAGGATGCAGGACCTTCGTACTACACAGGACAAGAATGGGATAATCCAGGGTATCACTCGGCAATGGTGGGGAACCTCAAAGAGCACAAGGGGGTACTACCATGAACCACACTCAGCTGAAGAGCCTAACCCCACTACCACTCAACCTGACACCACCTATCAAGCCTCATCACCCTCACTTGACGACACACCCCTCTCCCCACCACATGAACAATCACCTCACCACCTCGACACTCAACATTATTCACCATCCACTACTTATCTACTCTGCAAATACCCAACCCTCCCCCGTGAACTTTTCACAACCATACCTAACCCTCCACCACCCACACTTACCACAACTACAGAGGTACGACACAGAATCACGCCAAGGAATCCTAGCCGACAGATGTTAATGCCAGAGGAGTTTCATAAAGCATATCCAAACTGGGAGGACCGAGGTGGGTACACTCTTCCCGATTTCACGATGTGTAAATTTCACAAGTAGAAAGTGTTAGCATTGGAGCTGCAACCTCAGTGGCGACGTGCCTACTTGACTCTGCAGTCAATGTAGACGATTTTGCATTACAACTATTAACACAAACCACATGCACCACCGTCACAACTAATCCAATCCACACTTCTCAGTCACAAGCTCAATCACCTCCACATTCACCTCCCGTAAAACCTCACTCACCTCCACCTCTACCTCCTCCTATATCTCAATCACCTCCACCTGTATTTTTTCACATTCCATCCTCTCCCCCAATTCTAGATTTTCTTCCATTCAACCCCATGCCCTATCCAAACTATACTCGCACACTTCCTGACATTGGGCCTTGGGAGCAATTACCACTAGCAGCCCAAAAACCGGTCTGGTTATGAGCTCCATAATAACCTCTTTGGCACCTTAGGAGTTTAGTTCACAATGCGGCAATTCAACGATGGAGCAATTGTAGCTCCCTTCCAAATCCCCAAAAAGTGAAATGTGCTACCAAAAGGTACAATGAAAAATGGGATTTTTTTTTTTTGTAACACCAAACCATGTTTTTAGCCACAACAAAGGACATGACTGGAGTACAAATATATCAAGAGATAAAAAAGATGCAAACTGAAAACTAGTGCATGGAATACCAAACTAAAGTCATCTTCAAAGCAAGCCATTTTAAGATTAGAAGAAGTTTTGTCTAAAGGCTTACATAAAGGCCATGTTAAAATCAAGAAAGATGACAAGCTTTTATGTAAATCAGGGAATATTTCATCTAAACTAAATGATCGAAGGATTGTAGATTTCTATCAAATTATTTTGAAAAGGAATCTAAAATTCAATACTCAGTTTGGAAAGAGATAATAGTTGCTACTCAAGATTTTGAAAAACGAGGTTCTACCCAATTACTGAAAAGCAAAAGTTTGGAAAAAGCTTGACAACATGGTCAAATATCTAAGAAAGAAATTTTTCTCAAATACTGATGTGCAAGTGATGCAGAAAACAACCATTGAATTTGTGGATGTAGTTCAAAGTGCATGGGGAGTAAATCACATAACACATTGCATGGTAAGATTATTATAAAAAAATGTGCTACTCGTTTATATTTTTGTGCTACTAATCTACATTTTGGTGATACTAATTTATATTCTTACATTGTATTGAATGCAACACATATTAAGGCATCATGCAACATTTTTTCGATTCAGAAAATTCGTAATTTTCTGAGTTATTTGTAATTTTTCGAGTCAGTGTATATTTTTCGAGTCCTTGTATATTCTCGAGATACTGTCAAAATTCCGACCCACATCGCGACGTTGACAGTCCACCTACTCCTGTACATATGTTAATTGTAAAATGACGGCTACCTACTGCAGGGTGGATGTAGTTAATCAAGTAGATTAATGCCAGTTTTTAATGTACTGATCATCTGACTTCCAATCATGAAGGAAGATCTGCATTGGAGTCAATGCACTGATCAGGCTATCATCCTGTAGGCATTTTTGTTGCAAATGGTTGTCTAGATTTTTGAGTTTGGTAGTTAATTATCAACAAGTTATTAGCTGAAGCCTGTTTTGTGCCTTCTATCTTGCGCCCAGCTTCAAGCATTTTTTGTACTCAGTTTTGATTATTATCAGAGTGCAAGGTACTCAAGAACTATATCCATCGCTTCACTCACAGAGGAAATCAATGGATCTATGGCCATCCATTTTCAGTGAGATAATGTTACCAATCTTGCTCAAACTGATTCGGAAAGAGGAAACCCCAATGCTCAATCAAATAACTTGGATGAAATCATTGCTTTAATCAACGCTTTGGAGTTACAAACGAATACCATTATCCTACTCAACGAGCAATGCATAAGGCAACAACACCGGATGCAGGGACAAAAAAAAATGCATATGGAATTGGATAGCCTATCCAATAAAGGAAGATACTGAGGAAGAAGACTATCGAATGTCCTGTTGCTTGGATCTTGTCGACCCATGTAAAACTAATGCAACTTGAGGCTCTCTGGTGTTTTATCTGTATCTTCTTCAGTGATCTTATCAAATCTATGGGATCAGTTGTAGATCAAAGATTTTTTATAAAGAAGACTCGTTGCAATCCTGTTTTACAACAATAAGCTGGAAGCTAAACCTGAGACATCAAAATCTGATGAACAAGAGATGGCAGCTAACAAGAATGATACATGAAAATATGTTTCTTATTCAAGGTGGCCAAATATTTTTCGACTACCGCCAAAGGATTCATGAAGCATGGCCTCAACAACAAACTACATGGTCTTCATTTTTTAGGGCAAAAAGTAGGGGGAGTGTCATGTGCTGCATGTAATTAGACCATGAGCCTAGTAATGTATTGCCAAATATAGCCATGGATATATTAGACTAGAACTAGTCATTAGGATTGTTAATAAAGAGGCTCAGCGGATTTGTAATAATGGTTGTAAGGCCCAAATTAGCCAAATAAGGTCCCAAACTTGTAGAAGAGGCATAAGTGACCACTGTAAATAGCTAAGGTCGTGCTAAATTTGGAGGCTATTGTTCATTTTTGAAATTTGGATTCTAAGAGATATTGGAGCTTCTCTTTAAGAGCTTTCTTGATGGAAAAGGTATTTCATGTGCCTACAATCACATGAGAGCTCTGATCATGCTCTAGCAACAAGCTCTATCCTTTGAATGATCTCCATTCATGAATAAAGAATCCTTCCTTTGCCTATTTTGGTGAATGTTTGCTATCTTTGTCTAATTTCTTGAATTTTGACTAGTTTTCTTGATTTCTAGGAACTGTAGCAGTAACTCCATATCAACCGGAACCAACCCAGCTGTAGTATCCTTGACGAGAAAATGTATGGTGTTCAGTATGCATGCAAAACCATACAGCAAACGAGTGTCCAGTCCTAAAACAAAATCTGAGACTGACACATAGATTCTGCCATCTATGCAATGCAACATTGCACGATACGACATTTTGCCTGTTTAACCCCAGGGTTGTTCAACAGAAGAGAAGTCCTTATCAGACTTCTTATCCTTATCATCAAGGGGCACATTTTACAAGCTCACAACGGATGCACATTGGAATGAGGAAGCTCTAAAGGCTTTCTAGAAGATTAAGGATGCATTGGTCTCAGCACCAATCCTATGACCACCCAATTGGTCCATTGAGTTCCACATGCATACGGACGCATCGAAGTATGCAGTTGGAGCACTCTTAACCCAGCCAGGTGAACACAATTCCAGTCCGATTTGCAAGTCGACAGCTCAGTGATACCGAAATGAATTATTCAACCACAGAGCGAGAAGCACTGGCAATGATCTATGCGGTTAAGAAGTTTCGACACTATTTGATGGCCACACATTTTGATTTTTATACGGACCATCAACCCTTGCTATATCTCGTTAATAAAACTTGCAACACCTGGAGAATCACCAGATGGCTCCTGTTGTTGTTGGAATTTGATTTTTGGATAGTAGTTCGCAAGGGAAAACAACACTACATGGCAGATCATGTGTCACGAATCAGGGGAAAGGAGATTGCAACCCAACCTGACGATGAGCTGGCAGATGCTGTCTTATTCTACATGGATACAGTACCAGAATGGGCTGCCGACATTGTTGAATATCTAATGCAGGGCCAACCAGACAAATCACTACCAAAGGCGAAACAGCGGAAATTGATCTTGAAAGCTAGACCTTATCAGCTGATTGCCGGCCAGTTGCACCGAAGAGGTCCAAACGGAATTCTTCGACAGTGTATTCTTCCTCATAAGACCACCCAAATCATTTCGCTTTCACATGAAGGCATGGGTGGAGGTCATTTTGCATCTGACATTACAGTTCGCAAGATCTTGCAATCAGGATGTTGGTGGCCAACGATTCATAAAGACACAGAGGAATACTTGAAAAAGTGCGATGTGTGCCAAAGGGCAAGGAGACCAACAAGATTGAACTATGATATACTGCACCCAGTCTTAGCCCAAGCACCGTTCGAAAAATGGGGACTGGATTATATTGGTCCAATTCACCCTGTAGCAAGGAGTTCCCAGGCTCAATACATGATCGTAGCCACAGAATATTTCACCAAATGGGTCGAAGCCAAGGTAGTACGAGTAGCTGACGCTAGGACCACTTCCAAGTTCCTTTATGAAAATATCATTGTGCGCTTCGGGTGCCCGGTGGAACTAGTCAGTGATCACGGAAGCCATTTCATCAACAAGACCATCAAGGTCCTCTTGAAGGAGTTCTTCGTGATCCACAGGACCAATACATCTTATTATCCTCATGGTAATGGGCAAGCAGAATCATCCAATAAGATCCTGTGTAGCGTGCTCACAAAAACAGTTGAAGCTAGCAGATCAAATTGGGAACACAAGTTGCATGCTGCACTGTGGGCATTCAGGACAACATATAAGGGGAGCACTGATCAAATACCCTTCCAATTGGTATATGGTCAGGATGTTGTGATGCCAGTAGAGTTTTTAGTTCCTTCATTAAGGATTGCCACCGCGCAATGTCTTAATGAGTCCAATCTCTACAACTACGCCATGAAGCTCTGCATAAACTCTATGAAACACGCTTACTAGTTGTGCATGCACTAACAGTTGAAAAGGAAAGACGCAAGGCTTGGCATGATCACAGATTACAAAAGAAGGATCTTCGTTCAGGAAATCTGGTCCTGATGTATAAAACCAAGGCAATCAAGGGGCAGTTAAAATTCACGGGCGAAGGTCCTTATAGGATCAAGGAAATTCTTAATCATGGGGCCGCGAACTTAGAATAGCTTGATGGGACGCCCTTCGACACACCCATCAATGGTAGCCGGTTGCACAAGTACTGGCCACCACAGTAAGACAGATCCAGATTGGGGGTGGCACATTACAGAAAGCTAATCTGCTCAACCATTATCACTAGATCTAAGGAGATCAAGCCAAATCAAGCTAAATCCATCAAGATTCAGCCAGATCTGGCAAGATCGGAAAAATCATCAGAATCCAAGGAGGATCCAGATTTTGATAGGGTCAAACAGGAAGCAGAGCATCAGATTGACTAAGGGACCTACTACCCAGAATCTATCAGAACTTCCAAAGCACTACCAACAGTCAGATCAAGCCTGGATGAAGCTGATTACCAGTTTACAAAAGTTAAAAATCAAAAAATCTCGAGATCTCGTCAAAAAACACTCTAAAGGAGCACTTTTTTCATGATTTTTTGAGATCCCCTGGGAGATAGCTCTTGAAAATTGGACAGTCACCATATCTGACCTAGATGCATCCATGAAAATCTTTGTGAGAGTTCCTGATGGAGGAATCATCATTTTCTAGTGATGCGCGAGTTCCCAGAAGCAGAATTTTCAGAACCCTCGCAGAGCATCAAGATCAACTTACCAGCTTTCGCAAGGTGTCTAAATGGAATCAGAGCAGTGAAATTAGCCTGCCTACATGGTCTGACCTTGAAAATCCAATCATAGGAACAAGTGTGCGAGAGATCACTTCCTGCAAGAGTTGAACCCTCGCAGACAGTCTGAATCCTCACAGAACCTTCGCATAGCAGTCAAATCACTTTCTGAACTCTCGCAGACTTCCCTGAGATCTTAGAATTTTGTGAAGAAGGTACCTGCCAAAATTTGGATGGAACTGAACAAGGGAAAGTGAATTTCACCTAATACGCACTCTAAATTCCGCTATATAAGGGTTGAATTCGAGTCATTTGTCACCTTTGCTAGCGAAGCTCTACCAAAATTTCCACTGAAAATACCAAGTTTTCTGTTTTCAACCAAACTTCCTACCAGCTGTCATCTGCTCATATCAAACACCGATCTACGCTCTGAACTACAATCATTGTCATCCAACACTCATTATTCTCAATTTTCTACTGTTTCCTTCCATTTTCCATCGTCTTTCTCCTTTTTCGACTTTTTCTACCACTAATAATCATTGCTAACATGGCCTCCTCATCCTCTGAAGACTCTGGCGCCAAACAGGTGATCCAGCGTGACATCCCCGAGGCCACGCAGATTTGGCCTCTACCCTCTAACACTTTGATCCAACCATGGCTGCAAACAGCCGGGCCCCTCCTTGAAGCAATGGGTTTTTACTCGGTCTCTTCCATTCTGAGATTAACATGGGCCTCGCCCTTCACGCTTACGCCACCTAGGACGAGGACAAGGCTCGTTTCCACTTCCTGTACCAAGGTACCATGTACAAGGTCAGGATTAACGCCGACTCGATGATCACCGTTGGCATTATGTCTGGTAATCGTCAACCCATCTCCCATCGCCATGCCAAAGCTCTGATCAAACCATTTGTCACCCAAACCACACCAGAATTTCCCATCCGGACTGACAATGGTTACCTGATAGAAGCTATCACGGGACCCGTCATTCAGGCAACTGCGCATCTGTTGAATAACTTTCTGGTTATTTCAACATTTCGCAAAGACAGAATCCAGTCTACGCTGTTGAGTCAGATAGTGGAATCCTTTCTAAGATTTCCTAACCGCTCCGTTGTGCCATACGACTGGCATAGCTTCCTTATTCGAGAACTAACAAACTCCATCAAACCCAACAACCGTGAGCGAATTGCAGCAGGCCCTGTTGTGTAACTTTGCCTGCGCACTTCTTGAGGCAAAAGTGCGCGGTTTCCAATGCTCAGCCCTCCTGTCTGCCCTTGTGTCACATACTAACCTTTACCCACCATCTCAAGCATCTACCTCATCCCAACCTACAATCATTAACACAACGGCCAGCAAACGAATGTGTGGTGCTGCCTCTACATCAACATCTCCATCGGTTACCTGACGACGTGTCTCCACTGCCGCACTAACTACTCCATCAACCACCGCCACTTCATCTTCCGTGCAACCCTCCACTCCAATTTCTGTTGTCGCTACCTCTCTTCCTATTCCATCCACATCTGTCTCTATCTCCATCCTCGTTTCTTCTGTTGATACCACTCCTACTTCTCTTCTAGTGTCCGCTGCTCCATCCATCACCATCGCATCCTCCATTACTCCTGCCACCACCGTTGCTCCTCTCACATTCAACCCTTCTGATTAGCAATTGTCCCCTGACACTCTGGCATGGATGCAAGCTATCAATTTTTCACCCCCACGCCAGACACTTTCTACTCCATCCTCACCTTCTTCCATACTCTACACCACCCTTCAGTTCTCCACTGTTCCTCCCATCCTCTCATTCGGACAAACTGTCCTCGTCCCTATTTCCACAGTTGTTTCTCACACCCCACCCGCTTTACCAAAGGTTGCCGAGGGCAGCCAACCGCTGCCTGGTGACGCATTTGTACAAACAGTTTTTGTAGCATCACCAGATCGGGCTGACCCTGCCACCCCAGATGGCATAAGGATAAATAAAAACCTGATCGAAGACAATGACGACAAAATTCCACAAGTCGTCGGGGCCGATACAACACAAGCCCCTGCCAGTGCCAGTGTACCAGCTACTCCCACGGATCTAACGATGGCATACCAAACCCTAGGAAAATACATCCTAGATGCGGTAGCAGCCAAAGCTAGTCTGGAAAGCAAGGTTACTACGTTGGCAACAAGTAATACACAGCTGCGAGCAGACCTCACCAAGCTGTAGCAAGAGCTGATTCTGGCTCAACAACACGAACAAGCAGGGCACCAGGAGATTGCCAAGTTGCAATAGAAGGAGGAGGGCCTAAACAGATATATTCAAAGCCTCTCCAAAGCGTTGACGGAGGCCTCTACAAAGCTGCGGGAGCTTCAAACTGAAGCATCCCAACGGCTTGCCCCCATCCAGGCGCAATTTACACTTTTGGAAGCAAAGAACACGCACCTGGGGACGGAGGTCAAAGCCTTACAAGATGAGAAGCTCGTCTGGTTAGCTCAATCTGCACTGGACACAAGGCCGCTTTTCCAATCAGAGATGAATCTTCTACGGCGTCAGGTGCAGATTTATAGCCAAACCCTAAACAGCTACCAGACAGAGTTCAATAAGTATCGGGCAAGCACAACGCAAGAGCTTGCCCAGGCCAAGCAAGCCCTCAAGGCATACCAGAAATACATAGAAACGAAGGCCCAGCCCTCCCCCGTGGCAATTCCACCACCACCTAATTTTGACGTTGCACAGGCTAGTACCAGCCAAGATCAGAGCCAGCAGGCAGCAGGGGGATTTCAACCAGATCAAGGGTCCGAAGGCCAGGACCAAGGGCAGACAGATGCGGCCGTTGAGACGCGCGACCAGAGCCAAGGCGCAACCACCAGCCAGGGCCTAGCAACATCATCCAGAGGGTCACGAACGATATCTGCCAGTCGGGCCTTCCGAAGACCGAAATCCGTGGAGGAGAACATCAATGAATTTTTATCCAAATATCCCCACGAGTCATCAAGAGGCGGCTGGCAGTTATCATTCTCAGCTCAGACCATTACGGAAAAAGAACTGCAAGCCTTACCCACTCTTCAACCACAACCGAAGTGGTGCCAACAGTTATTTGAGAGAGACCCTACGGCCATTAGGGCTTACGTGACGAGTCCGCAACAGTTACGGGTGAACGCGCATTTTCTGCCATGTCCAAGAAGATCCAAATGGGTGGAATGCGGCACTCCTTTGGACCAGATCACACTCAACAATTTCAACTGGCCAATCATCGAATCCGAATATGGGTGGACAACAGATGTAGACGCTAGAAGGGCTCTCTCCACATTCGCTAGCCACTACATCAATTGCCCCAATCCCACAGTCCGCATGACAACCACTTACGCCCGGGACTTGGAATATTTAATGGGCATTGAAACAAAATGGGATGATTTCCTTCCCTCCATATTTTTTGATCCAAATAAGGCGCTCGCTTCCAACAAAGTCGAAGACTAGCTGCCAATCGCTCCCGTATATTACCGAGCTGCATTCCTTGGCGATCCCTGGACGAAACGATTTCAAGCATGGGTGGATCAGGAATGGTTGACAGGAGTTCACAAGTCCTTCCACACGCCAAAGGACTCGAAGAAACTGGACCGTCTCAACTTCACGGAAGACGTTACGGGATATCTCATCCACTAGAGGCGGTCCAAGAGAACGCTCTACTAAACCGGCAGAGTGCCGAGGGACCGGCACTACTTCAGGCCGTGGGTCCTGTTGGGGGTATTCTCAACAAAGTGTAAATAAATAAGATCCTCCAATAAAATGTGTTGCGAGGGCATGACATCCTGCGTGTATAAGCTCATGGCCCAATGAGCACGCAATTGAAGTTGTAAATAAAATAAACTTGACTTGGGCCTTGTAATTAAATAAAACTAGAGGCCCAATGTCATTTTTAAACTTAGAGATCACTTTTTAGAGTTGGGTCCAAATTGGGACTCACATGAATCTTGTGATTTCTAATGTAGTTTTTGTGGACCCTTGGATCAAGTTGGGTCCAAGATGAATGGTTAGGATCATTGTGAATATTAGCCAATAAGATTGAGGGGCAAGGGCCTTCCCCATTTTATAAAAAGACACCATTTGTACACTATTTTCATGCTTAATGAGAAGGAGAAAACTCTACCATTTGGAAGAGAAGCATCCTCATTTTTAATTCACTACTTGCTATTGCTCTTGGTTGTGTTTTCTCTTGCTTTCTATTTCCATGTTTATTGTTTGCCAATAGTGAATGTTTTTCCATTAGCAAGCATAAGGAGCATTTGAGCTAACCTCCACCCTCACTCTCTTTCTCTCTCTTTCTCTTCTCTTCTCAATCTCTTCCTCTCCATTCCTTCCCAAACTATGATGAATGATAGTGTAGAGGAGTAGAGTTAAAGAGGAGTAGTATAGTGGTGAGTAGAGTTAAGGGAGAAAGTAGGAAATTAACTGGAAGTAGCATCTATGCATAGCTAGGGACCTCTCCAACCTTTGTTGACAGACAGAATGGTTATACTACGAAAGATCTTCGACCCCACATCAACCAGTTAAATTTTAACCAGGAGTAATTCAATTACTCAAGTCAATTGTTAATAATTTAGAAATCTCAAATGTCTAGGTGTAGATCTTAATTGTACTAGTATACACCACATTTAGACCTTCTTCTAAACCATAACTAAGTTGATGAATTATCCTTTCAATAGAAAGAACCTGCAAGTAACTGTTCCGCACATTACTTGTTCATATGTCTGTGCATTGACTAGTTTAAATATATGATATAAACTCAGTACATAGGAAACACATAGTAGAACCACAAGATTAGGATGTACATAACCAACATGTCCAACTATGTTCCTATACATAGACATAGGCTACAAATTGGAAGATATATCCATAATCTGCATATGTTACTCACATAAGCCACTGAGAATCTTGCAACTCAACTACAAAAGAACTCTTTTTCTCATGAGTAAATAACATATCTGGGAAATCTCTGAAGTGAATAATTCCACATCCACAAGATTTCTAGCCATCAAACTTTTATTAACAAAAAATTTTCACACAATCAATCTACATTAGATCTCAACATTCAAACCAAGATTAGGCTGACTTATACAGACATCCTAGTTAACATTCTATGCAAAAATTTTGATAGACAAGTGGAGAGTGCAGATCAGAGATGCAATCACTGACTGATTGCCAACCATCAAAACCATAAACAACATCCACAAGTAACAGAGTGATGAAGGAGCTCACAAAGCAAAAGCGTGTTCATATACAAGCAAAGGTTCCCTTTAGCATAGGGACTCCACGTCGCATAAGCCTAATAAATGCATGAAATTTACTGTTGGCCTCTACGTGTCATTTTAGGCTATATATAGGTGTAATCCCATTATCGGCCCAAGACAAGCCCCCAAACTGGCTTTTTAACTTGTGAGGCCACATATTTGCTAAATAATGAATATCTACTCACATATGGCAACTTATACTCAAAGATGAAGATATGTGCTGGACAATGGTATAATATGAAGAGGCCTATATCATTTTTTCGGGATATAAATGCTAAATACTTGTCTTGCACTAAAGTACAAGACCTCCAGAATTGAAACGATGCTTGGAACAGCCTTAATCCAGTCAATTATACGAATCGACTAGATTCATATCACCACCTTAAACTAGAGTAGATTAAACTCGTAGTTAAATGTACCTTCAATGGTATAATTTACATGTATATGTAACTCATCTAGTTACTAGAGTTAGTCAATAGAGCGCCGCACCTGGAATCTCTAGAGGTGTGTGTGCTCACTTTGTAGGTAATATATGAAGATACGCTTCATTCTCACACCACCGAGAGAGAGAGAGAGAGAGAGAGAGAGAGAGAGAGAGAGAGAGAGAGAGAGAGAGAGAGAGAGAGAGAGAGAGAGAGAGAGAGAGAGAGAGAGAGAGAGAGAGTTCCTGTATTTGTGAGATTGAAGAAGTGAATAAAAAAACGAAGATTATCTTTTCTGATCTCTGTTCTCTGCATTGTTAAGTGTGAGTGATTTTGAGTCTACTAGCAATCTCTTATGCACTACTTAAACCACTCACGCTGTTCTGCATAAGATTGATGTCATCAAAGCCAAACAGACAAAGACAGTTGACCAATCTTGGCCAAGCGATGTCGAGAAATTATTTAAAGTGATTACAAAAAGCAAAAGCTCCTCGAAACCGGACACAAAAGTATCTTCAAAGGGGCGGAGAAATTCCTCGAAGAAGAAATCTTCGAACAAGTCTATAACGAAGGAAGATCTTAAAGCTGATACTGATTACGATCATGATGAAGCCAAGTTATTCTCGAAGGATATGTCTGCAGAAGCGAAAGAAATTATCAATTCCAAATTACAGATAGTCGCTGCAGAGAAGAAACCCACATTTGAGGAAGGGGACGTGGAAATCATGAAGACAAAACTTTCAGAGGCCACTATTGACAAGTCTATCTCGAAAACGTCTCACATTTGAGGAGGGGGATATGTGATGCCACATATTTGCTAAATAATTAATATCTACTCAAATATGGCAACTTATACTCGAAGATGAAGATATGTGCTGGACAATGGTATAATATGAAGAGGCCTATATCATTTTTTTGGCATATAAATGCTAAAGACTTGTCTTTCACTAAAGTACAAGACCTCCAGAATTGAAACAATGCCTAGAATAGCCTTAATCCAGTCACTTATACAAATCGACTAGATTTGTATCACCACCTTAAACTAGAATAGATTAAATTTTAGTTAAATGTACCTTCAATGGTATAGTTTACATGTATTTGTAACTCATCTAGTAACTAGAGTCAGTCAATGGAGCGTCGAACCTAAAATCTGTAGAGGTGTGTTTGCTCACTTCGTAGATAATATATGAAGACATGCTTCATTCTCACACCACAGAGAGAGAGAGAGAGAGAGAGAGAGAGAGAGAGAGAGAGAGAGAGAGAGAGAGAGAGAGAGAGAGAGAGAGAGAGAGAGAGAGAGAGAGAGAGAGAGAGAGAGAGAGAGAGAGAGAGAGAGAGAGAGAGAGAGAGAGAGAGAGAGAGTTCCTGTATTTGTGATTGAAGAAGTGAATAGAGAAATGAAGATTATCTTTTCTGATCTCTGTTCTCCACGCTGTTAAGTGTGAGTGATCTTGAGTCTACTAGCAATCTCTTATGCACTACTTAAGCCACTCTTTGGTTAGACAGTTACAATAGTCCATTACAGTTGTTTGCTCTGTTTCCGTAAAGCTGATCTAAAGAACTGTCTTTAAACTAACTTACTCATCTGTGTGAATACTTTGTATTTGGCACCCAAGTAACTTATCTCTTTGGTGCAGTTTTCTATAGTCATTGATAGAGAAGTATGTGTACATGTGAAATGCTAGTCCCCGTGTGAGGAATTGAGTTATTGATGTGTATTCGTGTTTGTAACAAAGATATATGTTTCCAATATATTCGAGAACTATTTGAGTTATTTAACCATGACTGTTGTGGGACAGCAGGCCGCTGGCTTCTCTCTCTCTCTCTCTCTCTCTCTATCTCTCTCTCTCTCTCTCTCTCTCTCTCTCTCTCTCTCTCTCTCTCTCTCTCTCTCTCTCTCTCTCTCTCTCTCTCTCTCTCTCTCTCTCTCTCTCTCTCTCTCTCTCTCTCTCTCTCTCTATCTCTCTCTCTCTCTCTCTCTCTCTCTCTCTCTCTCTCTCTCTCTCTCCTCGAGTTTGAAAGATATCCTGCTCTAGCTCTCTCTCTTTGATCGCGTTCGCAAGATGTCTCAGTTTAGATCAGATATACTTCTTTCTTGTTGATCGTGCTCTTTCTGATCACGTTGTGGCTGATCTAGGTCTTTCTTGCTGATCGTGATCTGTTTGATTGAGCTCTTTGTCTGATCGATTGGTCTGTGTGTAGAATAGCAGACGATTCCAGCATGGATAGTATTCAGGGCAATAATATATATTTCACAGATTCAATTCCGAATATTCCAGCAGTTTTTCCTACAATGCATGAGACGTACACAAGTGATTCCAACATGGAAACTCGTCACTGCGCCGACAAAGTTATAATGAGGGACTATTGGAATGTTAGGAAACGAGAACAAAGATTGAATTTTTTTTTTTTAGGAGGCTAAACCTTTACTAGATGATGTCAAAACAAGAAAACGAATCTGTTTAGCTATGGCAAAATATTGGCGAAGACATACACAACAATTTTCAATAGGTGTTCAGAGGGAGATATTCCAGGAACTACTTCTACAACCAACTTCTTAGGAGCTGCAAATATCATCTAATACTGTTGAAAGTAATCTTGTTTTTAACATCCGTAACACCCTTAGTCATATTAAGGTGCCCATGAACTCTTCGTGAAGAGATATTTGCTTGTGATGGTACTAAATAAAACTGATGGCACAACGAATATCCCTCATTCATTTAACCAAGGGAGGCCCAAAATCACATCGAAGGCATCCATCTCTAAAATCAGAAAGCTAAGTTTAGTCTTCATCTTCCAATCTGCACCG